>CM060254.1:45117488-45677108 GCA_030684275.1 Acipenser oxyrinchus oxyrinchus | reverse complement strand
AAGATTTGCTTGTTAACATGGATTACAGGGAGAAATAAACAGATGAATGAATTTACACTTCAAGGCTGTATCTGGAAATTAACTGGGAATGGTTTAGGACGTAACTATTTTGCTGTTACAATTGTATTTACCACCTTCAAACTATTACATGGTCCATGTATATTTAAATATCCATAGACTTTTTTTTCTGCACTTTAAAAATAATATTATAGAAATAAAGAAAAGGTATGTTAGTTTCCTCCTACTTAAACTCATTCAAATCCTGATTTGCAAATATTTAATGGAGAAAGCCTGCATTTATTTTATGACTGAATTATATTTTATCAGCAAAAATGTCTACATAGAAAGACTGCCCATGGCTTAAGATAAAGAGAAATATGGGTCAAATACATTATCACTAGTCACATAACATGACTCATTTACAATATGTGGAATAACTTATGTTCCCAAGACACGTGTAAAAATGGAAGTGTGACAGGCAGACGGCCGGGTGTACAGACAGCTTGATCCCAATAGCAGGTTTCCAGATATGGGAAAACGTTATGCATACCACATGACGTATAGATAGACGTATAGACGACTGCCTCCACTACAACTGCCTCCACCCGTTGCCAGGCATTCTTCCCCTGTGGGGTGTAATAAAGCTCTACATCTTAAGGTTTTTAAATCTGTTTTCTTATCACTGCTCCCAAGTGTGTTCTGTTTAAGTTCTTTTGATTATTGGTTTGCATTTATACTGCAATTTGGAGTTGCAGATATTTCACAGATAACGGTATAGAATAGATGCAAAGTTGATGCTGCTGCGCTTCTCAGTTCCTCACTGCATGCGTTAAAGTGCAATTGTATGGAGTGCCATGTGTAAAAAAAAAAAAAAGGCGTTCATATTTTAACATAACTTAGCGAAATATTAAATCTTGTTAAGAGATTTAAGATTTAGTTAAATATTTAGGTAAATGTTAAATCTTGTAACTAGATGTATAAATTATATCTGAATGTACAAATTAAAATATTTATTTATTTATTTTCACAACATTTATAAATCTAGAGAAAAAAATTACAAGATTTAAGTTTAATCTGGGAAAAATGTTAAAATATTAACGCTTTTTTTTACACATGGCCCCATAGATCTTCAAGAAATGGCATCATATACGAATTCCTCCATATGCCAAGACCTAATTGCAGTGTCGGCATTAATGGTCACCCCTTGATCTCTGTCTAAAGATAACTGAAATGGGGTGTAACATTTATTAAAATCTGTTCTATAATACCCTTTGTTACATGCTGTTCTCTGAAGAATAACAGAAAGCTTCAGAACAATGGCTTACCTTAGCGATAAAGAGGATATGTAGACAATCGCCAAGGTGTGCATCTGAAAGTTAAAGAATATGCATTTCTGGGATTTCGTACAGACTCATTTGACACGAAAAATATGCATACGGGATAAACGGTTTATGCTCCAAGTCTAAAAGCAGGTGTGAAGGAACATAAAATAATTGTAAGTAATAAATAAGGAGTTCATTTCTTATTTATGTGCTGATTGCATTTATAACCGAGTAATCGTTGCTTTTGTTATAAACTCCTGAACCTGAGAAAAACAGATGGTCTGTTATAAACATTAACATTCAAATATTTTTTTTTGTAAAAATCTAACATAGATTTGTAATTCTTGTCTACCGAGGGCTAATTGAATTACAGTAACATTTTTGTTTTTCCTGGATTACATACTAAACTAAACAAACCGTGCAGTAATATTTATTTCAATCTAATTAATCACTATTAAATACCTGTGAATCAAATCAAATTATTCTTGTTTTTTCTCTTTAAAATCTTAAGACATACTTCCTTAATTGCATAGAATCTCAGTAAAGTGGTTTTACCTTTTTATCTGATAATACTGTCCTATTATCAAAGGAAACACCTAAAAGTTGGTAAGTCATGGCAAAACATAAAATCAAACAACAGCGTAAAAAAAAGAAAGATAGTGGAAATTAAAAGAAAACTCTTCTGCAACAACCGAACCGCTAGTCCTGAGTATTCTCATGTAGTCATGGAGAGAGCCAGTAAATGTTTGAACGTTCCTTCTCTTCCCTGTTTTTTTTTTTTTTTTTTTACACCGCCTCCATGGACAGATGCCAGCACTGAACAACCACATCACATGCAAATGCTCCTATCTGATATTAAATAAGTGAAAGGAGTCAAGGATGAAATGGTCATATGATCACTGATTTGAATGCCCGCCCCTCAGCCAAGTACCTGGATACATTATGGGGGAATACGTTTACAAAGGGAACTGAAGCACAGTATGAGGATTAACTACTGCACCTTTTAAATAAGGTATATGTTAACTCTGAGTTCTGTTGATCCAATATTGGATTTTTATCATTTTGCTCTGCATCAGAATCCACTTTATCTGCGCCAGTGGAATCCTACTTGCCAGGCTCCTTTTGCGTATTTCCATATACCAAAGAAAATCACTTGACCTGTTCACCTTACTAGAACTGCAAGTCCCACAGTAATAGGAGGGCGGGGCCAGCAGAGCTGAAAAGCATCACTACATCATGTGATTCCAGGTGCATTCAAAGGGTGTCGGTTCTTGATTTGATGAATGGTTTTTGATATATCAAAACAGACTAAGAATAACGAAAATGTGTATAGCTGTTTAAAATAAGGAGGTCCAGTAATGCAACCCAACACAGTTATGCAACCACTTGTTTTACACTGTGGATACTGTTTCAGTTCCAAAAGCATAAAACCATGAGCGGACCCTGTGATCCCGAAGTGGTAACATGCGTAATTATCATACGAAATGACATGAGCGTGACTATGTAAAACATTACAAGTTTTATGACATTCAAGACATAATCAGAGCAAGTGCACTCTGATAATGTACCAAAGTTTAGTGATATGTAATGCTGTCATCTATATTGCATTGTGTGTCATTTTCACATGTATGAGAAGGTTTTCCTGTTTTACCCCTTTTGTCATCCTAGGACTGCACACATGTCCCAGTTGCTGCTAATGAAGTATGTCAGGTTAATATTACTGTCTCAGACATGTTTCCAAGACATTATTATTTATTTCTTAGCAGGCGCCCTTATCCAGGGTGACTTATAATTGTTACAAGATATCACATTATTTTTACATACAATTACCCATTTATACAGTTGGGTTTTACAGGAGCAATCTAGGTAAAGTACCTTGCTCAAGGGTACAACAGCAGTGTCCCCGACCAGGGATTGAACCCGACCCTCCGGTCAAGAGTCCAGAGCCCTAACCACTACTCCATACTGCTGCCCATAAGAAAACAGCTTTCTCACTTCCTGCATTTAATTAACAACCTAACATGTAATATTCCTCTGCAGTCATACGCCTCCTATGTCACTAGTCTCTTCCATCTGTATATAGACCAGACTCGTCTTTTTGGTCACGTGCCATTAATACTTAAGGTGAACCTATTTAAAATGCCTTTTCATTCATCTACAATACAGAAAACAAGTTAAATGTAATTCAATATCTGATTTCTTTACTATTTTTTTACTAGGAGGCTGTGTGGTCCAGTGGTTAAAGAAAGGGGCTTGAAACCAGGAGGTCCCGGTTCAAATCCCACCTCAGCCACTGACTCATTGTGTGACCCTGAGCAAGTCACTTAACCTCCTTGTGCTCCGTCTTTCGGGTGAGATGTAATTGTAAGTGACTCTGCAGCTGATGCATAGTTCACACCCTAGTCTCTGTAAGTTGCCTTGGATAAAGGTGTCTGCTAAATAAACAAATATATATATATATATATTTTTTTTTTTTGGCAGTCCCCAATAGGCTGGTTATGTATAAAACAGATACAGGGAAGGTTAAGAAGCTGCCTGAGTGTCATGCTCCATTAACCTGTGGTCTACAGGTTCACAGTTGTATTTTAAATATTTCCAATTGAATCCCAGAATCTGAGTAATACATTACATTATTCTGTCATATTATTGAAAATTCCTCATTTGAAAACATTATAGTTCAACATAATTGTATAATAAAGAGTCAATGACATTCACTTTTTGACGTTTTTGGTGATGCCATAGCTATATTTATTAATGGTTAGGGAGGTGCCTTATTTTTGTATTTAAACCGGGCCTGGGTGAGCTGGCTAAAATAGTGTGGGTGGTGTGGCCTACTGCAGTTTCTACGCCAAATCTAAAGTTTAAATTGATTTGGCCAGTGGTTAAAACACTGGCAAATATTAAGACAATAACTCAAGATCCCAAACCACATAATCCTTAGAATCTGAAACTACTAAAGTTAAAATAGAAGAACTAAGTTGATAAATCAAGTAATGATCATTCCTTTATCTAATCACATATCACTGCTTTCACCAAAGATCACAGTTTAAAAGAGAATTAATTATCTAGGTGTTTTTTTTTGGGCAAGACTGCATATCCTCAAATGCTCTGAAAATGCTTCATAAAACTTAAATGACATAATTTAAGCTATTGTATAATTTCATATGTGCTTTTGGTGTGTTCAGACTTAACATCTTTGCCATTTATTTATTGCCCAATCTAAAAATAAAACATCTTGGAAACACTTAAAAATAATGGCCATAAATTCATATGAATTTCAAAACAGTTATTATTATTATTATTTATTTCTTAGCAGGCGCCTTATCCAGGGCGACTTACAATCGTAAGCAAATACATTTCAAGTGTTACAGTACAAGTAATAATACAATAAGAGCAAGAGCAGTTTCATAGGATTGCATAGTAATAACATCTTAATAACAAATGTTTTGTTGCCCTGAAAATAATAAAAAATGTCTGCATATTTAAAATGAATTCAAGCAGAAAGCACATTAAAGTGTAACAAAAATCTCTACCCAACTGATTTAAGCAAAGGCAGACAAATAACACCATCACTGAAATAATTAAAATATTAACCCTGCAGAGATTGGTCATATTTCTACAGACACAAACCACACTGTTAAATGTTTAATTGTTATAACCTAGGCTGCATTTAGATTTATTGAATAGACCCCATTGTCTGTTAAGGACTATCATTTGTGTTTTACAATGAATGTCATTTCTGACCCTGTGTCTGAGTTTATATATACAGTTCTACCAGAGGCCCATAAACTGCATGATATTTAACAAAGAGTTAGAGAACAGCTAGTGAATAAAAAGCATTTTCAATAAGTTATAACATCCCCATACAAGTGAATCACAGTAGCACACTTGTACTACTCATCCATTTTAAAGGTTTGAATACCAAAAGTAAGCGTTGAACTGCTTTACACACAATACATAACTTTTTTAAAATTTATTTAGTTAAAAGAATACAACATTTTGTGGGGAGGAGAATCAGAAAGTGGTAAAAGTGAATTTGAACTGTATATTCTGGATTCCAAATGGATATCAGTCTTCATCAAGCCTGTTTTACAAAGATGTAACTGCAGCACAGTTACTGTATACACCAGATAATTCCTTATTAATAAATTCTTTGTCAGTTACCCATTCATTTTCTCCATTATTTTGTGTGTGTGTGTGTCATATATATATATATATATATATATATATATATATATATATATATATATATATATATACACATACATATATATACATATATATACAGACACACACACACACACTGCTCCCTCGCTATAAGGCTCTCGATTATTACGCACCTCGGATATAACGCTCCTATAGCATGTCCTCCAATTCCTATACTAGTGATTCATGCAATATTTCTACAGTAAATACAGTGCGTGTTGTTCCAACTGTAAACAACTTCTCAGTGTAACTTCGTTTCTGTCTCTCCTTTTGATACAGTATCTGAACTGAAGAAAAGCTGCGCTGGCACTTTATAACACAGACATCTTATTCAGCATTAGTTTTATAACTAGATAAATATTAGGCCTGTTACGTGGTTATCTTTCCTTATGTATTTACTTTTTGCTGCAAGAGGAGCTGCGGTTTTCTCCGGAGGCGAGACACTTCAGCCCGCACGGAAGCCGAACCTGGAGCAAGCCCATTTCCTCTTCCCTCGCCCAACCCGCTCTCCTTCTCGCACTTGGTTTGCTTGTCTGTCGCCGATCTGAACTCCCGACCGCCATTTAGCCAGGCTATTTATAGTTTAAAACTGCCAGTTAAAATGATCCATGAGTTTGAATGTTGCCTTTTTAATTTTTAAATATAGCATTGATTACATGGTGCTTTATGCATGGTTAATTCACTGAAAGTTATATTTTTGCTTAAGCTATCGTGCATTATAGAGAGAGAGTTATTTTATTTTGCATTTTAGTCAGATGTGTGTTGTTATGTGTCCCGTGGCCCCGCCCCGGCCCCCGCCGTTTATAACGCTCTTCGGTTCTAACGCTCAGAAAAAAACATATGAAACTTTGAGCTGTTTTATCTTGCTCCAGAACTCCACCAACTGCTAGCTTGATATTTCCACACGGCTTGTTTTTCCTGGGGACTGAAGTGTAAAATAGTCAGAATGGCAGTTAGTGTCTGCTGGCGCCCAAGAGTGTCCTGCAGAGTCAAGAACCTGTAGATAATGTTCTTCAGGTACTCGAGATTGGCACCTTCCCGGCTCTGATCTCTAGTACTCTTCTGAATATGATCTTTAAGCACTCTGATCTCCTCACTATGTCGTTCTTCGTTAGTAAGAAGTGTATCTTGAAGCTTATGCACATCTCCTTCAAGTCCGTGTTTCAGCTTCCTCAAAGCATTGACCTCCACCTGCTTCCGAGCTAACTGCTCAGCATACAGAAGCAGATTAGGCTCGTTAGGCCCTGCCAACTTCAAAGCCTGTGCAATGATGTCTTGAGTCTCATCTGGACAGTCACTGCTGCCACTATTTCCTTCCCTCTCCACTGCTGCACTGTTCTCACTGTAGCTTTTATGTCCAGTCAAGTTGTAACCAAAAGACATGGACCTCAGCCTCTCTAGCTCTTGGTCCTTTTCTGCCAACAGAGCAAGGGTCCGGTCTCTTTGCTTATGTAGCTCTTCCTCCAGTTTAAGTGCCCTTTCACGGTACTCTGTTTCTAACTTTTCCAGCTTTTGCTTTTGACCTTGCTGTAGGTTTAAGGTATGCTGCTGCCTTACTTCAAGCTCCTGTTTGTGCTTGTTTTCCATTTCATCACAGGACAGACGGAGGGAAATGTACTTTTCTTTGAGCTCAGACAGCTGATCACGGGCTTCTTCCAGCTCTTTGGCCATGCTGCCATCTTTAGCGTTTTTGTTTTTAAGCACCACCTGAGCCCTCATTTTGTATCGCTCAAACTCCTCTTTCAGCTGCTTCAGTTCCTGCTGGTAATAAGCAACAGAAGCCTTTTCCCCATCTGATGGCTCACTGTTTACCGCAAGCTCCACCTCACAGAGTTTCTCAATATCAATAGACAGCTGGGATTTCTGTGCGGCCAATAGCAGCAGTTTTTTCAGCTTTTCTAATTTGTCTTTCAACATGTTCACATTCAAATTGGCTTCATCAACAGTAAGATCTACAGAGGTCCTGGTGGTCGCAGTTATAGCCAAACTCTTGTTTTCCATGTCAAGCTGCAATAAGCGGTCTCTGAGCATCTGAATAGTTAGCTGGTCCTTTTGTTTGGCTTTCTCATATGTGCCCAGAAGTTCAGAAAGCTTCGGAAATTCTGTCTTCCAGGCTGGCGACCGTCCCTCTTCCATTTGGGAATGTTCTTGAAGCTGTTCCTGAGCTTGTGCTACCTGTGATCAAACACATTGGAAATATTAGGCAATAAATACATGTGTTAAACTTAAGAAATCCAGAGAGACAATTTGATCTGCATTTAAATCCAATGGTTAAATTTCCAGGAAATAAAGATAAAGGAAGCTTCAAATAGACCGGAGGTGTAAAATCCATGTTCAATTCTTTCTATGTTGGACAGCGCGTTCATGTCATGCTAGAATTCAATTTAATATGTGTAGCACGTGCTGTGACATCCTTTGGGTGACCCAAAGTTGGTTTTTCACAGATAAGAAAATTCAAGTTGAATTAAACAATAGCAGGAGGTAGTAAAGCTAATTGGACCAGGGAACAGATTTAAAAATGAATTGAATTACAGTAGCAGTAATATTGGACTCCCAACTGTAACCCTAGTGTTTTATTGGGTACAATAAAAAATATTAAAAATAAAATATATATATATATATATATATATATATATATATATATATATATATATATATATATATCCTAGATCAAGTTTATTGTGTAAGGGAAACAAAACAGGACTAAAATACCCTTCTCATCTCCTGTTGCAGTTGCCCTGAAAATGTGCCTTTAACTCTGCTATTTGCTGCTGCAGTTCCCTATCGTGGATCAGGCTTGCACTTTTCTTCCTCCGCAGCCTGCAGACTTTTCTTCATCCCATCCATCTTCTTGGAAAGCTGCTTCATTTGGGACTCACAGTCCACCACTCGATCAGCTGCTGACATTTTCTCTACAAGTGCTTCCTTCATCTCTTCCAGTCTCAGCTCTGCATCTTGCCTCAAGTCCCGTTCTTCCTGCAGCAGGTTTTGCAACTCCCGCAGCATCAGGGCATGGTCACCTTGCTCTTCGCCCGCTCATGCTGCTGGGTTATAACACGGGCTTTGGTTTCTGCCAGCTGCTCTTGCAAACCTTTGATATCTGCTTCATGTTTCCTCATTTCTTCTTCTAGCTTTTTAGTGAGATCATCAAAGTCTTGCTTCATCATTTTCTTATCCGCTTGGAAGGAAGCCTCCATTCTAGACTTCTCTTGGGTCACTGTCGCCAAAGAGTTAGTCAAGGTCGAAAGCTGAGTCTTCAACTGGAAGACCCTCCTGTCTGCTTCTCCTGCAGCCTGCTGCTCGCCACTGCTAGAGCTGATGCCGCTTTCAGACCCATTGTTCTCCTCAGACTTTTGGGAAGATGGCCCAGCAGCCAATTGGTCAGCCAGCCCCCTTTCGTCTTCGTTCAGCTCCCCCTTGGTGCTGCTGCTGGCCACGCTGGTGGCAGTGTCTGCACTGGCAGCAGTGCCAACGCTATCTTCGCTGTGCACAGAACATTTGTCATCTCCATGGTCGGAAGAGCACCGACCAGTGTCTGTGCCCCCCGAAGGTTGTTCATTTGGTAAGTTCAAGTCTGCTTCCTGGGACACAGTGAGAACTTTAAGACTTGCCTCCAAAGCCTCTTTTTCCTTCATAAGGCTTTTGTAAGCCCTCACCACATCTTTGAAACGTGTTTGGTACTGGGTCAGTTGCTTTTTCTGACTTTCTATAGTTTCCAACAGCTCCTTCTTGTTTGGTCCACCACCAAAGTTCATACCAAACTTTTCCATGGTTTTCTATTTCAGCTAAGTGTCATCTTTTACCTGGATCAATCCGGCTCTGAAACAACCAAAAGAAAGAGAGATGAGTAACAAATGAGCAGTTATCATATCTTTATTAACTGGAATCAAATAAAGGTTTGGGATAAAAAATATACTTAGGTTTTATGTTTATGTTAAATGTCACATATAAGTCACACTTTTGCGTTTGAAATTATAAAACCATTACAAAATGGTTTAAAACGGTCCCTTCAAACACCTTTATCCTGTAAATAACATGTAAACAATATTGGTGCCGTATGCACGACAAAACGTTGTAAGCAGCTGCCGACTGACAACAATAAAACTGGGTTTGTAAATGTTCCTCATTTTTTCTTTATGTAGGAAAAGCGTGTATAGCAGTTTCTGTTATGTCAGTACCCCATATGCTACAAAACATTAAAGAAAAACAAAACAACCGACATCGCCAGCTGTTCTGTCTGCTAGGCAGTCAACAGGGTGGAAGTGTTCAGTACTTTTTTGCCCTTAGTCTCTAGTAAGTCCACTGATATCTAACTAGGTCCAATCAATTAAATAAGAATGCTATTTCAAAACGATAAAAACCACATGCACTGCTTGGACTCAGTAAATAAAAACAAAGTAACACTATAACTAGAACAGTATCGAGTCAACATACTAGACTGAAGGAATTAAATGTGAATGCATAAGTGCAGCTTAAATCATTTAAAATGATTGTTCAACACAGAGATAATTCTGTATACGTATTTTTCTACGCAAATAAAACACGTATATTAAAAGACTAGCACCATTTTCTGCCATTTTACTTCTTAAAAACGATGAAACTACATCAGTGTCATAATATGAATATTTGAAAGCCCTGTTGCAGGGCACAGCTTACGTGTCCCACAAACCTGCACTTCCTGGTGGAAGAATGTAACGCAGAAGAATCAATAAAGTTACCGTTGTTGTTATTTAAAACGGTGTATACGACCAAGAAATTGAAAAAAAGTGACCAAATTAGACGCCATGTTGAGAAGGTCTAAATTTCTGACAAATGAGTTAGCCTGTTTTTGACATTTATATATATTTTATGCATCAATATATACCAGTATCTAAATCACTTTTTATACTTCCTGTACAATGATGTCTTAAATTTTTCAATAAAAATACAATCATTAAGTTTGCAGTATTGTTTACTCTTAATTCGTTGTACACAACGCATATAAATAAACAGTGTACCAAAATCAGACACAAGATGTTTATTAGAAAGTAGGTTTAAAATACATTCATTTACAAGTGTTTTTTTTTTGGGGGTTGTTTCTACAATTAGTTTTTAATCGGTGCCTTTGTATAAATAAAGTTTTTTTTTAAAAGTGGTGACGTAATTTCTTCCGCGTTGGCCTGGACGTGGCACCTGCAACATAGAGGAGAGGCAGAAGCGCAACACAGATACTCCCATTTTAGAAAAATAAATCGCATAACATTTATTTTCTAAATATTTTTCACTTTTACAACGCTGAGGGAAACGCGCGCGAACAACATGGGGCTCACTATCTCATCGTTGTTCTCCAGACTTTTTGGCAAGAAACAGATGCGGATACTCATGGGTAAGTAAGGTGCTGGGGAGGAAGGGGGTGTATTGTTAGAGGCTAAACAGGCGATGGTTTGAGTAATTAAATCGCGGAAAACGAATGCCTTGCTTTCATATGGGCTTGAAAAAAAATACATGTTTAGTTTCCTTAAGTGCGATAAAGATCATATTACGGAAAACACGAAAGCACAAAACCATTGTCACTTTTTTTTTTTTTAGGTGAGAGACGTGCGTGTTTGTAAATACTGGTGTATTTGGACACTACCGTGTTATGAGACGATATTTACTGTGAACAAACAAATACATAGAAACGTTTTGTAATTGTGGAACATGGGAACATGCTGTGTTTGTAAATAGTACTCACAATTATAGTATGTTTTGTTTTTGTTTTTTTCTACAAATATATCATTCACTGTTAAGGCCTAGTTACCTGAAAACTCATCGCACGAGTGGGTTATGAATAGCAAATACTAAAAAAAAAAAATAAAAAAAAAAATAACGCAGCAGTACCGGTACAGTACTAGTGTAAATGTTGGCAGTAGCCTATACGTCATTGTTAAGGTATGTATTACAACGACGCCAGGTGAATTTTATTGTAATAACAGACGAGGGTGAATTTATTGTTTCGGGAATTGCCAGAACTTCAAGGATATTAGGACTGTAACACGCTGTATTGTAGGATTGCATTACTTAATGGGTAGAAACCTACATCTTCAGTCTAGATACAATAACTGTTGGGAACGAGGTATACCTTAGGATTGTAAATTGTGCACATGAATACGTGTTAAGTGTAGGGATTTAAAAAGGGCTTGACAAGCCAACCTGTGTCAATAGCAGTATAACCTGTTTTTGTGGCTGGACAGGTTTAAACAGCTAACTGTTGCCAAATGTCAGACTAGCTGTTAACACACAGATCCAAGCTATTTGTCCTATTCTTAAGATGCAGCCATTAATATAACTACAGTAGTCCTCAGCGTATCTGACTGAGGTGGGACCAGAGTAAGGCGGATATGTAGAAAGTTGGATAAATTAATCCTGTTTTAAATACCATGATACACAGCTGAAACAATGACTATATTCACACAATTATTGTTTTGAGATTTAGCTTTTATTAGGGAGCTCCCTAAGTCCTTGTTTAGAAAGATACAGGGTATTAATACTTATGACAGGGCAGCCATCTAATACCCCTTCTCCACTGGCACATCCAACCAGTGAGGGCTCGGTGCGGTTGGTTCTCCACTGGCTACTTGTCGAGCCTCACAAGAACCAAACCATGGGCTCACAAGACATCTGAATCTGGCTGCGAGCGAGCCAGAGGCGGGTTTAAGGATTTTCGTCATTACGTTGCATCGGTCAGTACACTCCAGAAAGTGAGTGTGATGAGAGAAGTACAGCCTTGTGATTCTGAGGAAGTGCAGGCGCTAGTTTCTCTGTGGTCAGATGGAAAGGTTCAGGAAGATCTGGAGTCGTGCGTCAGAAATGAGATGATTTGAAGCAAATGGACATAATTATTGTTAATTAATAACAATAATTAATAACAACTGTCTCGTTGTGTGTGGCGTCAGTAGCTGATGCACCCTGCAGGTGAACAGGATTTATTTACATATCAACACACTCAACAGCTCACGTGACACTACCAGCAGTGGTAGTGCACAGAGTATATACAACACAGCGTACTAAAACTTTGGTGGGTTCTACAATCTCTGAATTAATCTTCTCAGTTCAATAATAAGCGAACTCTGGCTGTCGGGGTTTCGACTTCCTTACCCACTCTTGGGATCCAACCCTGGTTCTGGTTTTCTCTCACTCACTCCGCACACACACTGGCGAATTTCAGCTTCTTTAGCCCGTTGGCTTTGGTTTTGCAGGAGCCCTGAGGTGAATAAATTGAACCTTTTATACCTGGCCCGCTGGAACACCCCTACCTGCGGATTATATTCCACACCTGGTAATCACACACAGCAGACAGGCTCTCCCAGGAGCGTCCGGTACTTCATTAATTAATTACAATAAAAACACACTATTTACAATATACATTTACACAAAAACTTAATGCGCATGAGTCATTAGTGTTGGGTAATTTACACAGTAGCAAAATGCATAAGTTTACAAAAAAAAATAAAAAAAACTTTCAATTCTAAGCACAACTTGCTTTCACTTTCCGGTAGCCATTTTGCATTGGCTCTGTACATGTGGGTGATGTTGCTGAAGAGCTTGATCATGGCGGATAAACGGTTAGGGTGGATATGTGATGGGCGGATACACGACGGATTACTGTGGTTGTAAAAGCTAAAGAGACATATTACAGTATGTGCCTACTGTTGTGGGAAGGGAAGCGATGGATATCTTGGAAGGTGGCAGCTCCATCAGTGAAACGTGTTCAAACACAAAGCACCAAAATCTAAACCAGCGATACTGGTGCTTCAAAAACAATGAGGAGTTGTTTATTCAAGGTATCATTTTAGATTTGGAAGTCCAATTCAATACTGTGTATGAGTGTGATACAGTCAGCACTCGCATATCCGACCCTATAAAATTTTTACTTCAGTGACGGTTAAACGAGTGTGACACATCTGATTATTTCATCCGATTTGACGTGTATGTAGGTGAGCACGTTGTAACCTGCCCCCTACCACCCAAACAACCACGGTTTTGAGGAATTTTGGCCCATTCCTCCTTACAGAACTGCTTCAACTCGGTGACATTTGAGGGCTTCCTTGCACGGACAGCTCGCTTCAGGTCCTGCCACAACATTTCGATGGGGTTTAGGTCGGACTTTGACTAGGCCATTCTAAAATGCGGAATTTCTTCTTCAGCAGCCATTCTTTTGTAGATCTGCTTGTATGTTTAGGATCATTGTCTTGCTGCATGATCCACTTTTGGTTCAGCTTCAGCTCACAGATGGATGGCCTGACATTCTCCTCTAGAATCTTCTGATACAATGCAGAATTCATGGTTGTGTCAATGACGGCAAGCCGTCCAGGTCCTGAGGCAGCAAAGCAGCCCCAAACCATCACACTCCCATGACCATGCCTGACAGTTGGGCTGAGGTTCTTCTGTTTGAGCGCAGTGTTTGGTTTTCGCCAAACATAATGTTTCTCCATTGAGGCCAAAAAGTTCTACCTTTGACTTCGTCTGTCCAGAGAACATTGTTCCAGAAGTCTTGTGGATCATCTATGTGCTCTTTGGCGAACTTCAGACGGGCAGCAATGTTCTTTTAGAGAGCAGTGGTTTCCTCCTGGCTATCCTTCCATGAACACCATTCTTGTTCAGTCTTTTTCTGATAGTTGAGTCATGAACACTCACATTAGCCAAGGTGAGAGTGGCCTGCAGATCCTTGGATGTTACTCTGGGGTTCTTTGTGACTTCCTTGATAATTTTCCGGTTTGTTCTTGGAGAGATTTTAGTAGGACGACCGCTCCTGGGTAGAGTGACTGTGGTTTTGAACTTTCTCCATTTGTAGACTATCTGTCTGACAGTGGATTGGTGGAGCCCCAAATCCTTAGAAATGGTTTTGCAATAACTGTTTTTCTGAGGTCCTCAGATTTCTTTTGATCGTGGTATGACGTGTTTACACACACCTGTATGGTGAAGACCAAACTCACAAAGTTGCTGATCTTTATATAGGGTGGGGCCCCCCAAACTCACCCCTGAAGATCTACCTAATTATTTAAACACCTGATTCTAATTATATCCTTAATTGAGCTAATAAAACCAGGGGTTCACTTACTTTTTCACATATCCTGAATCTTAATTACTCATTGTTTGTCTAATTCATACATTATTTTGTTTCAAAAGACATGGAATTGGTTAATATAAACATTACAATACTAGGCTGGAAATCCCTAGAATTAATCACCCTCTTTATTATTTGTTTATTTAGCAGACGCCTTTATCCAAAGGCTGACTTAAAGAGACTAGGGTGTGTAAACTATGCATCAGCTGCAGAGTCACTTACAACTACGTTTTTACCCGAAGACGGAGCACAAGGAGGTTAAGTGACTTGCTCAGGGTCACACAATGAGTCAGTAGCTGAGGTGGGATTTGAACCGAGGACCTTCGGGTTACCAGCCCTTTTCTTTAACCACTGGACCACACAGCCTCCTATTTACATGCAATGTAAATTTAAATTTTGGTCTTTGTGTGCCAGGCAGCTCCATTGGATTAGCATAATTCCTTCCTGTTTTTAGTGTTTGAAAAGGGCAGAGCATGCATTCATTATTTTGAAACAAAAGTTATTGCTAGATCTGTAGTTCCTGTGCACAACCCCCTTGTCATCAACATCCTGTTTGCTTAAAGCAGTGCAGGTCTTGCAGTTGAATTTGCAGCAGTGCGTATTTTACAATATTCGTTCCCCAGCTCCCATCTTTTGTTTTGGCATGTTTTTTCACCATTTACTGTATGGTGCATTTCCACTGACACTATGTCTAGTCAAATAATCAAATGTAGTGATTGGTATCTATCAACACAGAACACATTCTCCTCTTTATTGCAGAACAGATACAGAACACAATGCAAACAGACTTAGTTGCTGCAGTTTTAAGGGTGATCTTCAGCTTTGTGTGTGAGACAGCCTCTTTTGATTATGGCATCCAGATTTTTATTTGGCAATCTTACTATCTGTATATTTGGGGAAGGAAACCTTTAATGTTGCAACAGTATGGGTAAGAGCTCCATGCACACAGTCTAAGAAGTGTGTATTATTGATTTTTATATCCTCCATTTTATGTACTAAATTACACAAATGTAAAGGCATTCTATTAACATCCACATTAGCATTTTCTTAACATTGTAGTTGCATAGTTACATGCAGACATATTGAAAAATGGGTCGTTGGCCTCAACATACATGTTTTAATGACTGTGTAGCCTTTTTAAAGCTGTGCAAGTGACCTCAATTGTATGTGTTTCCACAGTCGGCTTGGATGCTGCTGGTAAAACCACTATCTTGTACAAACTGAAGCTGGGAGAAATCGTTACCACCATTCCAACTATCGGTAAGTTATGCTTATTCAGTGTGCACTTGAGCCAAAGTTTGATTATTATTATTTGTTTATTTAGCAGACGCATTTATCCAAGGCGACTTAGAGAGACTAGGGTGTGTGAACTAAGCATCAGCTGCAGAGTCACTTACAATTACGTCTCACCGGAAAGGCGGAGCACAAGGAGGTTAAGTGACTTGCTCAGGGTCACACAATGAGTCAGTGGCTGAGGTGGGACTTGAACCGGGGACCTCCTGGTTACAAGCCCTTTTCTTTAACCACTGGACCACACAGCCTCCTATGATTTGGAAAAGGAGATAAAAATCCCAAATCTTTGCATGGCAGGTTCATTTTTGAAAAGTATAGCCATGACTAGATTCTCATAGCCTTGAAAGCTTCTTTAAGGAGTAGTATTTACCAACAGGTTTCGTTACAATTTGATTAGCAGCACTCGATGTAGCTTCTTTGTTATTCCCCATAGAGGTTGACTGCAAGGATAGCAAGGCCTTCAGAACCAGCCCTTTTTACTGTTTGCCAGATATACATGGTTTAAAGAGTGAATGTTGTTAGTGATGGATGCAAATAAATTTAAGCTATGCTGAGTAAATACAACCCAGTGCAGCTTTAAAATACATCTCCATTTGGTACATATCTGTTTGACCACCAAGGATCAAGTATATCTGATACTACATTATGGAAAAACAATGTTAAAGCCTTTTTGTATTTGTGTTCCAGGTTTTAATGTTGAAACAGTGGAATACAAGAATATTTGTTTCACAGTATGGGACGTTGGCGGCCAGGACAAAATCCGTCCCTGTGGAGGCATTACTTCAAAACACACAGGTACAGAAACAGCAAACCACTTTCGCACACTACTGCCTTTCTGTGCTGGAAGTGGCCCATGTCTTTGAAAAACCAAGGTTGCAATCCAAGGTTTTAGATTATGTTCCTTGTAGGTTAGTTTCCAGTTTTGTTTGACCTCAACCTTGTGGCATAGTAGATTGATAGATTAGAAGTATATCGCGCTGGTCTCGAATTTTCTAAAACGGTTTGTCCATAACCAACACTGAACTTCTAAAATGCATTTATTCTCTATGTCGTCAATTGCTGTACATGATCTGGTGTCTTGGTTTCTAACCACAAGCTATAACTGTAGCCTTCAATTTGCCACTAATTTAGTGGGCCATCTTCAGAGATAGGAGGGCTAAAAGACTTCAACTTACCCAAATTAAAGCACTTACTTTGGGGAAGCCAAAAGCAATAATACAACACGAACTGTGCCACACTGTTTTCCATTGGGGATGCAGGGATATATTAAAATGTTAATTTTACACATCTATTTATAAAAAGTACAACTTGCATTGTAAAGTTTTTTTCTTCATTAACTTCTGTGCTTCTGATCTTGCAGGGCCTGATCTTTGTAGTTGACAGCAATGACAGAGAAAGAGTACAAGAGTCTTCAGAAGAGTTGCAAAAGATGGTATGTAACCCTGAGAAGACACGGTAAATGACATTGTAAGCATTAAATATATTTGTATTGGACTGGTTGTGACCCACAATGAGATTCTCTTCAGACAAAAACTGATTTGCAATGGGTCTAGTAAGTTGAGCCAGTATTTCTGCCTTTTAAAGTGCTAGGTCATTTACATTATGAAAATCAACCGGGAGATATTTTTTAATCTCCTTGACTGGCACATTTTTTAGTCTGAGTGCCCTAATCCATTTTTTTCTTTTTTATCTTCGCTCCCCCAGTTGCAAGAGGACGAATTGCGAGATGCTGTACTGCTGGTATTTTCAAACAAACAGGACTTGCCAAACGCCATGGCAGTGAGTGAGCTTACAGACAAACTAGGACTGCAGACCCTCCGCAATAGAACTGTAAGTTTGCAGTCGGCTACTTTTCATAGACCCACTTACTGGATTAGCAATCGCATGCCAAAAGTCTTTAGCATTATTATACAGTATGTGTTTTAATCATATGAAACATACAGCTTGAAGCAAGAACACTGTGATAGAAATGAATGATGCTCTCTCTCATTGCCTATATTCTAACATCTGTGACCCACTCCCTTCCCCCATTTTTTCTGCAGTGGTATGTCCAGGCAACCTGTGCCACCCAGGGTACTGGTTTGTATGAAGGACTGGACTGGTTATCCAGTGAACTGTCAAAGCGCTAAATCAAAGACGAGGAGAGCTGGAACCCAAGCAAGCAAAGAGATAGAGAGTGCAAGAGAGAAAATCGGAGAATTTTACCGAGAGAAAAAGCCTAAATTATCAGTGTCTGTCTGGTAGAACTTGAAGTTCTGGACTTTGCAATGCGTTTCTGATGTAAAATCTTTTTTTTTTTTTTTCGTTGTTTTTGTCTGTGTCATTTAGTCTTTTCCTTCCTTCTTTTCTTTTTTTTTTTTTGGCCCCAAAGGAATACAATGTTTAAGTTGCATGTTTTTAAATAAAACAAACAGACAAAGCAGTGTGAGGATGTCCACTTCTGAAAGGAAAAAGATTGACTGGATCACAGGAGACCTGGGTTAAATGCAGTGGTAAAGCCAGGTCTTGCTCCTCCTGGAATATTCAGTAGGCCAAAAGAGAGACAAATTTGGTCTCAACTGAAGCCAATTTTGAGATTTTGTTACACCCCACAATTATGAGATCAACATGAGAATTAACTGATACATTCATCCACAGGGTTTCTGTTCAGGCAGTGTGGTAGCAGACCTGTAAAAGATACACAACCTCCTTTTGAAGTAAAGTAATAAGTTATTTTGTTTGTATTTGTTTCAAATATAAATTTAAAACTGCTGTAATTTTAAATGTGAACTTGGGGGTGGGGTAGGGGATGGTGACAATGGTTAAGAAAAGGCTAGAACCTCTGTTCTGCATTAGTATCTAGTAGGAGAAATGTAGTTAGCTCTCTAGTGGTAGTAACTAAAGCAGTACTGAGCCCTTGTGTGCTTCTGTATATTATACAATAGAGCAAATGTTCCCATGGCAGTTTTGTTCATAACTTTACTATTGCAGCTCATGTTCTTTGGTATAAGCAGGTCACTGTTAACAGGGAGGTAAATGATCAGGGGCTTTCGTGGTCTTAACTTTTAATGTGCTTTTCTCAGTACAGTATCTGGGGGAAAAAAATGTTTATTTTATCTAACATGTATTGCCCTGAATATTTTCAAATAATCTACTGTATGTAAATCCAATTTAAATGGCTGACAAATGTAGTATCTCCTTCAGCAGGATCTCTGCATAATTTGAAATGCATTCTTAGATACTATAATAGAGTGCTTCCAAAGAAGCAGAGCATAATGTTTGCTTGCAGTATGTGGGGTGTGGTTGTTTTTATATATATATTATACATACATATATGTGTATGTATGTATGTATGTATGTGCTCAGGACCATTACAGCACACTGTTATTAAAACCCAATCTGTAACCTGTTTGAATATACACAAGGCCTCAGCCTGGTGAAGTTTGGTTCGCACCGATGAACCTTGAAACAAAAAGTAACACATAGTTACTGTACGTCATTCTAAATTATGTAAACAAAATTCAGCAAACCACATTTCAAAACCAGCATCCGTCCTTCACTTCCTTGGGTGTTCTACAATGCAGTGGGTGGTGTATAATTTGAGATGTATTGTTCTCCTAGGGTGTGCTTTCCTTTGCCCAGGATTGTACATGTCAGTTAGTGTGTAGATCTACTGTGGTATAATATACACTATACTAATGCTGTATGCTTAGAAATGATTTTGGAAAGACAATGGGTTTGATTGTTGTATTTAACTTTATTTGTTGTCTCTTAATAACTTTCCATTGCCAAAAATGCATTTGTGTATCCATACTGGCTTTATTTGAGTGCTGAAAGCTCCAAGTTCTGCGTCTGGCTAGTACTGATTTGTAAATTTTGACTATTCAAAAATAATGTTTCTGTATATTTAGCTTTGTCAATGGGGTTACATTTGATTTAGGATGATGGACATCTGGAGGACCAAGTTTAACAACAACAAAACAAACTTTGCTATATAATATTACACAACATCTGAGTTTATAAGTCTTGTGACTACGGTGTTATTTGCACAGAATAAGACACATTTCTAGTATTTGAGGGAAAGCTTATCCCAATAAGCTTCATACAAGCACTTGTTTTCCTTATCCCCATTTCTTGTGATCTATTGAAGAAAAGGTGACCGTAAAGGTAAGATTAGCAGACAGAAAACCCAGAAACAAAGATGCTGTAATGTAAAGCATAGAAAAGAACTGCCTTTTTTAAATATGCGTCACATGCATGCATAGTGCCTGTTTACAGGGTAAGCAAAAGTTAATATAGATCTTTATGAGTAAATCAGAAAATGTAGCCAAACCTGGTGGATTGTGGGGGTTTCTAGCAGGGTAACATTTTCCCCATACACCGTGTTCCCAATGTACACCATTAATGGGTGGTTGCAATATTTAAGGGAAGTTGCATTCTATTGTAAAACAAGACAAATGCAAATTCTACTTGTCTAGTTGCCTATACAACTTGAAGATTGGAAGTACATGAAGTACTTTGCAGAGATCCAAGCCTAATCAGGCCATTCTTCCTACTCTCAAGTTTCTTTCTGGGGCCAAAATGGTTCTACTCTGCAGCCATGTTGTCTAATTTGTCGTGCAAATATGTGCTCACACACCCCTAATGAAACCTTACGTAGTTTGCTATCTATTAATATTGACCAATGTAAAAACTCTCCAGCTATTTAAAATACAAATACATTATTTAATAGCTGTGGATTAGGAACAAAAAAAACTTTGATCTCACTAAAACTGATTTTTTAATTTATTTTTCATTTATTTAATAAATGTATCTATACTTACAGAGCTAATCAAAGGTGTAATCACTGTTTTGCTTCCCAAGATGTGCAAGAATCATTTGAATTATGTAAGATGTCCTCTATTATTATTCCAGTCACCCGCATCAATTTTAATGTGAACCTGTTGATGGTGTAGAACGTGGACTCCTCGTAATAATAATAATAATAATAATAATAATGGTGAATTGTTGGGCTTTGGTTCAAAATGTACGAGTGGCTGCTGTTCTTCGTTTACTTTTAAACCATTTAATGCTGTTTATGATTGTGCTTTAAATCACAAATAAAAACATTATCAGGAATATTTGGTGTATTTGTATTATTATTTTTTATCTGTATGTTTTAATGTTTTTATAGAAATTTTAAAATATAGAAAAGGGTCAATTAAAGAGGACGTGCAGGGAAATGTAATTCATGCCACTCATGTCAGTCAAAGTGACTCTCCGACTTTAAACACTCTGGAACAGAGCCTGGGCCAAGGCTGTTATGAGCCCCTTTTTATCCTAAACACATTTTCGCCAGGTTACTTACTTAAAATCCCCCATCCCCAAAAAGAAAAAAAAAATACTAAGATACCTTGATTTTAAACCCCAGAAGACAGGAATGCATTTTCCAAATGTAAAAATCTGTCTGCAGTAATATGTTCCTGTTGTGAAGTTTGTGATTTGAAGTTAATCACGCAGACTTCCAAAGGGATGCTATTTAGAAGCGTTGTGTATTTGATCCACAGAGTAAATAATAATAGGCTTTCCAAACTTTGTGTTTACAGTAGTTCAGAGGTGTTACCGAATTACTGTTGTAAACGTTTCGTTTTTATTCTTAATACATTTCAGCTATTTCACATCTCTGTCGTCTCTTACAAACCTGTATAATACAACTGAAATGTAACATGTAAAGGGGCTGGTTGGAAAGCAATATATAGGCAAATTGTATTGGTGTTAAATAAAACAAAATACTTTGCAAACAAATCCGTATGAATAATGATTGTTAAGTGCAAACAGCGGCTACAGATACAACGGTGTAATTTTAGAGAAACAGACAATTACATTAAATACATTTTCTTCTCATAACTTTCCCTATATACTGTATGCCAAGCATATTATCGATCCTTTATTAAAAGGCAATACAAGATTATAGCACTAGTACGTGGAGCTAATGCACTTATAAGATTATATCCAGTAGAGGGTGGTACTGTTGCTTTAAGTGAGACAACCTACAATTAAGTGTTTGTTTTTTACATTTTAACTTTAAAGCTAATCATGTATTTTCCACATACTTCATTTATTTATTCAACAGTGACCACTGACTTACATAAGTCAGTAGTTCGTGATGAGGGCTTCATAACAATATGAATATGCAACCACCTGCAATTTGTTGAACATTGCTGTTCAAATAATTGTTTTTTTAAACTTCAACTAAACCTGAAGATACTTGTGAGATACTGTTTGTATCTCATAGTTAATCTAATAGACAGTATCAGCGCTACAAATGTAACCTTGACTGCCACACACAAAAACACATTTTATTATTTAATAAACCGATAGAATTAGGTGACCTAATTTGTTATCCAAAATGATCGGTGGTTCATTTGCTTGTTTAAGTAACACCCTAATGCGAATGACTCGTGTGGTCAAGACAATTATTCTGTCAATTACACGACTGTTTACCAAACTTGACACCACCCAAACAAAACATGTTAAGTTTCGTTATGAGTAAAATCTGCCCACATTTCCTGGATGAAACAAACATTCTAGAAGCTTCCAGCAAAGGCGGAGCTTTATGGTGTGGTTGGATGGGTCTATAAACAGCAGCTTCACATCCTCTCTTTCCTTTCTACTGGCAGAGTGTGTTCTGACCAGACAGTCCTGCTGAGGGCATTTCTCAGGTAAGTTACATCACAATGTGTAGATCTGATTTTCCTTGTGGTCTTTTTGTGCATTACGTTTTACACGTACTAGTCTTTTCATGTATTTTTAAAACAAAAATAATAATGTGGGCTCCAGTGGTCTATCTGCATATTTATTTTCTACAACGTTAGTCTGTTATGAGAGCAGGTCATATATATCTCTATTATAAATTTTTGAATACCTTTTTAGATAGAAAGACCATTCATCAGCCGTGTGTCACACCTGACTAACAAGGTTTAATAGTAGATTAAGAAACTGACACCATTGTGGCTCCTGCATTGAGTCTTGTCGGTTTGAACTGTAGAATAAACAGAGCCATACTGAAGACGAGAGAGTAGTTTCATTACATTATCTAAATCTAGCGGCAGGTTGAAGATCGTACAGCTTACCTACGCCCATAGCGACATACACGCTAATGCTTGTTGCCCAGCAATTTAATGCTGAAAGGTTGATTTGTTAATGTCATTGTTTTGAGCTGCATTCAGTTTTGACTTACATATTTTGTGCCCTTTTCATACCCTACATTTTAATTCGTCTTTTTTTTTAAAATAATGTTTATCCAGTACAATTCAGGCAACCCTTCATTTTTATAGAATTCATTTCTATTGATTTAGAAATTACAACAATACCAAGGCTTCCTGTATTAGATTTCAACTGTAGAATAAACAGAGCCATAATGGAGCAGACAAGAGAGCAGTTTCATTACATTATCTAAATCTATAGACCAGTGGCCTCCAATCGTGGTCCTGGAGGGCTGGTTTCCACGTAGTTTTGTTCCAACTGTACCCTAAATTGCTTAATTGGACCAATTAAGTGCTTATGAGAAGTATAATTGGTCCAATTAACTAATTAATTTAGGGTACAGTTGGAACAAGGGACCAGCCTTCCATAACCAGGATTAGCGACCCCTGCTATAGACAGTTTGAAGATCACTCAGCTTTCCCTGCCCCCATTTATAGCAACATACACGCTAGTGCTTGTTGCCCAGTAATTTAATGCTGAAAGACTCAATTGTTAATGTTTTGAGCTGCATTAAGTATTAATCATAACTTTAAATATAGTGCCCTTTTAATATCCCCCATTTTAATTAGTCATTAAAGTGTTTACCCAGTAGGCCTACAATTTAAGCAACCCTGTGTTTTTATAGAATTTGTTTCTATTGATTAGAAATTACAACAATGCTGAAGCTTCTTATGTTTGTTTTCATAAACTGGATGGGTAAAGTGACTCTTTTTCTTTCCCACAGGGGTCCAATTACAATGGAGCTCCCACCTTTTATGCTTGCTTAACTTGTTATTCAGGTAAGAAGACTCACCCAATACTAATGAAGCATTAAGGCACGACGGGTTGGGTTGGCATGACATAACCGCTCAATTAAGACGTTATACCTTTAACCCTTAAGTGTCCAGTTATATCATGTCAACCCACCCCTGGGCCTATATAAAAGATTATAATATTAACAGTAGCAGTAAATATCACTACACAGTGCGCACAAAAAAGCGTTCCAGAGAAAAGTAAACATTTGTTTAAGTTTTCATTTAGTAAATGATCATCTGTTTAAAATAAATCAGTAAATATAATAAATACTGATTTAAAATGTGTTAAGTAAATCGTTTCTGTATATCAATTACTGGTACTTTGTGTGGTTCAGGAAATTCATCTTTATCTGATTCTTCAACAGTTTTTCCATTAAAGATGAGAATTTGGTTGTGAGTCTGATATATTATATATATACTGTGTATATATATATATATATATATATATATATATATATATATATATATATATATATATATATATATATATATATATAATTTATTTTGCAAGAGGTTACTTACAGATATTAAATATTATATAATAAGGACAGGTAAGTGGCAGAGGAATTTGAATCAAAGGTGAAGTGTCTGTTGAAAGGTTGTGTGGGATTAATGTATGGCTGATAGAACGGAGCTAACCAATCAGAGAGCAGGATTTTTCCAAGCAGGTTTATAATGTGATGCAACAGCAGGAAACCAATGTTTCTTTCATTTCAGTTCTAATGTGTGTAATATTAGGAGGTGTTAATCATTTTGAAAGTAATAATGGCATTCAGTAATTCATTCAATCTTTAAGTACAAATCCAGCAACTTTTAAAAACTTTAAAAGATCCAATTAGTATAACCCCAAAAATACTAATTATTCTCTTATTGCATACAGATTTCCCCAAACAATATTTTCCATCTAAAAGTGGTTTTAAATTGTGGGCGTGGTCTCCACCGGCCAGATATAATTATCTGCGATCAATAGATGTTCTACAGGATCAGCCTGAATTAGTCATGTGACTTTATAGCCAGCCTACTGTAGAGTTTAAAGCCAGGCCTGACTTGAATAACATGCACACTACCACAGACCAGTCTCTGCTGTGCTTAGTTTGAATTGATTGGACTCCCAAGTATATTTTTAGGGTTTGTTGAATTTTTATAGTATGTGGTATTATCTGGTTTAAAAAATAATATTAATTTTGCAGGAGGAGGAAGAAGAAGAGACTGCTCCCAAGGGCAGGCCAGCAGTATCCTGTGTCTCTCCGAGTCCAGTGATGCTGTTGTGCAGATCCAGTGCTTGGTAGAAAAGAACCATCTGAAGAATGAAAAGCACTGACCTCGAAGCAACGTATCAACTACGAGACAAAACTGAAGCAATCACAAAACGCAACAAATGAACCCCCCCCCCTTACCCTTTGGTCTATCTGTATCCTAACCTCCGGGTTAGTTTTATGGAGGGCCGGCTTCTGGCTGTCTGCGTTGCTTGGTTCGGCATGGTTCGAGGGGTGCCTGTCGATAAAACGTATTTGTTATCCCTTTTTGTATTTAAGGCATGCTGCATTGTTTCCTACTGTTTATTTAAAAAAATCAAATAAAAATAGAAAAACTTGAAACTGAATCACTAGTCTGTCTGTCTGTTTTTTTTTTTTGTTTGTTTTTTGCAAGTTGTTTGTTAAACCCTACAATTTCTCAAAGATCTCAAAGTCCAAAAATGAGACGCACATTATTCTTGGAATAATATTTTTGACCCATATGTTATCTTCTATGTTTAAGTCACCACGTCTCGATTCTCCACCTAACATCCACTGAGTATAATAATAGGCTTTCCAAACTTTGTGTTTACAGAAGTTCAGAGGTGTTACCGAATTACTGTTGTAAACGTCTCGTTTTTATTCTTAATACATTTCAGCTATTGCACATCTCTATCGTCTCTTAAAACCTGTATAATTCAAGTGAAATGTAACATGCAAAGGGGCTGGTTTGATAGTTGGAAAGCAATACATGGGCAAATGATATTGGTGTTAAATAAAACAAAATACATTGCAAACAAATCCGTATGAATAATGATTGTTAAGTGCAAAGAGCGGCTACAGATACAACGGTGTAATTTTAAAGAAAGACAATTCATTTCAATACATGTTCTCCTCAAAACTCTTTCCCTATGTCAAGCACATTATCGATGCTTTATTTCAATAAATATGTATTAAACGGCAATACAAGATTATAGCACTAGTAGGTGGAGCTAATGCCCCCATTCGATTCTATCCAGCAGAGGACGCTATGGTTGTTTTTAAGTAAGACAACCTATAAATAAATGTTTATTTTCATTTGAATTTTAACTGTAAAACTAATCATGTATCTTACTGTGGCACAGAGCAAAGGTATTTGAACTGTAAATCTCCCTCCCGACCAAAAAAGGCGCTGTATAAGGCTGGTTGTATGTGTTCACCCTCGACTAGCGGACTCGACGGTAGGTAGAAACCGGAAGTCGGCCATCTTGGGGAAGGCGCATATATATATACACACACACACACACTATTTACACCATTGTTACGAATTTACTGTTCATGAATATTACAATCAAGTTGGCTCATCAGGCACATATATGCCATGTTTATCACACGGAAATGTCTGATAAACAATGACATAATTAGTTGCGCAGAAATAGAGCACCAACTGCGGTTGTGTTAGAGTGCGCATTAACAAACCGAACTGAATTAATAACCGCACTCGATACTTGTTCCGAACAGGATTAACTAGTGCTGTTGTCGCTACCCTGTGTTGTAACCGAACTGTGTGTGTATAGAAACCGTATTAATACGAGCAAAAAGTGAACTCACAACCGCATTTATCCTGTGTGTGTACGAAAACCTCACGACCGGCATGTAATAATGGCCAGAGTTCAATGGTTTGTTTAAACAAGGAGTGCTCTCACATCAGTAATGAAAGGTGTGCGTGTGTGTGTGTGTGTGTACAACAAAACCGCATCGAGTGCGTTTGTAAATAACTTGTAATAACTTGTTATTCAGGTAAGAAGACTCACCCAATACTAATGAAGCATTAAGGCACGACGGGTTGGGTTGGCATGACATAACCGCTCAATTAAGGCGTTATACCTTTAACCCTTAAGTGTCCAGTTATATCATGTCAACCCACCCCCTGGAGCGCCTTATAAAAAGATTCTAATATTAACAGTAGCAGTAAATATCACTACACAGTACGCACAAAAAAAACGTTCCAGTGAAAAGTAAACATTTGTTTAAGTTTTCATTTAGTAAATGATCATCTGTTTAAAATAAATCGTAAATATAATAAATACTGATTTAAAATGTGTTAAGTAAATCGTTTCTGTATATCAATTACTGGTACTTTGTGTGGTTCAGGAAATTCATCTTTATACGATTCTTCAACAGTTTTTCAGCAAAAAGTGAACTCACAACCGCATTTATCCTGTGTGTGTACGAAAACCTCACGACCGGCATGTAATAATGGCCAGAGTTCAATGGTTTGTTTAAACAAGGAGTGCACTCACATCAGTAATGAAAGGTGTGCGTGTGTGTGTGTGTGTGTACAACAAAACCGCATCGAGTGTGTTTGTAAATACGGTTGTCGAGCCAAAGCAGTGTCTGTACGGAGCCTAAATAAGGTTCCCTCGCCGAGTCACAGAACTATCCTTAATAAAATGTACAATTGCACTATGTAATGATATACCTTAATATAGTGTTGATACACTATATTAAGCAATTATGTATATGGTAGTTTAAATAAACTACTGTAGCAATATGGTACGCTTTTCATTTTTGTCTAATGTATTATGATTGAGGAACAAAGTGTCCTGAAGAGATTGGTTTCGTTTTTTTCATTAAAATATTGTAAACACTTTAAAGTGCTGCACAACAAGATACTGTAGTATTTAAATAATAATAAAAAGAAGAAAACATGCACGTTTGATGTATTCAATTTCACCTGAAATGTCAGTGTAATGTGTATTATTATTATTATTATTATTAAACAAATGTAGCACTTAACTTTCAGTGTCAAGCAGCAATAGGCTACCGTCAAGTTGAAATGCAAGTTTGATCCGTGTGCGTAATGTGCATAAACGTAGACAGTAGGCTACAATTACATTATGATAGGTGTAGTTTTACTTAAATGTGTTTGCCCGAATCACGCCTAATGTAACAAAAACGCCTTTATCATTTTATCATTAATATTTATTTGCTTTTTTCATATTTCTGACTTTTTTGCCGGTTCAATATCTTCAATGTCGTGTTTTTTTTTAAATCAAATGGTATAATGACAATTTACACGTAAATGTCCGAGTTTGTCTTTACACTCATTATCGGTCTAACTTGTTCAGGTAAACTAAACCAATTTTCAAGATTAGCTGTTTGCTAGTCCACTTGATGCAGACTAGTACACTGCAATCGACCATTTAAGTTTCGTTATGAGTAAAATCTGCATAACATCCTATAAACATAGAAGTTTCTAGCAAAGGCGGAGCTTTTCCGGTTGGCTGGGTCTATAAAGGGCAGCTTCACATCACCTCTTTCCTTTCTACTGGCAGAGTGTGTTCTGACCAGGCTGTCCTGCTGAGGGCATTTCTCAGGTAAGTTACATCACAATGTGTAGAGATTTGATTAGGCTTGTGCTTTTTTTTCCTGCTGTCTTTGTGCACTCCATTTTACACTATTACTATTTTAAATGTATTTCCTTAAAAATCTATCTATCTGGGCTCCTATGTTGAGATCTGACCCTTTATCTCTATTTTGCTGTATACCTTTTTAGACAGAAAGGCTATTCATCAGCCGTGTGTCGCACCTGACAAACAAGGTTTAATAGTAGATTAAGAAACTGACACCATTGTGGCTCCTGCATTGAGTCTTGTCGGTTTGAACTGTAGAATAAACAGAGCTATACTGAAGACGAGAGAGTAGTTTCATTACATTATCTAAATCTAGCTGCAGGTTGAAGATCGTACAGCTTACCTACGCCCATAGCAACATACACGCTAATGCTTGTTGCCCAGCAATTTAATGCTGAAAGGTTGATTTGTTAATGTCATTGTTTTGAGCTGCATTCAGTTTTGACTTACATATTTTGTGCCCTTTTCATACCCTACATTTTAATTCGTCTTTTTTTTTAAAAAAAAAATAGTGTTTATCCAGTACAATTCAGGCAACCCTACATTTTTATAGAATTCATTTCTATTGATTTAGAAATTACAACAATACCAAGGCTTCCTGTATTAGGTTTGAACTGTAGAATAAACAGAGCCATAATGGCGCAGACAAGAGAGCAGTTTCATTACATTATCTAAATCTATAGACCAGTGGCCTCCAATCGTGGTCCTGGAGGGCTGGTTTCCATGTAGTTTTTGTTCCAACTGTACCCTAAATTGCTTAATTGGACCAATTAAGTGCTTATGAGAAGTATAATTGGTCCAATTAACTAATTAATTTAGGGTACAGTTGGAACAAGGGACCAGCCTTCCATAACCAGGATTAGCGACCCCTGCTATAGACAGTTTGAAGATCACTCAGCTTTCCCTGCCCCCATTTACAGCGACATACACGCTAGTGCTTGTTGCCCAGTAATTTAATGCTGAAAGACTCAATTGTTAATGTTTTGAGCTGCATTAATTATTAATCATAACTTTAAATATAGTGCCCTTTTAATATCCCCCCATTTTAATTCATCATTAAAGTGTTTACCCAGTAGGCCTACAATTTAAGCAACCCTGTGTTTTTATAGAATTTCTTTCTATTGATTAGAAATTACAACAATGCTGAAGCTTCTTATGTTTGTTTTCATAAACTGGATGGGTAAAGTGACACTTTTCTTTCCCACAGGGGGGTCCAATTACAATGGAGCTCCCACCTTTTATGCTTGCTTAACTTGTTATTCAGGTAAGAAGACTCACCCAATACTAATGAAGCATTAAGGCACGACGGGTTGGGTTGGCATGACATAACCGCTCAATTAAGGCGTTATACCTTTAACCCTTAAGTGTCCAGTTATATCATGTCAACCCACCCCTGGAGCCTATATAAAAGATTATAATATTAACAGTAGCAGTAAATATCACTACACAGTGCGCACAAAAAACGTTCCAGTGAAAAGTAAACATTTGTTTAAGTTTTCATTTAGTAAATGATCATCTGTTTAAAATAAATCGTAAATATAATAAATACTGATTTAAAATGTGTTAAGTAAATCGTTTCTGTATATCAATTACTGGTACTTTGTGTGGTTCAGGAAATTCATCTTTATACGATTCTTCAACAGTTTTTCCATTAAAGATGAGAATTTGGTTGTGAGTCTGATATATTATATATATACTGATATATATATATATATATATATATATATATATATATATATATATATATATATATATATATATATATATATATAATTTATTTTGCAAGAGGTTACTTACAGATATTAGATGTTATATAATAAGGACAGGTAAGTGGCAGAGGAATTTGAATCAAAGGTGAAGTGTCTGTTGAAAGGTTGTGTGGGATTAATGTATGGCTGATAGAACAGAGCTAACCAATCAGAGAGCAGGATTTTTCCAAGCAGGTTTATAATGTGATGCAACAGCAGGAAACCAATGTTTCTTTCATTTCAGTTCTAATGTGTGTAATATTAGGAGGTGTTAATCATTTTGAAAGTAATAATGGCATTCAGTAATTCATTCAATCTTTAAGTACAAATCCAGCAACTTTTAAAAACTTTAAAAGATCCAATTAGTATAACCCCAAAAATACTAATTATTCTCTTATTGCATACAGATTTCCCCCAAACAATATTTTCCATCTAAAAGTGGTTTTAAATTGTGGACGTGGTCTCCACCGGCCAGATATAATTATCTGCGATCAATAGATGTTCTACAGGATCAGCCTGAATTAGTCATGTGACTTTATAGCCAGCCTACTGTAGAGTTTAAAGCCAGGCCTGACTTGAATAACATGCACACTACCACAGACCAGTCTCTGCTGTGCTTAGTTTGAATTGATTGGACTCCCAAGTATATTTTTAGGGTTTGTTGAATTTTTATAGTATGTGGTATTATCTGGTTTAAAAAATAATATTAATTTTGCAGGAGGAGGAAGAAGAAGAGACTGCTCCCAAGGGCAGGCCAGCAGTATCCTGTGTCTCTCCGGAGTCCAGTGATGCTGTTGTGCAGATCCAGTGCTTGGTAGAAAAGAACCATCTGAAGAATGAAAAGCACTGACCTCGAAGCAACGTATCAACTACGAGACAAAACTGAAGCAACCACAAAACGCAACAAATGAACCCCCCTTTACCCTTTGGTCTATCTGTATCCTAACCTCCGGGTTAGTTTTATGGAGGGCCGGCTTCTGGCTGTCTGCGTTGCTTGGTTCGGCATGGTTCGAGGGGTGCCTGTCGATAAAACGTATTTGTTATCCCTTTTTGTATTTAAGGCATGCTGCATTGTTTCCTACTGTTTATTTAAAAAATCAAATAAAATAGAAAAACTTGAAACTGAATCATTAGTCTGTCTGTCTGTTTTTTTTTTTTTTTTTTTGCCAGTTGTTTGTTAAACCCTGCAATCTCTCAAAGATCTCAAAGTCCAAAAATGAGACGCACATTATTCTTGGAATAATATTTTTGACCCATATGTTATCTTCTATGTTTAAGTCACCACGTCTCGATTCTCCACCTAACATCCACTGAGTATAATAATAGGCTTTCCAAACTTTGTGTTTACAGAAGTTCAGAGGTGTTACCGAATTACTGTTGTAAACGTCTCGTTTTTATTCTTAATACATTTCAGCTATTGCACATCTCTATCGTCTCTTAAAAACCTGTATAATTCAAGTGAAATGTAACATGCAAAGGGGCTGGTTTGATAGTTGGAAAGCAATACATGGGCAAATGATATTGGTGTTAAATAAAACAAAATACATTGCAAACAAATCCGTATGAATAATGATTGTTAAGTGCAAAGAGCGGCTACAGATACAACGGTGTAATTTTAAAGAAAGACAATTCATTTCAATACATGTTCTCCTCAAAACTCTTTCCCTATGTCAAGCACATTATCGATGCTTTATTTCAATAAATATGTATTAAACGGCAATACAAGATTATAGCACTAGTAGGTGGAGCTAATGCCCCCATTCGATTCTATCCAGCAGAGGACGCTATGGTTGTTTTTAAGTAAGACAACCTATAAATAAATGTTTATTTTCATTTGAATTTTAACTGTAAAACTAATCATGTATCTTACTGTGACACAGAGCAAAGGTATTTGAACTGTAAATCTCCCTCCCGACCAAAAAAGGCGCTGTATAAGGCTGGTTGTATGTGTTCACCCTCGACTAGCGGACTCAACGGTAGGTAGAAACCGGAAGTCGGCCATCTTGGGGAAGGCGCATATATATATATACACACACACACACACACTATTTACACCATTGTTACGAATTTACTGTTCATGAATATTACAATCAAGTTGGCTCATCAGGCACATATATGCCATGTTTATCACACGGAAATGTCTGATAAACAATGACATAATTAGTTGCGCAGAAATAGAGCACCAACTGCGGTTGTGTTAGAGTGCGCATTAACAAACCGAACTGAATTAATAACCGCACTCGATACTTGTTCCGAACAGGATTAACTAGTGCTGTTGTCGCTACCCTGTGTTGTAACCGAACTGTGTGTATACAAACCGTATTAATACGAGCAAAAGTGAACTCACAACCGCATTTATCCTGTGTGTGAACGAAAACCTCACGACCGGCATGTAATAATGGCCAGAGTTCAATGGTTTGTTTAAACAAGGAGTGCACTCACATCAGTAATGAAAGGTGTGCGTGTGTGTGTACAACAAAACCGGATCGAGTGCGTTTGTAAATAACTTGTAATAACTTGTTATTCAGGTAAGAAGACTCACCCAATACTAATGAAGCATTAAGGCACGACGGGTTGGGTTGGCATGACATAACCGCTCAATTAAGGCGTTATACCTTTAACCCTTAAGTGTCCAGTTATATCATGTCAACCCACCCCTGGAGCCTTATAAAAAGATTCTAATATTAACAGTAGCAGTAAATATCACTACACAGTACGCACAAAAAACGTTCCAGTGAAAAGTAAACATTTGTTTAAGTTTTCATTTAGTAAATGATCATCTGTTTAAAATAAATCGTAAATATAATAAATACTGATTTAAAATGTGTTAAGTAAATCGTTTCTGTATATCAATTACTGGTACTTTGTGTGGTTCAGGAAATTCATCTTTATACGATTCTTCAACAGTTTTTCCATTAAAGATGAGAATTTGGTTGTGAGTCTGATATATATATATATATATATATATATATATATATATATATATATATATATATATATATATATATATATATAAATTTATTTTGCAAGAGGTTACTTACAGATATTAAATGTTATATAATAAGGACAGGTAAGTGGCAGAGGAATTTGAATCAAAGGTGTAGTGTCTGTTGAAAGGTTGTGTGGGATTAATGTATGGCTGATAGAACGGAGCTAACCAATCAGAGAGCAGGATTTTTCCAAGCAGGTTTATAATGTGATGCAACAGCAGGAAACCAATGTTTCTTTCATTTCAGTTCTAATGTGTGTAATATTAGGAGGTGTTAATCATTTTGAAAGTAATAATGGCATTCAGTAATTCATACAATCTTTAAATACAAATCCAGCAACTTTTAAAAACTTTAAAAGATCCAATTAGTATAACCCCAAAAATACTAATTATTCTCTTATTGCATACAGATTTCCCCCAAACAATATTTTCCATCTAAAAGTGGTTTTAAATTGTGGACGTGGTCTCCACCGGCCAGATATAATTATCTGCGATCAATAGATGTTCTTCAGGATCAGCCTGAATTAGTCATGTGACTTTATAGCCAGCCTACTGTAGAGTTTAAAGCCAGGCCTGACTTGAATAACATGCACACTACCACAGACCAGTCTCTACTGTGCTTAGTTTGAATTGATTGGACTCCCAAGTATATTTTTTAGGGTTTGTTGAATTTTTATAGTATGTGGTATTATCTGGTTTAAAAAATAATATTAATTTTGCAGGAGGAGGAAGAAGAAGAGACTGCTCCCAAGGGCAGGCCAGCAGTATCCTGTGTCTCTCCGGAGTCCAGTGATGCTGTTGTGCAGATCCAGTGCTTGGTAGAAAAGAACCATCTGAAGAATGAAAAGCACTGACCTCGAAGCAACGTATCAACTACTGAGACAAAACTGAAGCAACCACAAAACGCAACAAATGAACCCCCCTTACCCTTTGGTCTATCTGTATCCTAACCTCCGGGTTAGTTTTATGGAGGGCGGCTTCTGGCTGTCTCGTTGCTTGGTTCGGCATGGTTCGAGGGGTGCCTGTCGATAAAGCGTATTTGTTATCCCTTTTGTATTTAAGGCATGCTGCATTGTTTCCTACTGTTTATTTAAAAAATCAAATAAAAATAGAAAAACTTGAAACTGAATCATTAGTCTGTCTGTCTGTTTTTTTTTTTTTTTTGCCAGTTGTTTGTTAAACCCTACAATCTCTCAAAGATCTCAAAGTCCAAAAATGAGACGCACATTATTCTTGGAATAATATTTTTGACCCATATGTTATCTTCTATGTTTAAGTCACCACGTCTCGATTCTCCACCTAACATCCACTGAGTATAATAATAGGCTTTCCAAACTTTGTGTTTACAGAAGTTCAGAGGTGTTACCGAATTACTGTTGTAAACGTCTCGTTTTATTCTTAATACATTTCAGCTATTGCACATCTCTATCGTCTCTTAAAACCTGTATAATTCAAGTGAAATGTAACATGCAAAGGGGCTGGTTTGATAGTTGGAAAGCAATACATGGGCAAATGATATTGGTGTTAAATAAAACAAAATACATTGCAAACAAATCCGTATGAATAATGATTGTTAAGTGCAAAGAGCGGCTACAGATACAACGGTGTAATTTTAAAGAAAGACAATTCATTTCAATACATGTTCTCCTCAAAACTCTTTCCCTATGTCAAGCACATTATCGATGCTTTATTTCAATAAATATGTATTAAACGGCAATACAAGATTATAGCACTAGTAGGTGGAGCTAATGCCCCCATTCGATTCTCTCCAGCAGAGGACGCTATGGTTGTTTTTAAGTAAGACAACCTATAAATAAATGTTTATTTTCATTTGAATTTTAACTGTAAAACTAATCATGTATCTTACTGTGACACAGAGCAAAGGTATTTGAACTGTAAATCTCCCTCCCGACCAAAAAGGCGCTGTATAAGGCTGGTTGTATGTGTTCACCCTCGACTAGCGGACTCGACGGTAGGTAGAAACCGGAAGTCGGCCATCTTGGGAAGGCGCATATATATATACACACACACACACACTATTTACACCATTGTTACGAATTTACTGTTCATGAATATTACAATCAAGTTGGCTCATCAGGCACATATATGCCATGTTTATCACACGGAAATGTCTGATAAACAATGACATAATTAGTTGCGCAGAAATAGAGCACCAACTGCGGTTGTGTTAGAGTGCGCATTAACAAACCGAACTGAATTAATAACCGCACTCGATACTTGTTCCGAACAGGATTAACTAGTGCTGTTGTCGCTACCCTGTGTTGTAACCGAACTGTGTGTGTATAGAAACCGTATTAATACGAGCAAAAAGTGAACTCACAACCGCATTTATCCTGTGTGTGAACGAAAACCTCACGACCGGCATGTAATAATGGCCAGAGTTCAATGGTTTGTTTAAACAAGGAGTGCACTCACATCAGTAATGAAAGGTGTGCGTGTGTGTGTGTGTGTGTACAACAAAACCGCATCGAGTGTGTTTGTAAATACGGTTGTCGAGTCAAAGCAGTGTCTGTACGGAGCCTAAATAAGGTTCCCTCGCCGAGTCACAGAACTATCCTTAATAAAATGTACAATTGCACTATGTAATGATATACCTTAATATAGTGTTGATACACTATATTAAGCAATTATGTACTGTATATGGTAGTTTAAATAAACTACTGTAGCAATATGGTACGCTTTTCATTTTTGTCTAATGTATTATGATTGAGGAACAAAGTGTCCTGAAGAGATTGGTTTCGTTTTTTTCATTAAAATATTGTAAACACTTTAAAGTGCTGCACAACAAGATACTGTAGTATTTAAATAATAATAAAAAAGAAGAAAACATGCACGTTTGATGTATTCAATTTCACCTGAAATGTCAGTGTATTATTATTATTATTATTATTATTATTATTATTATTATTATTATTATTAATAAACAAATCTAGCACTTAACTTTCAGTGTCAAGCAGCAATAGGCTACCGTCAAGTTGAAATGCAAGTTTGATCCGTGTGCGTAATGTGCATAAACGTAGACAGTAGGCTACAATTACATTATGATAGGTGTAGTTTTACTTAAATGTGTTTGCCCGAATCACGCCTAATGTAACAAAAACGCCTTTATCATTTTATCATTAATATTTATTTGCTTTTTTCAAATTTCTGACTTTTTTGCCGGTTCAATATCTTCAATGTAGTGTTTTTTTGTTTTTTTTGTTTTTTTTTAAATCAAATGCTATAATGACAATTTACACGTAAATGTCCGAGTTTGTCTTTACACTCATTATCGGTCTAACTTGTTCAGGTAAACTAAACCAATTTTCAAGATTAGCTGTTTGCTAGTCCACTTGATGCAGACTAGTACACTGCAATCGACCATTTAAGTTTCGTTATGAGTAAAATCTGCATAACATCCCATAAACATAGAAGTTTCTAGCAAAGGCGGAGCTTTTCCGGTTGGCTGGGTCTATAAAGGGCAGCTACACATCACCTCTTTCCTTTCTACTGGCAGAGTGTGTTCTGACCAGGCTGTCCTGCTGAGGGCATTTCTCAGGTAAGTTACATCACAATGTGTAGAGATTTGATTAGGCTTGTGCTTTTTTTCCTGCTGTCTTTGTGCACTCCATTTTACACTATTACTATTTTAAATGTATTTCCTTAAAAATCTATCTATCTGGGCTCCTATGTTGAGATCAGACCCTTTATCTCTATTTTGCTGTATACCTTTTTAGGCAGCAAGGCTATTCATCAGCCGTGTGTCGCACCTGACAAACAAGGTTTAATAGTAGATTAAGAAACTGACACCATTGTGGCTCCTGCATTGAGTCTTGTCGGTTTGAACTGTAGAATAAACAGAGCCATACTGAAGACGAGAGAGTAGTTTCATTACATTATCTAAATCTAGCTGCAGGTTGAAGATCGTACAGCTTACCTACGCCCATAGCGACATACACGCTAATGCTTGTTGCCCAGCAATTTAATGCTGAAAGGTTGATTTGTTAATGTCATTGTTTTGAGCTGCATTCAGTTTTGACTTACATATTTTGTGCCCTTTTCATACCCTACATTTTAATTCGTCTTTTTTTAAAAAAAATAGTGTTTATCCAGTACAATTCAGGCAACCCTACATTTTTATAGAATTCATTTCTATTGATTTAGAAATTACAACAATACCAAGGCTTCCTGTATTAGGTTTGAACTGTAGAATAAACAGAGCCATAATGGCGCAGACAAGAGAGCAGTTTCATTACATTATCTAAATCTATAGACCAGTGGCCTCCAATCGTGGTCCTGGAGGGCTGGTTTCCATGTAGTTTTGTTCCAACTGTACCCTAAATTGCTTAATTGGACCAATTAAGTGCTTATGAGAAGTATAATTGGTCCAATTAACTAATTAATTTAGGGTACAGTTGGAACAAGGGACCAACCTTCCATAACCAGGATTAGCGACCCCTGCTATAGACAGTTTGAAGATCACTCAGCTTTCCCTGCCCCATTTACAGCGACATACACGCTAGTGCTTGTTGCCCAGTAATTTAATGCTGAAAGACTCAATTGTTAATGTTTTGAGCTGCATTAAGTATTAATCATAACTTTAAATATAGTGCCCTTTTAATATCCCCCATTTTAATTCATCATTAAAGTGTTTACCCAGTAGGCCTACAATTTAAGCAACCCTGTGTTTTTATAGAATTTGTTTCTATTGATTAGAAATTACAACAATGCTGAAGCTTCTTATGTTTGTTTTCATAAACTGGATGGGTAAAGTGACTCTTTTTCTTTCCCACAGGGGGGTCCAATTACAATGGAGCTCCCACCTTTTATGCTTGCTTAACTTGTTATTCAGGTAAGAAGACTCACCCAATACTAATGAAGCATTAAGGCACGACGGGTTGGGTTGGCATGACATAACCGCTCAATTAAGGCGTTATACCTTTAACCCTTAAGTGTCCAGTTATATCATGTCAACCCACCCCTGGAGCCTATATAAAAGATTATAATATTAACAGTAGCAGTAAATATCACTACACAGTACGCACAAAAAAAACGTTCCAGTGAAAAGTAAACATTTGTTTAAGTTTTCATTTAGTAAATGATCATCTGTTTAAAATAAATCGTAAATATAATAAATACTGATTTAAAATGTGTTAAGTAAATCGTTTCTGTATATCAATTACTGGTACTTTGTGTGGTTCAGGAAATTCATCTTTATACGATTCTTCAACAGTTTTTCCATTAAAGATGAGAATTTGGTTGTGAGTCTGATATATTATATATATACTGTGTGTATATATATATATATATATATATATATATATATATATATATATATATATATATATATATATATATATATATATAATTTATTTTGCAAGAGGTTACTTACAGATATTAAATGTTATATAATAAGGACAGGTAAGTGGCAGAGGAATTTGAATCAAAGGTGTAGTGTCTGTTGAAAGGTTGTGTGGGATTAATGTATGGCTGATAGAACGGAGCTAACCAATCAGAGAGCAGGATTTTTCCAAGCAGGTTTATAATGTGATGCAACAGCAGGAAACCAATGTTTCTTTCATTTCAGTTCTAATGTGTGTAATATTAGGAGGTGTTAATCATTTTGAAAGTAATAATGGCATTCAGTAATTCATTCAATCTTTAAGTACAAATCCAGCAACTTTTAAAAACTTTAAAAGATCCAATTAGTATAACCCCAAAAATACTAATTATTCTCTTATTGCATACAGATTTCCCCAAACAATATTTTCCATCTAAAAGTGGTTTTAAATTGTGGACGTGGTCTCCACCGGCCAGATATAATTATCTGCGATCAATAGATGTTCTTCAGGATCAGCCTGAATTAGTCATGTGACTTTATAGCCAGCCTACTGTAGAGTTTAAAGCCAGGCCTGACTTGAATAACATGCACACTACCACAGACCAGTCTCTGCTGTGCTTAGTTTGAATTGATTGGACTCCCAAGTATATTTTTAGGGTTTGTTGAATTTTTATAGTATGTGGTATTATCTGGTTTAAAAAATAATATTAATTTTGCAGGAGGAGGAAGAAGAAGAGACTGCTCCCAAGGGCAGGCCAGCAGTATCCTGTGTCTCTCCGAGTCCAGTGATGCTGTTGTGCAGATCCAGTGCTTGGTAGAAAAGAACCATCTGAAGAATGAAAAGCACTGACCTCGAAGCAACGTATCAACTACTGAGACAAAACTGAAGCAACCACAAAGCGCAACAAATGAAACCCCCCTTACCCTTTGGTCTATCTGTATCCTAACCTCCGGGTTAGTTTTATGGAGGGCGGCTTCTGGCTGTCTCGTTGCTTGGTTCGGCATGGTTCGAGGGGTGCCTGTCGATAAAGCGTATTTGTTATCCCTTTTGTATTTAAGGCATGCTGCATTGTTTCCTACTGTTTATTTAAAAAATCAAATAAAAATAGAAAAACTTGAAACTGAATCATTAGTCTGTCTGTCTGTTTTTTTTTTTTTTTTGCCAGTTGTTTGTTAAACCCTACAATCTCTCAAAGATCTCAAAGTCCAAAAATGAGACGCACATTATTCTTGGAATAATATTTTTGACCCATATGTTATCTTCTATGTTTAAGTCACCACGTCTCGATTCTCCACCTAACATCCACTGAGTATAATAATAGGCTTTCCAAACTTTGTGTTTACAGAAGTTCAGAGGTGTTACCGAATTACTGTTGTAAACGTCTCGTTTTATTCTTAATACATTTCAGCTATTGCACATCTCTATCGTCTCTTAAAACCTGTATAATTCAAGTGAAATGTAACATGCAAAGGGGCTGGTTTGATAGTTGGAAAGCAATACATGGGCAAATGATATTGGTGTTAAATAAAACAAAATACATTGCAAACAAATCCGTATGAATAATGATTGTTAAGTGCAAAGAGCGGCTACAGATACAACGGTGTAATTTTAAAGAAAGACAATTCATTTCAATACATGTTCTCCTCAAAACTCTTTCCCTATGTCAAGCACATTATCGATGCTTTATTTCAATAAATATGTATTAAACGGCAATACAAGATTATAGCACTAGTAGGTGGAGCTAATGCCCCATTCGATTCTATCCAGCAGAGGACGCTATGGTTGTTTTTAAGTAAGACAACCTATAAATAAATGTTTATTTTCATTTGAATTTTAACTGTAAAACTAATCATGTATCTTACTGTGACACAGAGCAAAGGTATTTGAACTGTAAATCTCCCTCCCGACCAAAAAAGGCGCTGTATAAGGCTGGTTGTATGTGTTCACCCTCGACTAGCGGACTCGACGGTAGGTAGAAACCGGAAGTCGGCCATCTTGGGGAAGGCGCATATATATATACACACACACACACACACTATTTACACCATTGTTACGAATTTACTGTTCATGAATATTACAATCAAGTTGGCTCATCAGGCACATATATGCCATGTTTATCACACGGAAATGTCTGATAAACAATGACATAATTAGTTGCGCAGAAATAGAGCACCAACTGCGGTTGTGTTAGAGTGCGCATTAACAAACCGAACTGAATTAATAACCGCACTCGATACTTGTTCCGAACAGGATTAACTAGTGCTGTTGTCGCTACCCTGTGTTGTAACCGAACTGTGTGTGTATACAAACCGTATTAATACGAGCAAAAAGTGAACTCACAACCGCATTTATCCTGTGTGTGAACGAAAACCTCACGACCGGCATGTAATAATGGCCAGAGTTCAATGGTTTGTTTAAACAAGGAGTGCACTCACATCAGTAATGAAAGGTGTGCGTGTGTGTGCACAACAAAACCGGATCGAGTGCGTTTGTAAATAACTTGTAATAACTTGTTATTCAGGTAAGAAGACTCACCCAATACTAATGAAGCATTAAGGCACGACGGGTTGGGTTGGCATGACATAACCGCTCAATTAAGGCGTTATACCTTTAACCCTTAAGTGTCCAGTTATATCATGTCAACCCACCCCTGGAGCCTTATAAAAAGATTCTAATATTAACAGTAGCAGTAAATATCACTACACAGTACGCACAAAAAACGTTCCAGTGAAAAGTAAACATTTGTTTAAGTTTTCATTTAGTAAATGATCATCTGTTTAAAATAAATCGTAAATATAATAAATACTGATTTAAAATGTGTTAAGTAAATCGTTTCTGTATATCAATTACTGGTACTTTGTGTGGTTCAGGAAATTCATCTTTATACGATTCTTCAACAGTTTTTCAGCAAAAGTGAACTCACAACCGCATTTATCCTGTGTGTGAACGAAAACCTCACGACCGGCATGTAATAATGGCCAGAGTTCAATGGTTTGTTTAAACAAGTAGTGCACTCACATCAGTAATGAAAGGTGTGCGTGTGTGTGTGTGTGTACAACAAAACCGCATCGAGTGTGTTTGTAAATACGGTTGTCGAGCCAAAGCAGTGTCTGTACGGAGCCTAAATAAGGTTCCCTCGCCGAGTCACAGAACTATCCTTAATAAAATGTACAATTGCACTATGTAATGATATACCTTAATATAGTGTTGATACACTATATTAAGCAATTATGTACTGTATATGGTAGTTTAAATAAACTACTGTAGCAATATGGTACGCTTTTCATTTTTGTCTAATGTATTATGATTGAGGAACAAAGTGTCCTGAAGAGATTGGTTTCGTTTTTTTCATTAAAATATTGTAAACACTTTAAAGTGCTGCACAACAAGATACTGTAGTATTTAAATAATAAAAAAGAAGAAAACATGCACGTTTGATGTATTCAGTTTCACCTGAAATGTCAGTGTATTATTATTATTATTATTATTATTATTATTATTATTATTATTATTATTAATAAACAAATTTAGCACTTAACGTTCAGTGTCAAGCAGCAATAGGCTACCGTCAAGTTGAAATGCAAGTTTGATCCGTGTGCGTAATGTGCATAAACGTAGACAGTAGGCTACAATTACATTATGATAGGTGTAGTTTTACTTAAATGTGTTTGCCCGAATCACGCCTAATGTAACAAAAACGCCTTTATCATTTTATCATTAATATTTATTTGCTTTTTTCAGATTTCTGACTTTTTTGCCGGTTCAATATCTTCAATGTAGTGTTTTTTGTTGTTGTTGTTGTTTTAATCAAATGCTATAATGACAATTTACACGTAAATGTCCGAGTTTGTCTTTACACTCATTATCGGTCTAACTTGTTCAGGTAAACTAAACCAATTTTCAAGATTAGCTGTTTGCTAGTCCACTTGATGCAGACTAAACCAATTTTCAAGATTAGCTGTTTGCTAGTCCACTTGATGCAGACTAGTACACTGCAATCGACCATTTAAGTTTCGTTATGAGTAAAATCTGCATAACATCCCATAAACATAGAAGTTTCTAGCAAAGGCGGAGCTTTTCCGGTTGGCTGGGTCTATAAAGGGCAGCTTCACATCACCTCTTTCCTTTCTACTGGCAGAGTGTGTTCTGACCAGGCTGTCCTGCTGAGGGCATTTCTCAGGTAAGTTACATCACAATGTGTAGAGATTTGATTAGGCTTGTGCTTTTTTTCCTGCTGTCTTTGTGCACTCCATTTTACACTATTACTATTTTAAATGTATTTCCTTAAAAATCTATCTATCTGGGCTCCTATATTGAGATCAGACCCTTTATCTCTATTTTGCTGTATACCTTTTTAGGCAGCAAGGCTATTCATCATCCGTGTGTCGCATCTGACAAACAAGGTTTAATAGTAGATTAAGAAACTGACACCATTGTGGCTCCTGCATTGAGTCTTGTCGGTTTGAACTGTGTAAACAGAGCCATACTGAAGACGAGAGAGTAGTTTCATTACATTATCTAAATCTAGCTGCAGGTTGAAGATCGTACAGCTTACCTACGCCCATAGCGACATACACGCTAATGCTTGTTGCCCAGCAATTTAATGCTGAAAGGTTGATTTGTTAATGTCATTGTTTTGAGCTGCATTCAGTTTTGACTTACATATTTTGTGCCCTTTTCATACCCTACATTTTAATTTGTCTTTTTTTTTAAAAAAAATAGTGTTTATCCAGTACAATTCAGGCAACCCTACATTTTATAGAATTCATTTCTATTGATTTAGAAATTACAACAATACCAAGGCTTCCTGTATTTGGTTTCATAAACTGGATGGGTACGTGAATATCTCTTTTTTTTCCACAGGGGGGTCCAATTACAATGGAGCTCCGACCTTTTATGCTTGCTTAACTTGTTTTTCAGGTAAGGAGACTCGCCTGATACTAACGTGGGGGAACAGCAGGAAACCAAAACTAGTTTCTTTCATTTCAGTTTTAATGTATGTAATAGGCGGTGTTACACATTTTGAAAGCAATAATTGAATTCAGTAATTCATACAATGGTCAAGTGCAAATCCAGTTACTTTATTTTATAACAAAAATTCAATTAGTATTTGTTAAACGACTTTTACTGACTTTTACAGTGGTTGAATCCTTATCTCCACATTGCAACGCTTTGTCCTGCGGCTCAGACAAGCCTCGCGTGCGGGTTTCGGTTTTGATCTCAACATCATCAAATGCTTTGAATATTTAATTTAACAGGCTGTAAATATAGATTCATAAAATATAGATTTAAAAATATGGTAACTGATTTACCAGAACAGGGATACACTGACAGAGAAATGGATAGGGCAGGCTCTAGTATGAATAAGGGCGGATAGTCGAGACTGGGCGCTATGTCGAGCTTATTAAATGGCTTGGATAAATTAAACATTGTGATTGGCTGAACAAGATCACACATGTACTTGGCAATAAGTTTTTCCAGCAAATTTGTATCTAATGAAGACAAAGTTTAACTATTTTGTACTGGCAGAAGGATACATTACATACAATTTAATTAAACGTTTAAAATGTTTTTGTTTTGTTTTCATAAAATAAATATAAAGCCATTCCATAAGCACAGTGGGGTGCGGTAAGACATATCTTGCTGCACGTCCGGGTGTATGTCTTACGCCACACCCAGTCGTGGGGTATTGCTTTCATGTGCCATGTTGAAGATATAGATAGCGGTAAATATTTGACATACTGTTTTTAAAGTTTAAATGAAGTAGTACCTGCCATTTGATCTCACAGTTGATTGTTCATTTTCCAGAACTCTGCTGCCAAGGGCAGAGTCAGCACCAACTGACAGAGGGGATCCATCTGAGGATGTCTACTGAAGGATTTGAAGCAATGCAATTACCAACAACGAAGCAACCATACAAAAAAGTCAAAAAGCTATGTACTGTATAAACTTCTGATGCGCTTGATTACATTAAAACTACTTGTGATGAAACTTAAACTGAAAATAAACTTTTGATTGTATATTATGCGTTTTAAGAGAAATATGGAACTAAGCCTGGTCTATATTATAACTACCTAACCTAATCATTAGGAAAGGTGGACCGCCTATGTGAATCCTACTGTACTATCTACTGTACTGTAACACTGAATTCAGTACAACTGTATACTGCAGTATTATTCACATAGGGAGACTTTTGGTTGTCTGTATTGCTTGGTTTGGTGGTAAAAACCACCAGGAAAATGAAGAAATTCTTTTACTTAAAGGCAAAATGCATACTTTCCTACTGTTAAAGACAATAAAAAGAGCAAAACTTGTAACTGAATCAGTGTCTCTGGTTTCCTTTTTGATTTGTTTTGATGCATAGTTTATAAAACATATGAATATTGACATAAACAAGCATTCTGACAAATGCTTATTAGCCAAAATCATGTGCTGGATAGAATTCTCAATTAGTATTAGTTTAAAGTAATTGTGAGGTGCTTGTTCCTGATTCTAGAGTGCTGTAGTATCACCAATTGATAGCAATACATAACATATGTCATCTTTTTAATGAGACTGCCCTTTTTAATAGTCTAGTTTGTTTACATCCCCTTCAGAAATATAACCGAGTAATATAACTGTGTGACTTGTCCATGGTGTAAATTATGTTTATATTTCCTTTATTGTCTAGCCTTGGCCAACCAGTATACAAAAATGGAACCAGTTCTGCATTATGGATAATTTGCAATTGCGAAGCAATCATATTGATAAACTCTCAAGTCATCACCTGTCACTCAAGAACATACGATACTGATAATCAGAATTGTGGTCGATCCTTCAGTAGATGGTGTTAAGATTTAGTTCGTAATGTGGATGTTCAGTGTTGTGTGTTTTTTTTTTTTTTTTAAATCATTGCTTTGAAGGGGGGAAAAATCAGGCTGACAGACTTAAGGTATAGGTTCATGTGGATGATAAAGAAGGAGGTTTTTGAGTGGTTGTTTTCACAGTGCTAGCAATGCTGACCCAAAAGGAGGACAATAACTTCTGCATTTGGTATATTGTTCTAGATATTAGTTATATTTGATTGCCTTTGCATTACTGATTTATTTTAGATGGAGTATGACACTGTCTGAGGCAATGATAACAATAGAACAAAGTGCAGTAGTTATTTGACAGGATCAGTAAAAGAAATAGTGTGCATTAGTAAGACTAGTTTAATACAAGTTACAGCAGAATTAACTTAGAGTTTTAACATACATACTGTATATATTTTTTGCTGTTATTTATTCATGCTTTTTAAAGATCTATATAATGCATGTTTAATTTCAATACCCTGCATTTATCCTATTCCACAAAATGCCAACTTGTGCTTCTCTTGCATGGTGTAACCTGTGGTTTGACAGAACAGTAAAGTGTTTGAATGGGATACTACATAAAAGAATAGCAGCACCTCTTTACTATGCAAGGCAAGGCAACCATACCCCCCAACTGTACAGATTTATCCGGTACAATACCTCATTTCTAACTTTGGTACCGAATCCTCACAAATTGATTGTGTGTACCGAACTTTGAGCTTCATCTCAAGACTTTTATTTCTACACAGCCCCGTTCATTTCTGAATATGTAATGTAAGAATTCTTAACAGTATTGCACGCAGGGTTGCGTTCTGGAGATTAAAAACTGAAGAGATTTTAAAAAGAAATATATTTTTAGGGTGTTTTTGTGAGACTGAAACTCTTGTTGGCGACAGGCATTTCTTAATCTTAACCCATCTCATTTATCGCTTATCCCTAAGGGAACACATGATTGTAATAATATTTAATTTAAAGGTATTCACTCATTTGGATCCATAATTATCTCCATGTAATGACATTTAATTCCTGCACCCTATGTATGACTGGCTAGGCAGGAAAAATCCCCATTTAATGTTTTTTTTTTAAGCCCACAAATTTTGAATTCATGAAATTCTTAATGATTTAGAATATATTTCAAAAGTTATTTTAGGCTTTTCTTTGATGCATTATACATCACAGAACTGATAAGCAAATCTCTGTATACCAAAATACATTTACATACTAAAATAACGTTCAGTTATGTTAACTATAGCCAAATGGCAGTCTGTTATAGAAAAAAAAATGCTTTTTGGAAAATATAATGGCAGCTGGCAAATCACTATTAGTAAGAGGAATGCAATGAACCAGCATTACAAATTGTGTACCTATTCTGTGGTTATACTGAGTGAAATTCACATCAGATGCCAACTACAGATTAAAGAGCTATAGTACACTGATTTTCAGGTTTGGTGTAGCGCTACCACAATTCGCTTCTCATATATGTATACCCCCAAAATGTACTAATAGTGTAATTTCATCTCTCTAATATGTATTTTGATAAGAATATACAAATGTTTGAATATACAAATGTTTATACAGTATATCACAGGCACAGGCATTTATATCCCCTCTGTAGTGTTTATGTACTTGGATAAGAGATATAAGTTCTTAAAATTAAAAAAGGATACTTTTGGAGTAAGTCAGCTTATACCACCTGCTTTAAAAACAAATCAAGTGTGGGCCAGGACAGGGCAAGTTAGCACAAGGTTAGGGAGCCAGGTAAGGCTCTTCAGCTCGATGGAATTTGTTAGCGACATTTTGTGAGACATAATGAAACAAATACAGAATTTTGTTGTATCTAAATGTAAAAATGTGAATTCTAGGTTGCAGGAAATTGCATATGTTAAAGTTAACATTTCAAAAATTCTCTGAGGGGGACATGTCGCCAGACCCCTGTGGAAGCAGGTCACCCATTACTACACTATGAGCCGCTTGCTCTCTTAATGTCACACAAGTGGACCTATTTTCACCTCTCAAATGTTGGAGGGTATGGTCAACTAGTAAACAAGCTAACGAAGATCAGTTCCTAGAAGTAGCAGACGCATACTTCAAGACTAGACCTGGTGATTTTAAATATTTTTTAAAAATGTATACAGTGAAGAGCACATGACTCCACATGAAACTGTTCTGCCACATATAACCAGGAAAGATGAATTGCTTTAACTTCAGCAACAGTTTGTGCAAACTTATCAGTTTCTATCATAACAATTTATTTAAATTAATTTCAAAATTTGTGCAAGTCACCTCAGCTGAACACAGACAAGCTCACATGACATTTATATCTACAAGTTGTGGCCCTGCATGCTGTTCTGGTCGGTACAGTTTTCTCACTATCTGCATTCAAAGTTTGTGAATATGTCTGTATTTCTTGACACCTATAAAAATATGCACAATAACTCAGATGTCACATTCATTTCTAGCCATCCCCTGTCACTTCACAACATACAGCTATGGCTAAATGTTTTGAATCACCCTATACTATAACAACTGATCTTTATTTTTTACTTTACAAAATTATCAGGAAATTTAGACTTACAGACAAACAGATTAACAGACTTACAGTAATAATCATTCACTATTTGAAGTTAACAAAAAAAAAAAAGATTAATATAACTTTTTGTGATATTTATATTGGGTCCCATGGTAAATTACTACATAAATATATGTTTGATTTGTAGTGTAGACTTGGTCACTCAATATCCAAAAATGGAATCAATCCTACAGTATGCGTAATTCTTAGCAATTGGCGGACAATAGTATTTACATAGGAATGTAAAAAGCACTGACTGACAGATTTAAGATTTCTGTTGATGGTAAAATATAGAGTTGTTGCTTTAACAGTAAAAGTAATGAAGACCCAAAAGAGAAGATAATGACTTGTGAGTTTTAATCACACTAAGCCTATATACAGTATAAATCACATTTGGCTGCATTATTGAGTTGGTTTAAATAGAATCAGATACTTCTGACATCAATATTCCACAGAACAAAGTACAGGCGTTGTTTGGAAACGATTTGGCAGGATGCTGTGAAAACAGAAAGGCTGCAATATAGTTAATGGTTAAATACTAAGGTTAACTAAAATGATTATGACAGGGTCGGGAAAAAAGATGAAGTGTTTGGTACAAAGGTTACTTTATTACATTATATGACAGTATAAAACAACAGACACACAACCCTTGTACTGCGAGGACGTAGTTGCCAGAAGTTGCTAGTCAGTACAGCTTTCTCACTACCTGCATTTACTGGTCGAATATATGTACAGAATGTGCTGAACATTAACCTAGTAACCCAGATATCACAATACTGTGTATTTATCATCAGTTGCATACAAACCTACACTACTGGTAATCAGAATGATTCTTATCATTCCTAAAAGTCACAATGAATCTTGATTTGAGTTGCAGTCTTGGAAACCAGCCATCATGCAGCTTTCAAACTTTCTACTTCTAGCCATAAAGAGCTGAAAGTCAACAGCTTTAGGTATTATATGTAGGGCTTCAGTTTCTTTGCACAACATTGCCTTGACACCTGGCTACTTCCTCTTTCCTTACAGGTGCAGTACTAAACAGACACATGCTGTACTTCATTTGCTAATCGAATTTAAAACAAATGTATTTTAACCACACCCCTGCAAGTAATACTAAATAAATGTAAATGATTAAAATTCAAAGTATATGCAGCACAGCAACGTTTTACAATCAAAATATAAAAAGACTTTCCAGCGAAAAAGAAAAAAGGCTCTGCTGCCCTCTGCCAGACTCTTATCATAAAACTATTCGAAAGGACTGTAATATGTTGCTGTTTTAAAGGCAAGGTCCTTCATAGACTAGCTGTGTGCATAAAGGTGACCTCCATTTAACCACATGGTATTTGTTTTATTTAATAAGCAAATTACCAAATGTCAGTTTGTTAATTTAAATGCATTATACATAATTATATGTACATAACCCATGTAAACATTAGCTAACAGTTTTTTTCACAAGATATATACACCGCCTCACCTCAACTATTTAGGTTTTCTAAATTGTTTTAATTATTAATTCATTATCATTTGATAAATATTTTTTGAACAAGGAGGGTAACAAAACTGTAACAGTTTTAGTTGACTATTCAAAGAACTCTATACAGTGACTATGATAAATAAAGGCCTTAGTTAAGGTGTGAATTGCTGGAAATAGTTAAAAAATAAAAATAAAATAAAAACTTTTCAATCTGACCCTCCTAAATAGCATATATTATTGTGCTCAGCCTATCACACATGCTTACTATTGCTCTGTTCATCTAAACTTGTCCTTAATAAAGACTGTGCGCTTTGGATTCGGTTTAATGGTGGCCATAATGGATAACGCTATAATAATCCACTGATACTGATGGCTTTTGTATTTTCTATACAATCTGCTGGGCACACATCAATATTCGTGCAGCTGGTCTGACCCATTCCACCTGCACTTCATGTGTATCATGGCCATCTGCGGGACAACACATTTCAAGGGTTAATATTTGCGTATACTTACAGAGGGGTTTTGAAGAAACAACCCTACATGTTCCCATGCTTTGTCCGTTGTTGTAATTTGCATTTACCGTGGTTTGCCATGTGTTTTAATATTCTTTAGCATACCTCCTATGGGCTTTACAATGCTTACCTATTACAATGTTTTCACTATGCCCTCCCCCATGCCTTTACTGTGGTAAAGTTTTATAATGGAAGACACGATAGTTGAAATAATCTCAGTTGCATAATGTTCCACGACTGATGTAAGGTATTAGGTTTTAACACGACGGCATAATGATAACAAGCATACGGAGATTGTTTTTTCTACGGGACTTATGACAATATGATACTTGATAGCTGCTTTGATTGGAACTTGCACATCCTGATCAAGGCAAGTGAGCGCAGGTAAACTATACTGCGCATAAAGCTCGTGGGAGCGCAGACAATCAAGTACATATGATTGTACAAACAAGAGTGACAACGAGGATAAACTGCGCACCACAGCAAAGGAAAACAAGTTAGTAAAAAAATACTTTTAATGTTAGTCAACTATTTTTTTATTATTTTATTTTAAACGTTATGCTTTATAAGGTGCATTTTAATAGTTAAATAACAGTGCTAATAAAACATTTTGCGCTCCTTTGAGTTTTAAAAATGTTTAAAATTAACCGTAACAACACATATTTAGATATGTATATACTTTTGTTTTTTTCATTTGCTATTTACCGCTTCAAATGAAACAAGACAGTAAATGAACAGATACTTATTTTATGTGTAACCCCTGTTGTTTAATTATTGCAGGGGGACACACAATAAATAAAGCGGGTACACTTACGTTTATGATGACTTGTTGTATGCGTTTTACCTTGTTTACTATCACTGCTAAACACGTGTCGTCCTGCGAGGACAGCCTGGGGTTGAGATAAGCAGGTGCATTCTCAGCCATGTGAGTTTGCCTCATCATTATCCATGTGTAGGAATTGTGAGTGAGTGAGCATTTTTACTCTAGAAATCTGTTAATGAAAACGCAGTTTCAAAGCTATATTGAAAACAATATGCTTTAATATGCACCAAACAATATATATATATATAGGCTATTGTTTGGAGCTTATGATATCCCGAAATGCTCACTTATCTGAATAGCATTTTCATTTTATCCAGTTGAGATGCTATCTTGCTTCAGTTAACAGATTGAATGGTTGAGTATTGAGAATTCTGAACTTATCAAATCTGTGCTGATTACAAATCACAGGGTTTGAATGAAGATTATATTTATCAATTAACTAAATGCAAAGTGAGTGAACAGAAGAAAAATCTAAATCAAATCCATATTTGGTGTGACCACCCTTTGCCTTCAAAAACAGCATCAATTCTTCTAGGTACACTTGCACAAAGTCAGGGATTTTGTAGGCATATAGTCAGGTGTATGATTAAACAATTATACCAAACAGGTGCTAATGATCATCAATTCAATATGTAGGTTGAAACACAATCATTAACTGAAACAGAAACAGCTGTGTAGGAGGAATAAAACTGGGTGAGGAACAGCCAAACTCAGCTAACAAGGTGAGGTTGCTGAAGACAGTTTACTGTCAAAAGTCATACACCATGGCAAGACTGAGCACAGCAACAAGACACAAGGTAGTTATACTGCATCAGCAAGGTCTCTCCCAGGCAGAAATTTCAAGGCAGACAGGGGTTTCCAGATGTGCTGTCCAAGCTCTTTTGAAGAAGCACAAAGAAACGGGCAACGTTGAGGACCGTGAGACGCAGTGGTCGGCCAAGGAAACTTACTGCAGCAGATGAAAGACACATCATGCTTACTTCCCTTCGCAATCGGAAGATGTCCAGCAGTGCCATCAGCTCAGAACTGGCAGAAAACAGTGGGACCCTGGTACACCCATCTACTGTCCGGAGAAGTCTGGTCAGAAGTGGCCTTCATGGAAGACTTGCGGCCAAAAAGCCATACCTCCGGCGTGGAAACAAGGCCAAGCGACTCAACTATGCACGAAAACACAGGAACTGGGGTGCAGAAAAATGGCAGCAGGTGCTCTGGACTGATGAGTCAAAATTTGAAATATTTGGCTGTAGCAGAAGGCAGTTTGTTCGCGAAGGGCTGGAGAGCGTGCACGAATGAGTGTCTGCAGGCAACAGTGAAGCATGGTGGAGGTTCCTTGCAAGTTTGGGGCTGCATTTCTGCAAATGGAGTTGGGGATTTGGTCAGAATTAATGGTCTCCTCAATGCTGAGAAGTACAGGCAGATACTTATCCATCATGCAATACCATCAGGGAGGCATCTGATTGGCCCCAAATTTATTCTGCAGCATGACAACGACCCCAAACATACAGCGAAAGTCATTAAGAACTATCTTCAGCGTAAAGAAGAACAAGGAGTCCTGGAAGTGATGGTATGGCCCCACAGAGCCCTGATCTCAACATCATCGAGTCTGTCTGGGATTACATGAAGAGAGAGAAGCAACTGAGGCTGCCTAAATCCACAGAAGAACTGTGGTTAGTTCTCCAAGATGTTTGGGCCAACCTACCTGCCGAGTTCCTTCAAAAACTGTGTGCAAGTGTACCTAGAAGAATTGATGCTTGATGCTGTTTTGAAGGCAAAGGGTGGTCACACCAAATATGGATTTGATTTAGATTTTTCTTCTGTTCACTCACTTTGCATTTAGTTAATTGATAAATATAATCTATTAACATGTCTATTTTTGAAAGCATTCTTACTTTACCATTTTTCACACCTGCCAAAACTTTTGCACAGTACTATATATATATATATATATATATATATATATATATATATATATATATATATATATATATAATACTGGAGCCCTAACCTGAGGCTATTGTTTGGAGCTTATGATATCCCGAAATGCTCACTTATCTGAATAGCATTTTCATTTTATCCAGTTGAGATGCTATCTTGCTTCAGTTAACAGATTGAATGGTTGAGTATTGAGAATTCTGAACTTATCAAATCTGTGCTGATTACAAATCACAGGGTTTGAATGAAGATAAGTACTGATTGAACTCTACTTATGCAATGCTCTTCTGTGGCTCTCTGTGTTCTAAAGTATTTGTGACAGCAATAATAAGGATTAGTGAATATAGGTCATAGTAGGGTTAAGTACAGACAGCAATGGGATAACCACCGTAAGTTGTATTGCTGGAGCCCCTTTTGCAGCTTTTAATAGACTTAAAAGAGGGTTTTCTTCTTGAAACCTGTGAACACATGAACAGTAAGTGATCATTTTTGTGTTTCAGTTGTTTCAATATGCAGATATACAGATATAGTTAGAGATGTAAATAGAGATCGATCTGTAAAAAATAAAGTATTTCCCATCTGTATTATTTTTGTAAAATAAATGAAAAAAGATACATATATTTCTTGGATTTCCATTTAATTTACAATGCATATGCTTTTATTTATTTATTCTGTAAGCCTATAGAAATTATAAGAAATTATAATTACCATTACTATTGTTTTTGTCTTTCCCCCTATTACCATTGTTTTGCCCCCATTTCTATGGAAAAAAACCCTCTCTTTCTTGTGTGACTGGATTAGTTAGAAAAATCTTTCTCTACCATAAACTGCTTTGCCAAGAGATATCCTTTCTCCTCCCAGTCCTGCTTCTTGATCCTCTTTAACCCAATATGCCCCTATGGATTCCTGTCCCGCGCCCCTCCTATTCCCAGGCTCGGGAGAACCTTGTGAAGTCACTGCCCCCTAACCTGATCTGCTCCCTCTCCTGTGGAGGTAAACTCTGCCGCTACGAGGGGCCAGCTAACTGGAGTCTGCAACAGCAGACCATACGAGGGCTTTACTCAGAATGGTACGATTCACTAATACAAATTGCATTTGAAAAAAATTAAGAACTGTGATAAAATGTATGGAGTTACAAAACAGAAATGTTATGATGTGTATTCATAGTGGGACTGGAATTAGACTCATTAAAACAACAAGTAATTCAGGAAACCAAGGAGTGCTTTGGTTATTTTAATACTGTAACTGATAGTGTATTCGTTTTTACCTCCAGGGTGACGGATGATATCGTTGCTATGGCGCGACCCTCCACCACACTCATTAAGGAATATAACATTATAGAGCAATTCACAAAGTAAGTATGTTCCAAGTATGAGTAGGCCACTTAAAAGTCTGCTGTCACTGTTTCTGAGAGTTGCTTCTCTTTTTAATACAAAAAAACATTTGATACCTTTCCATGTTTTCTCTCTGTGTGGTCATAAAACAATCAAACATCACAGCATTTCAAATATGGTTCATAGATTTTCTAGGGAATCTGAATTTTAGAATGGGAATACATTTGATAGACTAACAGTATTTGTTCTGTAATTGAGGCTGTTGTGGTATTTGTTAACAGCATGAAACAGATGGGACGCCCAGCATTAGAATTTAACATACACTGCAATTTTACTTCAAATTGTTGTGATTATACATTTGACAGATACAGCATGATTTTCAAAGGCGGCACAGCTCAATGTAACTTAAAAACATGAACGTTTAAAAATAAAAAAATAATACATTTCACACACTGACTACCAGTGTTATTATTATTTATTTCTTAGCAGACGCCCTTATCCAGGGCGATTTACAATTGTTACAAGATAGCACATTATTTTTACATACCATTATATATATTTTTTTAGTACACATTATTTTTTTTTACATACAATTACCCATTTATACAGTTGGGTTTTTACTGGAGCAATATAGATAAAGTACCTTGCTCAAGGGTACAGCAGCAGTGTCCCCCACCTGGGATTGAACCCACGACCCTCCGGAAAAGAATCCAGAGCCCTAACCACTACTCCACACTGCTGCCCTTAATAATTGTTTTTTGACGGGGAGGCCAAAATGGTTTTATTTATTTATTATTCCATTACTTGTTAATATACTCTGAGGGTATTATTGCAGTGCCATTGAAGATCACGTTCAATTTTTAATGGGATCAGAAGTTCATGAGAAGGGTAATCTGAGACCTCTTGAGACAGCCGAACGCAGCAAAATAATTTCTTTCAACTGAGGATGACTGTATATTATTATTATTATTATTATTATTATTATTATTATTATTATTATTATTATTATGTGAAAGGCACAGAAAATAAGATGTTGCCAGAATAATAACCTCAGGCATCGCAAAGGACTATACCCCAAGGGCAGTCAGTGCAGTCTGCTGCACATTGAATTAATATTGAGAGCAGCGCAGTGCATAGCAGACTTGGCCTGGGGAACTGCTCTGCAAAGTTAGCTCCTTGCACTGTCTCATATTTTGTGATCAGTGGTATCTCTCTCTGAACTATGCAGGCTGACATTTCCAATTGTGAACTGCAAAAAAGAATTCCATTTGACTGTTCCATTAGAGGTCACACTCAGATTTGATTGACTATGAAGTGGGGAAGATGAAATGATTTGTTGTACATGCAGTGGACAATTCAAAGCAGGTGTGATTCATGACTGTTTTCAGGTTGAACATCAAGTCCATCATTAATATGCAGGTCCAGGGGGAGCATGCTCACTGTGGACCCCCCTTGGAACAAGAGAGTGGGTTCTCGTATGTACCACAGACCTTCATGGAAAATGGAAGTAAGTACAGTCCACACTTTTAAATAGCTACTTTAAAAGTGTCTTTCTTGCTATGTTTATAATAATTGGAATTTCAGTTGTCTATAATATTCTATTGCTCTGTGCCTATAAAAAGGCATGCATTATGGAAATGCTTCCAGCTGTATCATATTCCTGACATGCTTTATATTAGTCATGTGCTTACAATGCTAAATTAAATTACACTTCTGGTTGCTTTTGTAAGCACAATTTTTCCCAGTCAGTAATTTAAAATGATCATAGTGTCCAGTTACACCTCAGCTAACAAGTGTTTGTTTCGGAAAAGGATCATGACTGCAATTGAGGCAGATCATTTTTTCCATGCTGATACAGTTACACAAATTATGTTTACCTTTTGCATGGTCACCAACTAAGCCACACTTTAGCAACTGGTTTCACAGACCCGGATTTACACTTATTTTAGGTAAGGTAGTCTAAAATGAGTGATAATCAGGATCTGTGAAACCAACCTATAAGCACCAATTCCCCATCATTGTCAGCTGTATATTAAAATTCCTATGTGTCTCTCTTTTTTACTACATTCATCAATAATTTACATCTGTGTACCCTACTTCATGTGTATATTGACTAACAATGAAACCAAAGATTGTGTACTCTCTTTCACTCCATCAGAGTATTACCCTTTTTCCATCTGGTGTTTTATTTGCTATTTTCATAACTAAAAAGTTGGTAAATGTTTATCATATGTACAATACTGTGCATACTAGGTTTCAACATATTAATCTAATTAAAATAATACACTAATAATGCAAACTTTAGGTTTATATAATTCATTTGTTTGTCTGAATTTCACTTTTTGCAGTCTATTTCTTTAACTTTGGAATGCCAGATTTTGGGGTGTCATCCCTGATTCGGATATTAGATGGGGTGAAAGTGCTCACATTCGCTCTGAAGGAGGGGAAGGTGGCAGTACACTGCCATGCAGGGCTGGGACGAACAGGTAACTCTTAAACCTAAAAATCAACTTCCCACTCTTTAAAAGCCTGAAGGTGCATGGGAAAAAGAATAATAGTTATTGAAAATAATAATCATATCTTCATCTGTACACAGTAAAATAAACAAAATAGGGCAGCAGAAATAGAGGCATATTGGGATGGCACTCGTGTTACTTGACGCGAAGAGCCACAAGTTGTTTAAATTGTTCTGAAATGTGATTTAAATAATATCATAGGTATGCCTATTTTTCTGTGCTGACAGGAGTCCTTGTAGCCTGTTATTTGATTTACGCCACTCGAGTGAGTCCAAGTGAAGCCATCTACTTTGTTCGGATAAAACGGCCCTTCTCTATACAGACCCAACCTCAGATTGACCTGGTCTTCGACTTTGCCCGCTTTCTTGCTCCTCACTTAATCATGTATGCTAATGTGGATGCCAAAACTTACCCCTTCACCCTGGAGCAGTACCTCATTCGACAGAAGCATCTCCTCCATGGCTACGAAGCACGGAACCTAAAGCACATCCCCAAGATTGTTGACTTCACCTGTAAGAGACTGATTATGATTGCTCTAAACAAAGCAGACTGCAGAGCTTTGCAGACTGAAGTTGAAAGGGAATCCTTCATGCATGACTTAACTCATTTGATAAGACAGACACTGGTCAGGCAAACATTTCTCCATATCACCACTCTGCTGAACGACCCCGATAACAGACTGACCCCCTCCGTGAGCTCAACTACTTCTTGGGGGGAAAAGGAGGGGTTCAAGAAGCGGAAGAGGGAAGTTCTTCAGAACAAGAGAAGCTACAGTGAATCGGACCTCAGTAAGATTGTAGTCCTGGAGAAGAATAAGGTAAAACTGCAAAATATACACTGATAAACTGGATTAAAAGCTGTTTGAATTCACATTTTAATGAATTATGGAAGATTACATTTTTAACTTTCACTGTATATTTACATTATTTTTAAATGTTTTAAGGCCTGTAAATTATGATCTAATTTTGTGTAACAGTTTTTCATAAAAAATACTGTTGTTTGCACAGCACACTTTGCTAGATTGTGATATGTTTTGCACACGCCAATTACCAAGTTGATATTTTAAAGGACCTGGAGCGCATGAAGCTTCCTCCAGAAGAGAGCAATCAGCCTAATTCTCCAGGGCTGGGATGTGAAGATGTGAACGACTCTGCTGTGATGGGATGTGAAACTTTAAATAAGGACTCTCCAGGCCTGGGATATGAAAACTTAAATAAAGACCTGAACACTTCAAATTTAAAAACTGGAGATTGTCCAACAGCAGTGGCTGAAGACATGAGCAGTGACTTAGGTGGTACCAAGAAGATAGCGTCTGAGAAAAAAAATAAACCTGCTTTCAAAAGGTTTACTACTACAATTGAGGAGGTAAAAACAACAAACATAAAACAACATTAAGGCATTGTACTGAATCATAAGAAATATTCTCCAAAAATGAACCTTTAATGACTGGTTTACTAGTTAAAATGTCTATTGTGGTTATTGCAATTAACTATATATTTTTTTAAAGAAAATAATAATAATAATAATAATAATAATAATAATAATAATAATAATAATAATAATAATAATAATAATAATATTTTTGTTTTACTAAAAAGTCTCCAAAGGAACAAGGGAGTCCAGGACTTGGGACAGTATCTCTTTCACAGGCTGTTGCTATAGCAATGGCAGAGCTGGAACCAATAGGAAATGATCTTTTGAAGAAAATCCAACACATGCAGGTAAGTCTGGCTTGGTACATCAAAGGATATACCGTACATGGAAGTCTAGGGCCAAGAAAAGGCAATGGGCTAAATCTCCCATTTCTATTTTGTATACATATTCAGCTGATCCTTTTACAAGGTATCATCAAAACAATGTTGTTGTAACTTTAGTATTGGTACTTTTTTCCTACCATAATCCCTCCATCTAGAATGACTTGAATGAGAATGAAGGTGCCTGGGGAATGCTGGCTACAGAGACAGACCCTAAAGTCCTGAGTGCTTTAATATGGAGGTGGCTGGAACAGCTAAAGGTGAGGATAAACGGCAAATAATTGCATATTGTGGTCTTTAGAACTCCTGAAAGCAATACATGTAATGAACAGCTAGGTAAATAAAAAATGAACACATAGATTAACATTGAAACTATTACACCTGAAAGTATGCTTCTCCCTTTTTACAATATCTCAGTCTGTGTTGTGTGCTTAGGAACCAGTGCTGAAGTCTGAGGACATTGGACTGTTATTGTCAAGCAGACAGGATACTAAGACTATCTGGGCACTGCATAAGGTTAGTAATTTATCAGTATTACAAACCTAATGTGATTTGGAATCGGTGAGTTTCTAGATCTTAGGATGGATAATTTCCTGATTTTTCGACCAATACAACTTTACTTAAATTCCAGGTTTTATGGCACAGTCTATTGGGATAAAGCATCTTTAAGCATATTGCTCCCATCATTCCCAGCCATTGTTTGATTCCATGGAAACTATAAGCTTGTAGGGAAAATAACATGCCTTTTCTGCCAACCTTAAGTGCTTTTCCTGGTCAACTTGTAATACATTTTAACACATTTTAACACATTTGTATAAATGTATTTTTTTACAACAAAATAGAAACAGCCAAACACTAGTCCTTTTAAATTTTGATTTAATTTCCTTTTCCTTTACAGAATCAGAGTGAGACTATTTGTTGCATCCTTGACTGTATCACTCAGCTTACAAGCCTGAGCCCAAAGATGGAAGAAGCTATTATATGTCGTCTGATTCGAGCACTGACTCAGGTAAGAGCAAAGATGGGGCACTAATACAGCCAATGTAGTTGACACAACAGGGTTTGACTTTAAGAATACTGATTCTAAGTCATGTATCACATACCAAAATAGTTGATCATTATGAAAATGAGAAAATGCATTAAACATACACAGTAGTTCCTTTTTATAAATATGTTTTTTTTTTTCTCACTCAGTGCTCGGAAGAAGAAGTTAAGACATTTACTGGACTTCTTGAGCTCTTCAAGGCCATCATTAAGGAAAAACGCACTCACAATTTATTTACAAAAGGACTTGTGAAAACCAAACATATGTTGAAAATGTCTTCCATCATGAAAAACAAACAGAAACTGTTCTGATCCAAAGGACCTTAAAAGAAGAGGAATTTCACAGTGCAGTCTTAAACAAAGGTCCCATTGGCCTTTTGACATTTTATGTGTGATGTTTAATGATTTCCATTGTGCATGGTTACTCTAAATCAGAGCTGAGAAGTGTTAGCAATGTTCTGTGTTTCAATGATAATAACAACACTGATACAAAAAATGGTCTTCAGTGGCAATGCAGTGGGACTACCCAGACAATGTAATATTCTGTAGTAAGGGAGCTACTACATTAAAATAGTATGAGTTTTTGGTAAAATGGTCATATATATCACATTGGATCAATATATGACATTGTATTAAAAAACCTGGTAATCTATTTCAGCACACTGGTACCATATCAGTTTGACATTGTAATACAACTGTGCAATATTTATTCCAAATAAATTGCAGTAGGATTGCTGGTAATTCCCCGGTCTGATAATAGTTCTGCTGGGATTTCTTGAGGTAATACACTGGTATTATATTGGTATCCCAATGGTTTAAGAATGGTGGAACTGTTGTATTTGTATATTACACTAAATAAATCCTTCCATGAAGTGCTTTGTTCCAGACTTGCACAAAAACGTTTTGTAGTTTAAATATATTATTAGTATTACTTTATTAATTTACTGGTATTTAAAAATATACTATTGGCATATTATGCATTTCAGATGTTTGCATTTTTTAAATATTCAGTTCTTTTGATCGATTTTACAGCTGCTGTGTTTTTGCAATGCTGTTTTTGTGGATCTGTTTTATGTTTTAATTCTTCTTCTGCCACCTTGAAGTTCCAGCTTTACTCAATCCTCAAGAAATCATTCCAGGAAGATGCCAAGTCTTCAAATAAAATGTTCAAATGTACTGTGCAATACAGTGTTTGAACAGGACCTGCAATTTTCTTCTGTCTTTGTTTGTTTGATATATCTAAAACCAAATGTAATCATTAAAATAATGTGCACTCTTTTTTCACTCTAATACCTCTATCTGACATCACTGGACCAGGGCTGTCCAGCTATACCAAGTGATGAAAACATAACTTAGACATGAAGTATATTTATGCATCTCTTACAAAAGTTTACCATGCTATTTTTGCACAATATTTTGCAGTTGCTTTTCCGATAGTTAGAATATGTGTTTACTATAATTTACCCTGGTTTACCAAGTTTATAAATATGCTTTACCACATGTCGATCGCACATTGTTTTAGGGAGTTTGGATAGCCTATATGTAATATTTTGGCATGTGCATGTATATATAACTGGTTTATTCCCTACAATGGATAGCAGCGATACTTCAACTCTGTGCCTGATGTATTAGCTTACATCAGGGATGGGCAACCCTGGTCCTGGAGGGCCGGTGTCCCTCCTGGTGTTTGTTCCAACTGACCAATTAAGCTTCTAATAAGCACTTAATTGGTCAAATTAAGTAATTTAGGGTACAGTGGAAACAAAAACCAGGAGGGACACCGGCCCTCCAGGACTAGGGTTGCCCATCCTTAACAGTTATAGTACTTCTGCTTGTATCCACATTAAAAATACATTGTTCAGATATAATTGTCTTCATAATGTAGCTTGTGTTCACAATAACAAAATATGTTTTTGAGTTGTAAATTTTGGTTGGCAGTGGAGCTGACAGGACTATGGCTATACAGAGCTCCATAAGCCTACAACATTCTCCCTACAACATTCTGATATAAAATATAATTCAGTGACAAGATGTAACCACACAAACTAGTAGAGTTAACATGCTCATAATTAATGCCTTATATTCAAAAGAAAAAGAGATGTCTTTGCTGTTAGACACAATTCTAACTTACACTGGCTAGAACTTTGTTTTAATGAAATCAGAAAAAAAACTTTTTCCAGGACAGAAATTAACAATTACTTAACTGACCATATACATGCCTGCATACATTAAATATACTTCTGGTCATTCACCTGCACAGTCATGAAATCTGCAGCTGTTTAATATCAGATTGCTGGGTTAACTTTTAAGACAAAGGAAAAAAAAGAGTTTTATATATAGTAATATAGTAATATAGTTTTATAAATATAGTAATTTTGCCATTTCCCAATAGATGTTACTATAGATTTACTACTGAAATGAGAAAAGCTGCTTTATTTATGTAATCAGATTTTGTTTCTTGTACAAAACACATCACCACCCCACCCCCCCGACAACACACACTGTACTGCTTGTGAGGCTGGATTTAAAACATAATGACATGGAAGGGTGGCTGAGCATTGTATCAGATGTGATACAGAAATGGGCATTATATGGTTAAATAGAACATGTTACATGCGATCGTGTGGCTGTAAGGAAAATCTACCTGCTACTTTGTTGTGTTGGTATGAGTCAGACTTTCTTTTCTTTGCAAAAAGCAAGGCTTAAAATTCAGAATTGTCCATCAGTATTTCTGAAAGCTTCTCGCCCCTTTCCAACCATTTGATTGCAGTTAGTTTAAACTCTGTAGAGTATGCGTTTGTATGCCCTCTTTTAATCCTGTTCTTAAGTTTAGTGATTTAGGAGGCTACTTGTATCTGCTCTTCTGTTTATTTTCATCTTGCCTGTGGTGTCAGTATAACAGCTGTTTCTTTTTCAGTGTGTCTCTTTAGATCATGCAATTTACAGTGATCCAGCTTTTCACTAAATTGGTTATTATTGGGGGACATAGGTTGTTTCTGGCATATCCGAATGTACGGCATAACGGTGTCTGTATTAGCTGTATTAGCCTCTTAGAATGCTGCAGTGCTTCACTTGGGTAGAATGAACTCTGACACCAGCGGGCTGTCATCGACTTCACTGCTGCTCCCAATGACAAGAGCCCCCTGCAGGAAGACTTTCTGTTTCTGTGTCAGGGCCGGAGTCTCATAGTGAATTCTGATCCAGGGGTCACCTGTGACAAAAAACCCCAAGGGAAATATTACTCTTGTTCATCTACAGAACCTGAACATCCAGAGAACAGAAGTTTAGTCCCTTGGTGTTGGTTTATTGTTTCCAGTTTATTTTTTTAGCATGTTATGAACAGACCTTGACAGTCCAGTTGGTTCCAATTTCCCAAAGGAAGTTTTGCTATACAAACCTGCTTGGTTGTGATCCAAATGTTGGAACAAACAGCAGCAGGAGGTTAAACTTGTCTTCAATGTCTTTATACGTTTAAAATACAAGCCAGGAATCAAATGATCTTTAACAGCACTTTACAGATCTTTAAAGACTATCCTTTATGGGAAGTAACAAATGAATGACTGGTTCCAAATATTACATTTTAAAAAATAGAATTTTCTTTGTTGCTATTTTTAAATTATACAAGTTCAACTGTCCAATAACTATTTCACATGAGTTTCGAAACACCAACAGTTAACAGCAAATACTATTGCCTTGTTACTATGTAGGAAAAAGCAAGGTCATTTTTAATAACCTTTTATTGATAACATTTTATTATTTTAATTTACCACCATTAACTACTAGTGAAATACATCTCTTTTGGGGAATTTTTTCAACAGACTACCTTGTTGACATTCACATCTAAAGCACATAATTGCTTTCTAGGATTACGTAGAATGGACTGAAATATAAAAGAAAGCCCATTTGAAATGAACATTTGTCACAAAGACAAAATACAAAATGTACTGCTTGCACAATGACGTATATAGTGCAGTACCATAGACTCCCAATATTATACAAGAAAAGGCACCTCTATTTATATAGGTGTCTATGGTTAGCACACTGACGTTGTAAAGCCACTTTCTTGCTTTGCAGTAATACAGGGAATGCTAATGTTGATTGGCATATGTGCTTTATTCTTCTGCAGGAGCTTACCTTTATTCACATGTCGCCCCACTGAAACTAACAGTTCAGCTCCAATGCTGTGGTTGATTTGAGCTCCAGCTTGTGTGCGACCTGCTCCCAGCGCATTTAAAACTTCAGCTAAGGGCATGCCATTAATTGCCAGCACAGTGCCTTAAAACAAAACACAAATACTGTGTATTCATAATGTCCATTCCAAGTGGTTGGCAAGTTGTTGTTCATTACTCCAGCTCCAAGACTAGAGGTAATTTGAAAATAACAACAGGTATGCTGTCTGGTTTTGTTTAAAAGGTGAACCAGAATGTATTCTATGGCCCCCTTTAAAAAAGCCCCCCCCCAAAAAAAAGATCCTGATCCAGTCTGAAATGATAGGGAAATGACAAGGGTAATACATCACTTGCTTTAGTTTCACTATACACTATAAATAAACTTTGCTTTGGGGTTTACTGGCTGGTAAGAGAAGGTGGTAACTGCTTACATGGGATTAAGGTTGTAAAGACAGGTTTTGTTAGTACCTTCACTCTCAGCCTCAAGCTCTACTTGATGCTGGGCACGTCTGAGGACCTTGAAGTAATCCTGGTCACCAGAGCAAAGCAAGTGAGCTGTGTCGGGCTGTACCCCCTGTGCCTCCAACATGGCTTGAAATTTCACTAGTGCTTCTCCATTGTCCAGGGTCTTCCCAATACGCTCCTTCCCTGAGTCCAGGGTATCTGACTTACCACACATCCAGAGCAAGTACCCACCTGAGGAAGACCACAAAATAAGGCAGAAAAAACATTAAAAAAATGCTAAACAGCATTTTTTTCCCAGACTGGTATTACTTTAAATTAAATTTTCAATTATCTATTGTTACCCAACCGTACAAGCAAAGCCAAGCAGTCTCCCCAAGCTTTGCGGTGTTTCCTGTGTTGAGAGCGCTTACTCCTGGACTCACCTAGAACCATGACAAGCTCTTTCAGGTCAGACGGTCCCCGGCCCTTTAGGCACTCAATGGCCTCCATCACCTCTACGGAGTTCCCAATGCACTGTCCAATCGGATTATCCATCCTGCTGAGCACAGCTCCAGTACAAATGCCAAGCTTGTTCCCAACAGTCACCTGTAGAAAAGTATTCAACACAATGCATTTTACTGCAAGGTTTCAAAATTAAAATCTCACTGTCCATTGGAATGAGTATGGGGGCCTGAGGAGGTTATGTATTTCTGGGATTATTTTCGACTAAACTAATTTTAAGTAGCTTTTAGATTGCTTACCAGTGACTCTGCCAATTTCCTGGCACTATTAATGTCCTTGTAGAGTGCAGACTTTCCAAACTTCACATCCAGAACCAGAGCAAAAAGCGACTCGGCTCCTTTCTTTGAAATGACTGAACCTGAATAATTAAAAGGCGAGGTCCTAATGACAGGCTTCTACACAATTACTTTTATATTGTACAGTATTTCTTTGCACACACATAACAGTCACAGAAACGTATATGCTATACTGCAGGTAATTATTTACAAAACAACCAGACTAAACATTTCTTTCTCTGATACTACAGTACAGTAAGTACCACAGTCCAGAAAATAGGTTCTGTTGTACATTAATATACCACCATAACTGCCTGGTACTATCAGTTTTATATTTTATTCACAGTAGTTTACTGCATTTACTAACTTGCAACACCATATTTTATTGCTTTTGTTTAGAAGTCCAGTATTCTACTGCTTCCTCAAAGAGGTCTTGGATTTTTGCTCATACCTGTGATTAACGGAATACTGTCAACAGTTGAGGTAGCATCTCTAATGGCATACAGGACCTTGTCAGCTGGCACCAGGGTCTCAGACTGCCCAATTATACAGCAACCAATATCATCTAAAATCCTTTTTATCTACAAAAAATAACAAACAAGCTGAGGTGCATTAAGTGATGGCAATGTTTAGGTATCAATGTACTGTGGGATTTGTGTAACAAAGTTCCACTTCACTGTTCTCACGGACTGAACCCAAAACAAAGATACACCAAAAATGTACTGAAAATATTTTCCAGTTGTGTTTAAAACAAATAAGATACACATGCTAAATCAAAAGCAACAGGTGCAGATATGTAATATACTGAAGAAAGAAAAAAAAAAACATAATGTAATGATGTAATATGCTAGTAACTGAAAGGGTTCAAGATTTATCCTTGACAAATACATACCTTTGTCTTTCTGACAAATGATTATTTGCCCTTTTTCTTTTCAATGTGGGTCGTTTCTATAACATATGCAAGGCTGCCACTTGCTAGACAGCCTTGTTATAGCAACAGAATAAAACAATCAATACCTGTTCAGGTCCCTGATGAATGTTAAACCCTGGCACAGACTCCAGCTTGTCCAGTGTCCCTCCGGTGTGAGCTAGTCCTCGGCCACTGATCATGGGTATCTGTGCATCGAAACAGAACCAGGATAGAACAGGACCCAGCTCAAGTGAACCAATGTGTTTTATGTACATAAATGGTTGTTTTACGGTAAAGCCATTGGAACCAGCTTTTAAAATGATACACATTATAATTTAAAAACTACAAGTTTTAGACACTTTCTTACTATGTGGGAGTTTCACAGCTCTTTTTTGTGTGCATGCCACCTACAGTGCTCTGGAGCCCTTTTCTCCATCACAGAGCTGGAATGCCTCAATAGGCTAATGGTGAGGAGATTCACCAAAAATTTGACTTCAGATAATCCAAGCAACATTTGTGCTGTAAATATCAGCCAATTTACAACATAAATGCCACAATGGATTATTTTACTGTGTTGCAAATAACAAGACCAAGAATAGTTTTGTTCCTAAAATACAACGGAATTGTCTATATCTTTGCTCTATGGGAACAGTAGATATCTGAGAAGAATGAATAAACCTCCCAAGCACTTGTCAAGACAAGATTGCTATGTAAGGATTTGAACAAAACAGACCTGTTTCCCACAAGCATTGAACAACATTATTGGTGATATATGTCATCTGAACCTCAGACACATAAACTATGAACTAACCACGTTTTAATTAAAACAGCTCCCTAAAACATAGCAGTGCCGAGAAGAAAGTAATGTTAAAACACTGAATTTTGAACTATTGCTTGATGGAAAACAGCTAAACAGCAGGAATTAGAAATGGTGTATGTAATAGTGTGAATTGCAGAAGGGTATAGGTTTCACATGCAAAACAGCATTTTAACATCTACTACATTAGGAGGTACATACCTTACATCCACAGGCTGCCAGTGCTGGTGCCAGAGGGAGGCTGACCTTGTCACCAACCCCTCCTGTTGAGTGCTTGTCCACCACCACTCCACGCCACTCCTCTGGCCAATGCAGGAGCTCTCCAGACCACATCATCTCCCTGGTCAGCGCCAGAGTCTCTTTGGGCACCATCCCTCGCTGCCACATGGCCATCAGCATGGCTCCTGAGAACCACAATTATATAACTTGAGTTTAAATCATTACTGAATCAAGTAGAGGGGCTCCTGAGTGGCGCATCCATTAAAGGCGCTCTGCGTGGTGCAGGATGCGCCCTATAGCCTGGAGGTCACCGGTCCGGGTCCAGGCTATGTCACTGCCGACCTGCAGGGTGAAAAAAGATGGCTTGGCAGGGACATGTTTGGGAGGACGCGTGTGTTAGCCGCTGTTCCCTGAGTCACCAGGGAGCTGCAGCGGTGAACCGGGATTAATAAATACAATTGCCAAATTGGGACGAAAACCGGGGTAAAATAATTGGAAACGACTAAATTTATAAAAAAATTACTGAATCAAGTAGATACACTTATTAGTCATCGAAAAACACGTTTTTTTGTTAATAATGAAAGGTTACCAATCTGGCAGTCCTGAATGGTCCTCTCTTTGACAGCACGGACAAAGAAATGGACCTCTTCCTCACTCAATTGCTCTCCATCCCTCTTTTTGCGGATAAGCTCAGAGAAGCTTATCTGCACCTCTTCACCAGACATTCACAAGCTCTATAAAAAAAACAAAAATGTGTTTGGTTTGGGAAACGACAACTGCTGCGTGTGCACATCACCTCAGACATGAACAAAAGAAAAATTAGACGTGCCTGTGGGACGATCTCATATTATGCATGCGCAATGCGCCAGGGGATACAGGTTTCTGAGGGGGTACTGAATTGGTTACAACACCTGTAAACTCACAATGTAAGTCAGAAATGACTTCAGATAAAACTTCCACCAACGGGCCATTCGCATAAATTCTGCTTGCCTCTGAATTAATCAAAATACTTTGAAGCCACTCTAAAATGTACAAAATGGTATCATCACTGGTATTAGTTTCTAGCATATTTCTCGGTAGAATGATTTTTTGTCGAGCGTAGTTCTGTAGCTGGGTTGCTACGTCGGGCCTAGCAGCTTCAGCCATGTGAACCTAATAATATAAAAACCATTGTAAAAAAACCCCACAAGGCTTAATAACGTTATTTAATATGTAAATTTTTACACACAAAACAGGTACAATAACAAGACCCTTTTTAATGTCTACAGACAGCACAAGACAGCTACCGTTTTTCAGTTTGAAAATCAAAGCCTCTCATTGGCTGAACAGGTTAACAGGTAACAAGGAGGAACACCAATCTCCCCGATGTGGAAGGGGTGGGAATGGGCGGAGCAGATGGGATTGATTGACAGTTTACAAGTGCATGCATCGAATGGATAAAAAGCACATCGAATGACAAAGTGCACGCCGAATTGATAAAAGGCACACTGAATGGATAAAAGGCAAGTAACAAGTAATAACAAATTTTCTCAAAAAGATAGGTGTCAGAATTATTGGCACCCCTAAAGATTCTTATAAATAAAATCAAACAAAATTAAATCTGCATTAACATTCTACTTCTTTAAGTTCATCTCAGTCTTAAGGAACTGTATTGTGGCCTTCCATGGCTTCCTGTTTACTGGGGTATAAAAATGAGGTAACACGCATATGAAATCCATTTGTCATCCATCACCATGGGGAAAGGCAAAGAACTCATAAATGAAAAGAGATAAATGATTGTTTACCTTCATAAATCAGGCAATGGGTACAAAACAATAGCTAAAAAACGGAATATACCACTTACCACTATTAGGGCAATAATTAAGAGGTTCAAAACCACTGGAACAGTGGTAAACCTGCCTGGTAGAGGACGCAAATGTATCTTGCCCCCACGCACACTGAGGCTGATGGTTCGGGAGGCAAAGGGAAATCCAAAGGCCACAGTTGGAGAATTACAGAACTTGGTTGCATCTTGGGGTCACCAAGTCTCCAAATCTACAATTAGACACCACCTCCATGCCAATAGGCTATTTGGAAGGGTTGCCAGAAAAAAAAACCTTTATTGAGAGCAACCAACAAATGTAAGCGCCTGGACTTTGGTGGGTTTGGCGTCGAAAGAAGGTGTGTGCAGAAAATAACCTCATATCTACTGTAAAATATGGTGGATCTTTGATGTTATGGGGCTGTTTTGCTTCCACTGGTCCTGGGGCCCTTGTTAAGGTCAATGGCATCATGAACTCTACCCAGTACCAGGACATTTTAGCCAAAAACCTGGTTGCCTCTGCCAGGAGGCTGAAACTTGGCCGCAAGTGGATCTTCCAGCAAGACAATGACCCCAAGCACACATCAAAATCCACAAAGAAATGGTTAATTGACCACAAAATCAACATTTTGCAATGGCCATCTCAGTCTGACACTTCATTAAAATTGTGACACTAAATTTATAATTTGAGAAATGTGTAATTTTGGCTGATTCCATTGAATCATTAATAAAGTCAAATATATTCCACATGATGGAAAATTACAATATAGCTCAGTACTGGTATTATTTCTTTTATACAGTCTTTTTTGCTCATTTTTATCAAGGGTGTCAATAATTTTGGAGGTGACTGTATATATATATATATATATATATATATATATATATATATATATATATATATATATATATATATATATAGTACTGTGCAAAAGTTTTAGGCAGGTGTGAAAAATGCTGTAAAGTAAGAATGCTTTCAAAATAGACATGTTAATAGATTATATTTATCAATTAACTAAATGCAAAGTGAGTGAACAGAAGAAAAATCTAAATCAAATCCATATTTGGTGTGACAACCCTTTGCCTTCAAAACAGCATCAATTCTTCTAGGTACACTTGCACACAGTTTTTGAAGGAACTCGGCAGGTAGGTTGGCCCAAACATCTTGGAGAACTAACCACAGTTCTTCTGTGGATTTAGGCAGCCTCAGTTGCTTCTCTCTCTTCATGTAATCCCAGACAGACTGGATGATGTTGAGATCAGGGCTCTGTGGGGCCATACCATCACTTCCAGGACTCCTTGTTCTTCTTTACGCTGAAGATAGTTCTTAATGACTTTCGCTGTATGTTTGGGATCGTTGTCATGCTGCAGAATAAATTTGGGGCCAATCAGATGCCTCCCTGATGGTACTGCATGATGGATAAGTATCTGCCTGTACTTCTCAGCATTGAGGAGACCATTAATTCTGACCAAATCCCCAACTCCATTTGCAGAAATGCAGCCCCAAACTTGCAAGGAACCTCCACCATGCTTCACTGTTGCCTGCAGACACTCATTCGTACGCTCTCCAGCCCTTCGGCGAACAAACTGCCTTCTGCTACAGCCAAATATTTCAAATTTTGACTCATCAGTCCAGAGCACCTGCTGCCATTTTTCTGCACCCCAGTTCCTGTGTTTTCGTGCATAGTTGAGTCGCTGGCCTTGTTTCCACGTCGGAGGTATGGCTTTTGGCCGCAAGTCTTCCATGAAGGCCACTTCTGACCAGACTTCTCCGGACAGTAGATGGGTGTACCAGGGTCCCACTGTTTTCTGCCAGTTCTGAGCTGATGGCACTGCTGGACATCTTCCGATTGCGAAGGGAAGTAAGCATGATGTGTCTTTCATCTGCTGCAGTAAGTTTCCTTGGCCGACCACTGCGCTCACGGTCCTCAACGTTGCCCGTTTCTTTGTGCTTCTTCAAAAGAGCTTGGACAGCACATCTGGAAACCCCTGTCTGCCTTGAAATTTCTGCCTGGGAGAGACCTTGCTGATGCAGTATAACTACGTTGTGTCTTGTTGCTGTGCTCAGTCTTGCCATGGTGTATGACTTTTGACAGTAAACTGTCTTCAGCAACCTCACCTTGTTAGCTGAGTTTGGCTGTTCCTCACCCAGTTTTATTCCTCCTACACAGCTGTTTCTGTTTCAGTTAATGATTGTGTTTCAACCTACATATTGAATTGATGATCATTAGCACCTGTTTGGTATAATTGTTTAATCATACACCTGACTATATGCCTACAAAATCCCTGACTTTGTGCAAGTGTACCTAGAAGAATTGATGCTGTTTTGAAGGCAAAGGGTTGTCACACCAAATATGGATTTGATTTAGATTTTTCTTCTGTTCATTCACTTTGCATTTAGTTAATTGATAAATATAATCTATTAACATGTCTATTTTGAAAGCATTCTTACTTTACAGCATTTTTCACACCTGCCTAAAACTTTTGCACAGTACTGTATATATATATATATATATATATATATATATATATATATATATATATATATATATATATATATATATATATATATATGTGTCTGCTTTATCAAAGAAAACAATGCTTGTCTTACCTGGAAATAGAGTCTAAGTGTGGAAACCTATAAAGTCACAGCGGCAGGGAGATCAACCTCCGAGAACTGGAGTGCAGAAAGAAAAATGGAAAAAAGAAGTCAGTGATTGGGTAACTTCCAGCCAACTAGAACACACAATCCAGAAGGTGGGATGAAAAACATTTTTCACTTTAGGTAAATATTACTTTTCCTGGGGGAAAAAAAAATGGTTTTGCTTTGTATATCTAGCCTTCAGAAGTCACGAGACATTATGTGCCAGTGTTATTATTTAACCATGACATGGCAATTCAATGACCTTCGGGATACCAGAGGCTATACTAAATTAGGAGCCACAACTCTACACAGCATGAAAGGATAGGTTATAATCTCAGTAAGAAATGTAACACAAAAACAGACATGTTTACAATATTAGGTTATATACATGCAATCTCCAACCCTTTGCTCACTAAATATCTTGGTACTCCTGAATAGAATATTGTCTTAGATATATGCACATAAATTGTCAAACTGTCCCAAAAGTGCAGTGTTACATCAAAACAATCCCTTTACTACCAGTACAGAGAGACCACAGCTAAGTATCTGCATCACCCTATAGCATAAACTAATTTTGCTTCATAAAGTTGAATGAAACCTGCTGAATAATTATAACGTTAACATATTGAATTACATACCACTTTTTAGTTTTCCATATACTTAATGAAAAACTAGTACTGTACTACTATTATGGCTCCGGTAGACTTTTGCGATATTATTTTGTAGTTTCTTTGATTACATGATGCTAAATAAAAGATCTAAATTATGTTCATATATATATATATATATATATATATATATATATATATATATATATATATATATATATATATATATATATATAATGCAAAACTTTTAGCCATAGCTGTAGGTGGGATATTTACCCCTTTATGGTCTTTTTCTATGTTGTTTGCAATCTCTTTAATTATTATTGGAATTTACTGAAACCATCTTTAGGGTAAAATCTGGTATTTGACTTTAAACATTCGAATGCTTTTTGTTTCCTTTTGATGCTCCTTTGAAGGACCTATTGTTGAAAGCAATAAAATAAAATAAAATATCTCGACAATGAATATCCATCCATTATTCTAAAATGTTCATTTTCTTTTTTAAACATGATGACTGGTACTATACTAGATTAAAGACATCTGTTTGCAAGCCATGCTTAAAGTCTTGCACTTCCAGGAGGGTGAAATTGTCCCCACCCCATTAACTTATTTCCTGTGAATAACCATATCAGCTGACATACATTCACCCAGTGCTTTGACATATTTTCTTTAAGTAAGTGTAATAACAGATGTCTGTTTTAAAGTGAACATGTTTTGCTAAAAAATGCACATTTGAGATCTGTTTATCAAAGTACAAATTGGGCAAGCTTAATATAATTGTTTTATTACTTCAACTGTAACTCTAAGCAGTTGTTGATGTTGTGTATGATGTTGCTATGCATACCACTGTATAATTGTGCACTTCTGCTGTTTGGTAACATTATTTTTTTCAGAATAATATTTTATTGAAATTGATAATATAGTCATGCTAAAAAAATAACAATAGTTATTATAAAACATACAGTACTGTGCAAAAGTTTTAGGCAGGTGTGAAAAAAATGCTGTAAAGTAAGAATGCTTTCAAAAATAGACATGTTAATAGATTATATTTATCAATTAACTAAATGCAAAGTGAGTGAACAGAAGAAAAATCTAAATCAAATCCATATTTGGTGTGACCACCCTTTGCCTTCAAAACAGCATCAAGCATCAATTCTTCTAGGTACACTTGCACACAGTTTTTGAAGGAACTCGGCAGGTAGGTTGGCCCAAACATCTTGGAGAACTAACCACAGTTCTTCTGTGGATTTAGGCAGCCTCAGTTGCTTCTCTCTTCATGTAATCCCAGACAGACTCGATGATGTTGAGATCAGGGCTCTGTGGGGCCATACCATCACTTCCAGGACTCCTTGTTCTTCTTTACGCTGAAGATAGTTCTTAATGACTTTCGCTGTATGTTTGGGGTCGTTGTCATGCTGCAGAATAAATTTGGGGCCAATCAGATGCCTCCCTGATGGTATTGCATGATGGATAAGTATCTGCCTGTACTTCTCAGCATTGAGGAGACCATTAATTCTGACCAAATCCCCAACTCCATTTGCAGAAATGCAGCCCCAAACTTGCAAGGAACCTCCACCATGCTTCACTGTTGCCTGCAGACACTCATTCGTGCACGCTCTCCAGCCCTTCGGCGAACAAACTGCCTTCTGCTACAGCCAAATATTTCAAATTTTGACTCATCAGTCCAGAGCACCTGCTGCCATTTTTCTGCACCCCAGTTCTTGTGTTTTCGTGCATAGTTGAGTACGCTGGCCTTGTTTCCACGTTGGAGGTATGGCTTTTGGCCGCAAGTCTTCCATGAAGGCCACTTCTGACCAGACTTCTCCGGACAGTAGATGGGTGTACCAGGGTCCCACTGTTTTCTGCCAGTTCTGAGCTGATGGCACTGCTGGACATCTTCCGATTGCGAAGGGAAGTAAACATGATGTGTCTTTCATCTGCTGCAGTAAGTTTCCTTGGCCGACCACTGCGTCTCACGGTCCTCAACGTTGCCCGTTTCTTTGTGCTTCTTCAAAAGAGCTTGGACAGCACATCTGGAAACCCCTGTCTGCCTTGAAATTTCTGCCTGGGAGAGACCTTGCTGATGCAGTATAACTACCTTGTGTCTTGTTGCTGTGCTCAGTCTTGCCATGGTGTATGACTTTTGACAGTAAACTGTCTTCAGCAACCTCACTTTGTTAGCTGAGTTTGGCTGTTCCTCACCCAGTTTTATTCCTCCTACACAGCTGTTTCTGTTTCAGTTAATGATTGTGTTTCAACCTACATATTGAATTGATGATCATTAGCACCTGTTTGGTATAATTGTTTAATCATACACCTGACTATATGCCTACAAAATCCCTGACTTTGTGCAAGTGTACCTAGAAGAATTGATGCTGTTTTGAAGGCAAAGGGTGGTCACACCAAATATGGATTTGATTTAGATTTTTCTTCTGTTCACTCACTTTGTATTTAGTTAATTGATAAATATAATCTATTAACATGTCTATTTTTGAAAGCATTCTTACTTTACAGCATTTTTTCACACCTGCCTAAAACTTTTGCACAGTACTGTACATATTGAAAACAGTGTAATTGATTAGCCACTTCATCACATACAATGTACACAGAATAAAACAAATACATAATAATATTGTGATAAAATTGTGATCACTAATCTAAAGATTGCAAATAAATAGTTACTTTATACCACAGATGGGTAGATTCTGAATGCTTATCTTTATAAAAGTACATGTATTTTCTCTAGGGTTAAAACATTTCTCCAACGCTATAGAGGGGTAGGTTCAGTAGTTCTCAAGCTATTACTAAAAGAGTGAGAAGTAGTTTAATCTGAGTGTGAAAGAAAAATATCAGCAGTATCTCCTGGTACTGTCAGATTATGTGAAATGGGGATATTAATACTACATATTTGGTTTATGTGAATGAAAACATCTGGCCAGAATTTAGTAATTTGTATTTTATAGTAATTGATTATTTTCTATTGAATAGTTTTGCATTTGGTTTGGTAACATTATAACATCTTAAAATTACATCTTTGCAGGGCATTTTCTTAGTAGCAGTTGTCATAATCGTACAGTTTTAACTGCCAACTATAACAATTTCCAATAGTGAGAAAAAACAAAACAAAAACAACATTATGGCAAATCCACATGAAAAAATCTGCGTTTGCGCAGATTGGGCAACTACTGTCTGATATTAGAAGCCCACTAGAGCTGTGTTACAAATTTATTATTCAGGTCTTTGCTTGGTGGAAAATCTGAGAACCACTTTTCTCTATGCTCACAAATGAGTTGTTTCTTCGGGAGGGGGAATGCTCCCCGTTGTAACCAATAGCAACATTAGCATTCTTTTCATGCTTTGGGGTAAAAACTATATATATTAGCACGTTTCGATATGTTGTACATATCTTTCTCAAGGGAGCCTGTGTTTGAATCAAAACATTGGAGGTATTTATAACTGGTGACTTAAAAAACACAAATACATTCTCATAAAAATGTGTTGGCCTCTACTGTAGGTTACTTATAAAAGTACAAGTGAACCTATTAATTTCACTGCAGAAAGAGGCTGAGGTTTAGTTTACCATAACGACGTTGTCATAGAGCCACCGTGTTGTTGCCTGGAGACAAATATATACACAATCTGGTCCCTGCATAAATTACACGTGCTTCTGGGCAGAGTGCTGCTGGACACCTATGCAGAGATTACACACAGGTTTGCAATTATTTGTCCATTTATGCTATTATTTTATGCCGTCATAATAAAGAATTGTGGTATTTCATGACGTGATCAGGTTTTACACTAGATACATTTGTTAGTTTGTCATGCATTTTAATTGAATTTTTATTGTTGATTGAAATATTTTTTGTGTTAAGTATGTTTTGCAATGAAATGCTAATAACTTTATGATGGTTTAATTTAGATTAAAACATGTAGTCTGTAACTAGCAATTCCGTTTAAGCATAGCATTTTGTATATACTGAAATAATTTAGGTGTAGCCCAATTGAAGTTTTGTTCCAAAAATGAGTACAAATCATGTGTGATTTCTGGGGAATTCGACGGCAGTTTCGCAGCTGCACAGATTTATGTTTCATGATTTCAAGTCTTAGGTCTTTGGTACAAAAGTCAGGCCAAGAAGCTGGATCACAAAAATCACATAAAGGTGACAGACTGGGGACCGGGTTTACAATACGATTCAGTACCTCGTATTTGCTGTTGTTGTACATTTCCAACAACGATGTCACTGATTCACGTCTTTCCTCTAGCTGGTTTATTTTTCGTGCGAGGTTGGCACTCCCGCTGCCGCACTACCATCTGCTGTTGTCGAACCACTATTAAACCATTTACTGTACACTTTTTTTTTTTTTTTTTAGCATTTTCTGCTTCTTTTTGTTACATTTCTACTTGTCTTTTCTGCGCTCTTCGCTTTGAACAACCTGACTTGTGTTTTGATGGCATATTCGATATACCGTACTTTATGTACTTATTTACCACAACTGTGGAAAAGTTAGCTTACTTCCCAGACAAGTCTATTACTGAAAATTGAGGTGTGATATAGGAGTTCGCACAAAGAATTAAAGTTGAATGATAGGCCTATGTGGCCCAGGTCTGACAGTACTGCTCTAGCAGCGCCAGGCTCTGCTGAAGACCCTGCTCTGTGGGTGACAGCAGGACCAGATCATCTGCGTAGAGCAGGAATTTAACTTCAGTGTCATGTAGAGTGAGGTCTGGAGGTTCAGACTGTTCCAGCATCATTGCTAACTCGTTTTTGTAAATATTGAACAGTGTTGGACTAAGACTAAAGCCCTGTCTCACCTTGCCCCTGTGTGAAGAATTCTGTTCTTTTGTTGCCAATTTTCACACCACACTTATTTTCTGAGTACATCAATTTTATGATGTCGTATACTTTACCCCCTACACAACTTTGAAGAAGTTTAAGAAATAGTCTTTTATGCCAAATTGAATCAAATGCCTTTTTAAAGATTATAAAGTAGGCGAATATTTTTCCTTTATTAGTTTGATGGACGTGTTTATTTATTAGGGTGTGTAGGGTGTATCCGGGCGTTAATGATACTGCAGAACACCTTCCCCAGATTACTGTTCACACAGATGCCCCGGTAGTTATTGGGGACAAATTTGTCTCCACTTTTATATATGGGTGTTATAAGCCCTAGGTTCCAGGTCTCAGGGAAATACCCAGCTCTCAGTATGAGCTTGAGGAGTTTGAGCAGGGCCTCCTGCAGCTTGGTGCTGCTGTGTTTCAGCATCTCAGCATTGATGCTGTCAGGCCCACTTGCTTTTCTTGATTTGAGGGCCTTGAGTTTATCATTCAGCTCCTCCGCCGTGATTGGGGTGTCTAGGGGGTTCTGATTGTCCTTAATACAGGATTCTAAATTTTTTAGTTTTTCACAAATGGCATTTTGAGTTTTTTGTTCTTTGTTTTGGATTTCTTTGTAAAGGTTTTTTCCAAATGTTTCCATTTTGGATGGCCGATTCTTCATTTTTTGTTGAATTTAGGTTGTTCCAGGATTCCCAAAAATGATTTTGGTTGATTGACTCCTCAATTTCGCTGAGTTGTTTATTAATATGGTCTTGTTTTTTATTTCTTTAGTGTGTTTGTATTGTTTCAGTGCCTCACTGTATCTGATTACACAGCTAGTCTGGCCCCTCCCATTCTGCAGGGCTAAATTGATACATTTATCCATTCGGACCAACTGTCAAATACCAACTGCTTTTAGCTGCTTTCAGTAACAGAGAGTTTTTAGCTATTAGGTTTTAGTTAATTTGTTGTATTAAAAAGGCTTACCTTTTATTTTCCTTTTCAGTTCTTTTCTTTTTTCTTTCTTTTTCTTTCTTTCTGTTTCTTTATTTCTATTTCTGTTTCTTTCTATTTCTTTCTTTCTTTCTTTTTTCTTTCTTGTTTAATTTTTTCTGGAGGTTTATTTCTTTTCTTTTCCTCTTCTGTTCAGTTCTTTTCTTTCTCTTTCTTTCTTTCTTTCTTTCTTTCTTTCTTTCTTTCTTTCTTTCTTGTTTAATTTTTCCTGGAGGTCTTATTTCTGTAGTAAAAGTTGTCCATTTGTTTTTTATTTATCTTTACTGATTTATATTCTTAATTCTCACAATTAAATTTACTCTAGATTAACAATTTTTTTGTTTAAATTAAGAGCTCATCTTGCTGCTGCTGCTTCTCTCTCTCTCTCTCTCTCTCTCTCTCTCTCTCTCTCTCTCTCTCTCTCTCTCTCTCTCTCAAATTCAAATTGGGTTTATTGGCATGACAATAAAATTAATTGTGTTGCCAAAGCACATACATGGCAAAACGGACTAAAATATATAGACAAAGAAAACATATATATGTTTTAATACTAAACAGTATCCCCCCTCCCTCCCTGTATAGTAAACAGAATCCTTCCCTCTATATTAAACAGTACCCACCTTTCCCTCACTCTATATTAAACAGTACCCCCTCCCTCCCTCTGTATTAAACAAAATACCTCCTCCCTCTATCTTAAACAGAATCCCTCCCTCCGTCCCTCTCTCTCTATTTTCTCTCTCTAGTGTGACGTGTTCACGGTTTGTCCCTCAGGTTATGACAGGTCTCCACGTATTGACCAGCCAGTGACATTGTCTTCCCCCAGCAGGATTGACAGCTTCTGGGTGTCGCACATTTTGGGGAATTCTGGTACTAAATCCAGATTCTCCCTGGCCAGCCAGGTTTGCCTCTGTCGGCCTTTTTCAATGGCCAGGTTGTGGTCACTGAACCGGTATTTGGTCAGGATCTGCCTCTGCTTTGTGTTTCTGACAGTTACCAGGTATTCTGCCAGGGTGTCATTTCTATTGAGGGTCCGATAGCACTCTGGTTTGTTTTGTGTTTTAGTGTTTGTATCCCAATGGTCCAGATCGGAGTGTTTTGGGTGTTTTATAATTTGGTTTACACTAATTGGAATTGTTTTTGCAGTGCTGTCCTGAAGCTGACTGATGTCAGTGTTGCTCAGCTCGGTGAGCTTCAGGACCAGCTGGCTCTTTTCTGGGCAGAGATCTTGGTATTGCAGGGGTTTATGATGAAGTGAGTTTGGGTCACTATTTTTTTAGATGAATCCAGTATTTTAATGCTCTTTTTTGGGTATTAATAATAAATGGATAAAGGCCTAATTCAGCCCTGCATGCATTGCTTGGTGTTTTTCTTTGTAATTTCATTATGTTTTTGCAGAACTCTGCATGCAGGGTTTATGTGGGGTGTTTGTCCCATTTTGTGTAGTCCTGGTTGGTGATTGGACCCCACACTTCACTGCCATAGAGGGCAATTGGCCGAATCACACTTTCAAAAATTTTGAGCCAAATTTTTATGGGGGGGTGTGGAAGGGTGGTGGGTAGTTCACTGACACACAGGAGACACAAAGGTAATTTGGGAACACCGCACAGGTGCCCAGTTTTATTATGGGAGCGTAATTTCTTTTCAGCCCACAGAGGGCGCTGTTGTCTTACCAGCGATGGTACAGACAGAGCCACAACTATACCGGGAGCGGTACAGAGTACAGGTGCTCAAAACACAAGAATAATCAAAAGGCGAAAGGAACGGAAAATAAAGCACAGTAAACCAAACTACAAAATAAAAGCCCAAGGTTTTCCCCGCTACTGCTAATTCTTTTTCTTTTTTTCTTTTCTTTTTGGTTGGGATTTCCGTCCCCGCAGTTCTCGATCCAGCGCTTCCGTACACCTAGTACGTCTCAGAGGACAGACCTGAGGGAACAGCAGAATGTTAACTTATAGGGCCAGCAATTCCCCCAAGACCCGCCTCTCAGCAATTCACCTCTCCGTGTCACTGCCATGACTGACAGGCGAATATTGACGGGCTGCTGCCCTCTTCCTGCAGCACTTCGAACACATCAGAAGAGTCAGTACAGGTCTCCCCCTGTTACGGGGGGTTTATATTATAGATCCTCCTCTTTATGGCATAAAAGCCGTGCATGCTTTCTCCTTTAGTGCATTCACTGCCAGGTTAAAGCTCCCTGATGCACTGATGGTCAGACCCAGGTATCTGTAGCTGGTGGTGTGCTCTAGGGTGCTGTTGTCCAGAGTGAAGTGGTACTTATTTCCCTGAGATTTGGCTTTCTTCTGGAATATCATGACTCTGGTCTTGTTCCTGTTTACTGCCAGGGCCCAGGTCTGACAGTACTGCTCTAGCAGTGACAGTGTTTTTCCAATTTACTGCTTTTCTAAATATGTTATTCAAATCTTTTGCAGCCAGAGTTACTCATAAAAACATAAGAAGAACATAAGAAAGTTTACAAACGAGAACATTCGGCCCATCTTGCTCGTTTGTTTGTTAGTATCTTATTGATCCCAGAATCTCATCAAGCAGCTTCTTGAAGGATCCCAGGGTGCCGGCTTCAACAACATTACTGGGGAGTTGGTTCCAGACCCTCACAATTCTCTGTGTAAAAAAGTGCCTCCTATTTTGTGTTCTGAATGCCCCTTTATCTAATCTCCATTTGTGACCCCTGGTCCTTGTTTCTTTTTTCAGGTCGAGAAAGTCCCCTGGGTAGACATTGTCAATACCTTTTAGAATTTTGAATGCTTGAATCAGATCACAGCATAGTCTTATTTGTTCAAGACTGAACAGATTAAATTCTTTGAACCTGTCTGCATACGACATGCCTTTTAAACCCAGGATAATTCTGGTCGCTCTTCTTTGCACTCTGTCTAGAGCAGCAATATCCTATTTTTGTGTGTTGATACTGTGTGTTTTGAAATGTGTGTATTAGGGTTTCTATTTCATTGGTGCCAATTGCTTCTTTGTATATTTCTGTGCTGTTTGGAGCCCATCTGTAGGAATGGTTTAGATTGTACAGCTTACAGGGCTGTGTCTGTGTGTTGTTGATCTGCTCTGTTCTTTTTATGAACACAGTGATTTGGCTGTGATCTGACAGGGGGGTTTGTGGTCTGACAGTGAATGCATTAATAAAGGAGGGGTCTAGGTCAGTGATGGCATAGTCCACCACACTGTTACCAAGAGCTGAGCTGTATGTAAACCTACCTAAAGAGTTCCCTCTGATCCTGCCATTCAACATATATAGGCCTAGGCCTTGACAGAGATTCAATAATTGTCTCCCATTTTTATTTACCACATTGTCCTGGCTATTCCTGTTTGTAGTCATGTGTGTGTGGTATAGAGGGGATTGTCTGAATATGTGGCTGTTACCCTGTGTGTTAATGAAGTCAGTGCCTGTTCTGGCATTAAAGTCACCACAGAGCAGCACACTTCCCTGGGCCTGGAAGTGGCAGATCTCTGTCTGGAGATTGTGGAAGGTGTCTTCCTTGTAATAAGGGGAGTCCGATGGGGGGATGTAGGCTGCACACAGGTAGATATCTGTTTGGCAGGTGACAATGCTATTACTAATTTTTAGCCACAGGTGGGTCTCTCCTGTTCTTATTGGCCTAATAGAGTCGGTGAGCTCCTCTCTGTACCACACAATGATCCCCCCTGAGTCTCTGCCATGCTTTATGTGTGAGTGTTTCAGGGAGGGCACTATAATCTCCCTGTAGCCTGAGGGACATTGAGTGGACGCATCAACACGGCACCACGTCTCATGGAGAATAATTATATTTATATTATTTATATTTCTGATGAACTCAGGGTCTGTGCATTTCAGCCCAAACACTGAAGAACACAAACCCTGAGTATTCCAGGAGCTAATTTTAAGCAATCTCATATTTATAATTTAAGCTATTTATAATTATTATCTAGATTAAAATATAATGTCAGAAACATTGAACACAAATCAGTAACGTGTTATACACTATTAGGTGTTTTCTTATTATTAGGTGTACATTTATTTTCCAATATATTTAGAGCAGGGTGTACTTAGCTCATGATTTTGAAAATTAAGTTCAGGAGTTGCCGTATCTCCCCCATCTCAGAGCTGGCTAGGGTCCCTGGTTTGGAGGTAGCTGCTGCATAGCTGTGCTGCTGCTGCTCTGCCTGAGTGCTGTACTGGAGCTGCTGCTATTGCTGGGTCCCTCTGGGCTGGGCTCTGTTGGGCTTGGTCCCTCTGGGCTGGGATCTGCTGGGCTGGGCTATACTGGGCTGGTGTAGTGTGTGTTGCCAGTGTCCAGGCTGCGGATGCTGGTGTTCTCGGGGGGGGGGGTGGTGGTCTCTGCGTGAGTGCAGGGCTGCGATGTCCTTGGTGGTGGTCCCGTGTGCTCCTGTTTTGGGGGTGGCTGGCGGGGTCTCGACCCATGGCAGTATCCTTCAGGTTTTTGGCGATGATCCTAACGCCTTCCTGGTGTACATGATTGTACAGGTGCAGTGTGCTCATGGTGGGGTGGTGTGCCAAGTGGACATTAGGCAGGAGGGCACAGCCTCTTGAGATGTCACTGTTGATCCTCTGAATAGTGTGCTGGGGGACGTCCTCTCTGGGCAGCAGGATGGAGATCACTATTTTCGCGCCGGGGAACTCCGCTACTCTCCTTACCGACTCGGCCACATCTTTCCCCTGGGAGCCCAGGTCATTGGTGCCAGTGTGGAAGATAATGTAGTCTGGGTCTCTCAAGGTCGACTGGCACAGCAGCTGAAGTGCCCTTTCTGCAGTTGGGCACCAGAATTTTGCTACACGGCTGCTGGGGAAGAGTCTTCGCTGGTTCAGGTACTTCCCGTGGGAATCGATAAAAATGGCTACCTTGAAGCTATGTATTTTAGAAGCCTGTCTGCTCGAGGGAGTCTGCTCGAGGGGGAGGAGGTGTGACTCTGAGTAGCTGCTCTCTCAGGCTGTGTATGCTGTTCTCTTTGCGCTGCAGCTCCTCTCGCAGCTTGGCCAGCTCGTTTCTCAGGGCCTTGTTGTACTGCCGTAGCTCTCCCATCTCATCTTCCAGCTCCCTGATGGAAGCCCTGGCCTCATTCCTCACCTGCCTCACCTCGTCTCTTATCTGCTGCACTAGGTCGTTCTCTGTCAGCTTGGTCAGGATGAGCTCCTTGAATTCTGCAAACTCCACCTCCAGCAGTGAGAGGCATTCCTTCAAGTGCTGCAGTATGCTGGGCAGTCTGGGGGTAAGCGGGGGGCTGCAGTGGGGGAGCTGCAGGGGGCTGTGTCTGCAGTGGGGGGCTGCAGGGGGCTGTGTCTGCAGTGTGGGGGGCTGGCTGCTGTTCTGGGTCAAGTACCTCTGGGGTTTTTTTTCTCCTTCTCAGCCAGTTCTTTTAGAGTCTGGAATTCTTTTTCAAATAGTTCTAGACTGGCCTCAGTTCCCTGAATCAAAATAGTGCCATTATAATACACATTGATGCTGAGCCTTGTGCTGTCAGGGTCAGTTTCATTTATTATACGCAGTTGCCTTCCTTTGCAAATCCCTCCCAGCTTGACATTACTATGTGCTGTGCAGAGGGCTGTGTGGGGTGCTCTGTATAGAACAACAGGTTGGTTTTGGTCCTCTTGCCCCCAGCCAGGCTGCAGTCTGCTATCAGTGTCTCTGGGGACTTCATTAGCTTGTTCTTATGCAGCTTCTTTGCCTTTGCACTAGTGACCCCATCAGGATATCCGATTACACAACTAGTCTGGCCCCTCCCATTGTGCAGGGCTCAACTGATACATTTATCCATTCTGACCAGCTGTCAAATACCAACTGTTTTTAGCTGCTTTCAGTAACAGGGTTTTTAGCTGTTAGGTTTTAGTTCATTTGTTGTATTAAAAAGGCTTACCTTTTCTTTACCTCTTCAGTTCTTCTTTTTCTTTCTTTCTTTCTTACTGTTTCTTTCTTTTTGTTTCCTTCTTTCCTGGAGGTCTTATTTCTATAGTAAAGGTTTTCAATTAGTTTTTTATTTGTTCTTACTGATTTATATTCTTAATTCTCACAATTAAATTTACTCTAGATTAACAATTTTTTAGTTTAAATTAAGAGCTCATCTTGCTGCTGCTGCTGCTTCTCTCTCTCTCTCTCTCTCTCTCTCTCTCTCTCTCTCTCTCTCTCTCTCTCTCTCTCTCACACACACACACACTGTTATGGAGGCATTTATCCGTTCCAATCAAGTTTTATTTTGTAGTGGAGTTGCAAGTATAATTGCACAAAGAATAAATCGGTTAAAACCCGAAAATCAGACACCCTATGTACCTTGACTAAAAACCTTGCAATACGGATGTTTTTTTCGTCTTGCTACATGTATTAGAGCTTTAAAAATAATAAACATCTACCCTGTTTCCACAAGCAGTCTCTATCTACTAGCCAGGGGCTTAAATTATGGTTTAACACTAAACCATAATTTAAACATACCAATGAAAATGTACTTAAAAAGTAATATACTCCCTGATGGTATTGCATGATGGATAAGTATCTGCCTGTACTTCTCAGCATTGAGGAGACCATTAATTCTGACCAAATCCCCAACTCCATTTGCAGAAATGCAGCCCCAAACTTGCAAGGAACCTCCACCATGCTTCACTGTTGCCTGCAGACACTCATTCGTGTGCACGCTCTCCAGCCCTTCGGCGAACAAACTGCCTTCTGCTACAGCCAAATATTTCAAATTTTGACTCATCAGTCCAGAGCACCTGCTGCCATTTTTCTGCACCCCAGTTCCTGTGTTTTCGTGCATAGTTGAGTCAGCTTGGCCTTGTTTCCACGTCGGAGGTATGGCTTTTTGGCGCAAGTCTTCCATGAAGGCCACTTCTGACCAGACTTCTCCGGACAGTAGATGGGTGTACCAGGGTCCCACTGTTTTCTGCCAGTTCTGAGCTGATGGCACTGCTGGACATCTTCCGATTGCGAAGGGAAGTAAGCATGATGTGTCTTTCATCTGCTGCAGTAAGTTTCCTTGGCCGACCACTGCGTCTCACGGTCCTCAACGTTGCCCGTTTCTTTGTGCTTCTTCAAAGAGCTTGGACAGCACATCTGGAAACCCCTGTCTGCCTTGAAATTTCTGCCTGGGAGAGACCTTGCTGATGCAGTATAACTACCTTGTGTCTTGTTGCTGTGCTCAGTCTTGCCATGGTGTATGACTTTTGACAGTAAACTGTCTTCAACAACCTCACCTTGTTAGCTGAGTTTGGCTGTTCCTCACCCAGTTTTATTCCTCCTACACAGCTGTTTCTGTTTCAGTTAATGATTGTGTTTCAACCTACATATTGAATTGATGATCATTAGCACCTGTTTGGTATAATTGTTTAATCATACACCTGACTATATGCCTACAAAATCCCTGACTTTGTGCAAGTGTACCTAGAAGAATTGATGCTGTTTTGAAGGCAAAGGGTGGTCACACCAAATATGGATTTGATTTAGATTTTTCTTCTGTTCACTCACTTTGCATTTAGTTAATATATATATATATATATATATATATATATATATATATATATATATATATATATATAAATAACTTTTTTCATCCAAGTCACTCCAGACAATTGAAGATGTCAACAGATATGTGGGTAGGGTCTTGGAGACCTCACAAAGCAAGAGGACCAATTGCAGCATTCTACAACAGTCCAGGGCCAAAATATGCACTCCCTGGAGCCACAGGTAAGAGAGAGAACAGGCAAAATGCCTGCTGTAAGATACTGCTTAAACCCACCAAGATGTAAGATCTTACTGTTTATGTATTTAACCCCCTACTGCATGACTTTTTGTTTCTGAGAAGAAAAAGAAGTTTCCATCTTTTTTCTTAAGGCATTCTAAAAACAAGTTTGTTTTTAAATTGTCACCCCCAATCATTAATATGTTGTTGCCCTGAGGCAACACTATGCAGTTAAAGCAGTAAAAAGCAAATCACATACAGCTAGTCTTAGTGCTTTATTTCATAGCAAAAATCAAACTAGAAAGTTTAAAATAACATCACCTTTATAGAAATCAATGGCTTTCATGTTCAATATTTCTAATAAACAAAATAACTCATCAAAAACTGAACATGAATTATTAGTTTGTAAATGTTTGCTGAGTTTCTAAACGTTCTAATTTAATTGTTTCTGTAAATCAAAGATATTTACTGAGATTGTAACTCTTGGGCAGTAAATTCGTGTGATCTATTTATATATTTGTTATTTTAATTGGTGTGGAACTGTCTTTCTGGTGAAGCAGCGATATCGATTAAACTTTGAGCACTTAACTTTTGGAGTACCTTTGCAACCTAATATCTTGTATCTTCCCTTGTTTTCTTTTATTATTTATTGAAAATATTATCTATATAAAGTTTTACAGGCAACAAAATCTAATTTCGGTAATTAAAATAAATAAAATACAAGGAGTCCTTGGTGATTTTTAAACATGCAAATATTATTTACATGATCAAACTATCAACGACTTGTATAGAAAAAGAGAAACGTTTCTTTTAACTCATTGACATGCCATGCCCTTTACAAGTCCAGCTTCCTGAAGGGATGTCCCACCTTCAAATTGCATCATATTGAGGCCTAGTCTTCATTGGATTGTGAAATATGTTGCATACTGCCAACCTCATGGGTTGAAACTGAAGTGGTAACACCCAGGGGAGAGATTCTGACAAAATTATATTTTGTTGCATTCAGGCAACAGCATGTGGTAGAGGTTTAACTGTCTGTGCACAAATGCAGCTGGCTGGGAAGTCAAAAATTAAACAGAACAGGATCTATCCATCTAACCAGATATATTCTTCAATAGCTCATTCTGTCGGGCGACTGAATACCAAGCAGTAATGTTACTGTATTGTGATTAAGCCATTTCATTCCACCCACCTCATGATGGTGCAGTGACATCATAGCTTGGTAGTGGTACTTGGTGGGTGTTAAAAATAGAGATCAATTTTAGCTCATTTTAGCATAATAGAGAAACAGAATTTGTATTGTAAATGTTGTGAAAAACGGCTACAATTAGCATTGCTTACAATTTAAAAAATATTTGTATTCTCTTTTTTTCAAGGAATTCAATTTCATGATCCAAGGAAATACAAAGCCCCTGCTTTTAGCTTTGGTACCCGTCACTGTTCATACTCTACCGACTGCTCCCCAGGCCCTGGGTATCTAGTACAACCGAACATCATCCGGACAGGGAAGGATGGGACTCCTATATACTCACTTTATGGGCGCCCCAAAGACCTTAACCTCTTCCGAACCCCAGGACCAGGTCATTTACAAACACTCTGCAATATCATCGTTATCAACTACTGTCCTTTGTTTGTTATACTGCCTTCAAATTGCATCTCCTGATCCTCCTTACATTAAGATATACAAGAAAAGACATGTGACTAAAATCTGCATTTTAATCAAAAGATGAACTAACTAGGAACACTCTGATCTTGTACCAGCTAATGGGTCCCTTGCTTCATCAGAGCAGGTTAACAAAGGTTTGAGGTATTAGGATATGCTGCTGTGATGCTAATTTATAATGGAACTGTAAAAAAATAAAAAATAAAAATTTATTTCTACTAAAATAAATTTTTATTTTTTATTTTTTTACAGTTCCATTATAAATTAGCATCAACCCATTAATGATGTTCCTATAATCTCAGATGTGTTTATTTACACCAAATCGGACTATGAAAAGGAGTCAATTTATACTAACACATTTTCGGTATTTATCCTACTTCTTTGTACTTTTTAAAAGAACCTAATAAACAGACCACATGCATGTAATTAAGTGCTCATTAAATTTTACAGCTTTTAAATAGTGAATGGCTTCAGGGGTACATTAGCAACTTGTACGGCTGCACACATTTTTTTGTTGTTGTAGTTTCTTCCCATTTTTTTTGTAATTATTTCTTATTTTTTTAAAATTCCCTACTTAATATTTCCTTTTCAAATACATTATTTTAGTTTTTTGTACCACCCAGTACGTCTGGCATTCTAGTAACAAGAATAATAAAAGGCTTTGATAATCTCTCCATTTTTACAAATTTGTTATAAAAAATACAATTCAAAGAGAATGTCTTCTGAGAATCTTGCCCATACAGTCTATATTAGCATGAAGGGTTTACCAGATTAAAAAAAAAAAAATAGCAATTGTGCTTTTATAATTTAAATAATGCCTGATTACCCCACCATTCAATAATATTATGAATTAAAAAAATATGAATGTTTTGTTTTGCGTTGTTTTCTTTGCAGGCCGATACTCTCCGGAAAAATCAGGGAAATCAGCACATTATTCTGCCCCCGCTTACTCTCTGTCTGCACGGTCCAAAGGATTTCGCAATGACCAGACTCCTGGTATGTGGTGTACAGGAAATAATTCCTACTTTTTGCATCTTGAAAAACGGTTACATTATTGTTAATAATTGTTACTGATTGTCAGGAAGTCAGAACTGAACGTTTTCTTTTCCTTTACCTCTCAGGACCAGCAGCCTATATACTTCCATCTGTGTTAGGACCCCGGACAGTGAACAAAACTTCTGCTCCCAACTTCATCCTGACTGGAAGGAGCAAGATTGGGAGCTTCCATGAGGACCTTCAGAAGGTAAATAGATAGCAAGGTATTTGTCCACATTGTAATCTCAGACTGTCTGATGCAGTGATAGGACAAGCAATATAGTACCAAGAAATAATGTCCTCACCATAATTCCTCACAATCAGCCTTGACAAGACTTTTCAGAAGCAATTTCTACAAAAAAAAGACATCTAAGCAAACACTAGAATACAGAATTATATAGAACACACGTAATAAAATATTAAAGAGGTAACAAAATAAATATTACTAAAACTGATATTAGGTATCCATTTAGGAAAACTGCACCTGTTAAGACAGGCAGAATTAGCCAAGATATATTCAAAATCATCTGAAGCTAAAAACAATGATGGTACTGCCTTTCCTTTCCATGAAAAGCTGCCATGGTATACCATTACCAATGCAGTAACCTTTAATAAGGGAATTTACTACAGCTTTTGCATTAACAGGGGAAAACTCAGTAGAACACACTGGAGTTCTGATCAGTTCTCGTCAAGCAAAACCAATGTTCATCTAGTGGAATTTTGACAAATCTGTAACTGTGATTAATCAATTTCTTAGCTTTCATGTATAACATTGAATTGAACCCACCAGGGTTTCAAATGAATCTTTTTTGTTTACCAAATATTTTTTAGACTCCTGGGCCTGGGACATACAGAGTGATTGACCCCTGTGCGTATAAGTACAAGCCTCCTCATTACAGCATAACCGGACGCAATAGCATGCCAGGAGACACAACAAGGAAACCAGGGCCTGGAGCTCACAGTCCAGAGAGGGTGAGAGAAACATTTATAAACAGACATGTGAATGCTGAGGAACACATTCACAAGCCTTTTGTAAGGCTTAGTTTGTTTAAATACAATTAAGAATGGGGCTGATGCTTTAGTTATTTTTTTATTATGCAAGATCCTGGATGTTAACAGTGTTAAAATGGTGGTGCATGATAGGAAGAATGCTTAAAAGATGTCTTTGGCTTCTGTTTAAAGGTAACCATCGCAAGTGGCAAAGCTCCAGTCTACTCGTTTGGAATCCGACACTCGGAGTACATGGCTCCACTCATTGTGGATGTACTTGATTAAAAACCACCTCCAGCACCTTTCCCAGGATGCACACAATGCTCATCTTTATTTCAGGCTACTGCAGTAGAGATTGTAGTGTGGATGACCATGTCAACGTGTAGATTTTTTGGAGGTATCTCTTTTTTTCTTAACTCTTCAAACTTTCCTTTGTTTGTGATTGAATTGCCTCACATTAAGTCAAAAGTCACGATCATGCTCACATTGAAACAGTCAGTTATTAGGGAGGCTTCAGTGAAGACTGCAATGAAGTCAAAAAATAGGACATGCTAGATCACTGTTATAGTGTACATAGAGAATGTGACCAGAGATTTTAAAATAACAGGTATTATATAGGTAAATATATTTGAGATATTAACCTGTGTCTATAATGTACAGTAAGTTGTCATTTGGAGTCTGTAAAAGCTGTTGAAATTACCGTGTTTACTTGAATTTAAGTCGCCACTGAATTGAAGTCGCACCCCCCAATACGGACACCAAAAATAAATAATAATAATAAAAAAAAAAGACCCTGAATGCAAGTCACATTTAACTCTTAATGAAAAAAACACAATAATTAAAGGTTACTTTTTAATTTCTAGGTGCCAGCAGGGAACACTGTATTACTGTACATTAAAGCATCAGAGTATGTCACTTACTATATTACTAATGCAAATGGGAAAAGAAGATATGTACAGAGTACAGTACTTTCAGTATTGAACGACAGTCATTGCAGTTTATGATAGCTGGGAAAGGGTAAATTACCTTGAACTTTATTTCAGTCTGCTTTATTGTCCTCGTTTGTTTAACTTGGAAAACGTGACTCTGTCACGTTCACAAACAAAATGAGTGCAAGACAGAAATGTGTTGTTCATTTTAGGTTTGAGTGGACTTTGGAGTTTACACTAGTGGGGTTCCCGTAGTTAAACAAGGCAAAGACCATAATAACAGTGAGTAAGTTAGAGAATCAGAGAGCGATGGAGAATCTGCCATTAAGCAGTACATACCTTAGTGTTCATGTTTCTTGTGCTCCTCCAGATGGAGAAAGAAAGATCTATAAATAAATGATTGTTCATATTGAAGCCGGACCCGCATTGATCATTTCAACAAGTGCTATACTGGTAATATTATAGTATTGCATGGCCTTTCGATTGTGTCTCCATCTTCTGACACATAGATGCCGCAGTTTCTCTCTTCTTCAGCAAACAAAATTACTTTTCTTTTAAAAGCTTCATTAAAAAAAGTTAGCTGTGCAGCCATTTTAATATACCGGTACTGTACCGAGAGTAATTACTATAGTGGGCAGTACTGTGTACAGCTGGTGTTGTTCAAGCGCACCAGAATAATTGACATGTGCAAATGTAAATTGGTACCCTAACTAAAAACCTTCAATCCAAGTCACTCCCCCCTTTTATTTTGGCCACAAAAGTGAGACTTAAATTTGAGTAAATACGGTAGTAAATGGCTTCAAATGAAAATACAGTAAATAATTGCTCTTTTAGTATTATACCCCCATAATCTTCGAGTACCATTATCCTGTGTTGCAGTAATACCTCCATGTCTATCATTTAGGGCTGTCTGTCTTCAAATGCCATTTTAATAGATTTTTCTTACTTTTCTTCTGTGTAGTTTACAATCATGGTTGAATATGTTCCTATATATTTTACTCTATAGAAATCCTGGTGGTATTTCCCCCATGGAAGTTTATTGAACCCTTATTAACAACATACATAGAATAAAATATGGTAGAAATACAGATTTATGGCATTCCACAGTGTCTGTCACTGTTTATATTTAAAATGCACTCCCATAATCTCCAAGGGTACCATTTCCCAGTGTTTCAGTTATTATGTCTTTGTGGGTTTCTGTCATCCAGGTCAAATGATGAATTAAAGTCACATTGTATGGTCAATGTTTTACATCACACAATATACAATTAAGCCATTTAAATAAAAATATTTTCTGAACAACTGTGTCTTACTGTTTACTTTAGTTTATTTGGCCCGTCAGACTGAAACAAAGGTTTTAAGACAAATATATATATATATATATATATATATATATATATATATATATATATATATATATATATATATATTTATATATCATTGTGAATTCTTCCAAGTCAAAGAAAAGATGTCTGTGATGGAAATAAGCAAACAGGCACATTTTTAGTTATAAGCATTGTCACTAACTGAAGGTTTGATGGAACCTACAATTCTTAATTGTGTTACTATTCCAGAAACATCCATAATCTACTCCTCTACTGAACACTCCAGCAATAGCTGGTGACTAGCAAATAGCTGGAACAAATTATTATTATTATTATTATTATTTATTTCTTAGCAGACTGCATCCAGGGCTTACTTACAATTGCAAGCAAATACATTTCAAGTGTTACAGTACAGGTAATACAATAAGAGCTAGATAAATACAATGACAAGTTCAAGCAAGTACAAGTGTGACAAAATACAATTCAATTCAAATATTTACACTGGCCACTTACTGGGCTTCCAACAGGTAAATAACATGCCAGGTAATGGTTACAGAAAATAGATTAATTTAGGGCAGCAGACAACAAACAACTACATTTAGAACTTAGGCTACAGTATAGGGAATTTGATTTTTTCTTGGACCACATAACCAACTCCTTAGCCAGCACCAAATCTCCTGAACCAGAATGACCAGCTAAAAACTTTATTTTTTGAACAATCCGTTTAATGGATCAGGCTGTGTTTAGAAATGTGAGGCAGGAGCATATTGTTTTACAAATTCAATAATGCAGGTTCAAAAGTAAATCTTAATCTAAAAAGGGGGCCTTAATTAAATAATCTTTTGACCTACAGATGCTAGTAGACCTACAACAAAGATTATTGTGCTATACTGTAGTTTCTATAAAACAATTTTTTCATTTATTACTAAATTAAATTAGAAAATCAAAGTAAATGACATTTCGTGTTCTTATATATTTTTTAAATATATAATAATAATAATAATAATAATAATAATAATAATAATAATAATAATAATAATAATCAGTCTGAATATACAAAGCCTCAGTGTCACTGTACAGTTCTACTTACGGTTGACACCTTATATGTTATTATTATTATTATTTATTTTTTTACTCGCTTCTGGTACCTTTTACTTCTCTCAAACATTTGACCTGTCTCGTTTTTTAAGGACTACAAGTTCCAGAATACATTGCGATGTGAGTAAAATTCTGCTGTTTGGGTGAACAAGAAGCTATTGGGGTTACAATTATACAGTTAAATTAAACCACATCAGATAGCTGTGATTTGTTAACCTATTTAAAACCCACTTGAATTTTGAACAGCTATACAAAAATAAATTGCGCGTTTCATACTGCACCAAATAACCCCTGCCCTCGAGATGAGAAGGCGCATTCGGCAATAGAATAGACGACCAACTGTTTCCGGTATAGGGTCCTTCTGTAGCGTCTGTTGCATAGAAACTGATTGAAGAGCTTAGAAGGCAGGGATGGAATGAGATAGCGTCGTAAAATTAAATATACTGTAAATAGAGCACATATCTGTCAATAATAATAATAATAATAATAATAATAATAATAATAATAATAATAATAGAGAAATGTCATTCAATCTTAGCTGTCTAATATAAGTGAATATTAAAATACAGCAGCGATTATAACAAGCTTCAGTGAGAAAGTGACTCGAGCAGTAGGATTCAATTGTATGTTTTTTTTATTTTTTTTTACAAGCGTTGTCGGTCGTAATTAAGTCTGTTCATAATGCTTTTTTAATAGACTAGTTTATTCGTCAGTGAGATCTAAGGAAACGCTTAATTTGATACAACAGGTTTTCAAGTACAGTATCGCGGCATGGCAGGGGATGCTACAAATCTTTCTGATGTGGACCAGGACAAATATGATGCAGATGAACAAGTTAAAATCATATGCTTGGGAGACAGCGCTGTTGGAAAATCGAAGTGAGTAAATCAAAAAGAGAATGGTTAATTATAATTTTTTGTTGTTTAATATTTTGCCAAGTGCTGAATGGAAGTGTTAGAATATGAACAGCTCAAGTCAGTTAAACTCTCAGAGTTTTGAAGATTTGTGAAGACATTAATTCTTAGTCCACCATAGATCAAGTTAAGAAATTTCAGTTGGTCCTCAATAAACTTTAGTTATTTGGCAGACACAAGGTTTTTGACATTGTCTTTTAATACTGTTGTGTGGTTACTATAGCTTAAGTGGATTACCCTATTGAGCTGCATTCATTCATTCATTCATTCATTAATTTTATTTGTGTTTATCTTTCAGGCTAATGGAGAGATTCCTGATGGACGGATAGTATCCTTTTTATGAATGACGTTGTGAACATAAACATGTCTCAAAATGTGTGGCTCATGTTTGAGCATGATTTATTTTTTGTGTGAAAGGGATAAAAGTGACCCCCAGTTACAAGGCCTGAAGTCCGATATCAGCGCATAAAATAAAATATTAAGGATCATTCCACATCAAATGTGTGGTCCCCACCTCTCAAAAAACAAGCACTGAAAAGGAGCCATGTTTGAGAGGTCAGTCCTTCCAAAGGCATTATATATATATATATAAAAAAAAGAGATGGCGGCAGTAAAAAGGCCATATTGTACTGTACTTGCAAGAACTCCTAAACTCGCCTTCTCCAGGTTATCTAACAACGACAAAAACTATATATGCATTGTCAGTGTCACAAGGTAATTAGTTACTGAGTATGATGTGGACATCAGGCCAGAAATTGCTTCCCTTCAGCACCCAGGAACTCAAAAGGGATAGTAAATACAGTACACACTTGTGCTGTTGATATGTCATGAAGCCTTTGGAAAAAAAAATGTAAAATGTATCTGTCTACATATAAATATGGCACACTTTATGTACACTCATAAATGGTGTTTAGTCAGTTTACATATATAGCAAATAATTGAACGTAGCCCCCCCCCAACCCAAAAAAACCCAGAAAAAACTGTGGTTTTCTATGTCAATTATCAGTTAACTACAGTATTGTATACAGTTTGGCAAAATTGTATTTGTGTCCATCTCTTGAGGAGAGTGGTCCCTATGGCAATACAGAAAGTTATTTCTAGGTCAGCCATTTAAGTTTTTTAAAAATAATATAATAAAATAATCATGTGCCAGCAATGTGTGCATCAAGCCCATGCTAAATATGCAGTGAACTGCTTTCCCTTTTGTTCATTTGTTGTGACCCTTAAAAATTTCAGTCAGCAGTGATGTACATAAATATGCCCTGAGCAAGTGTCTTATATTATTAACTTGGAATATGCAAATAAGCTTAATACAGCAGCATGTTCACCAAGAGACAAGGATCTCCCAGCAGGAGTACTCAAACACTGAGCTTTGCAGCCTGTTTATTATTATTATTATTATTATTATTATTATTATTATTATTATTATTTATTTCTTAGCAGACGCCCTTATCCAGGGCGACTTACAATCGTAAGCAAATACATTTCAAGTATCATAGTACAAGTAATAATGCAATTAAGAGCAAGATAAATACAATGACTTTGGTTCAAGCAAGTACAAGTGTGACAAAATACAATTCAATAATACAGCAGATAAGTGTCAGTGATAGTTACATCAGGATATGATTAAATACAAAATACTACAGATTAAACACTTGGCAGATTACAGTACTCTGAAGTACAGGATTATGCAGTAAAATAGGGGGCAGATAAGAGCAAGTAAAGCGCATTTAAGGAAGGGTGATAAGTGTCCCAGGGGAAGAACAGAGGAGTTCTACAGGTGCTTTCTGAAGAGGTGAGTCTTGAGGAGGCGCTGGAATGTGGTCAGGGACTGGGCAGTCCTGACATCTGTAGGAAGGTCATTCCACCACTGCGGGGCGAGGGTGGAAAAGGAGCGGGCTCTGGAGGCAGGGGAGCGTAGAGGAGGTAGAGCCAGTCTTCTAGTGCAGGCGGAGCGGAGGGGTCGAGTGGGGGTGTAGGGAGAGATGAGGGTCTGGAGGTAGCTGGGTGCAGTCTGGTCAAGGCTTCTGTAGGCTAGTACAAGAGTCTTGAACTGGATGCGAACGGTGATCGGGAGCCAGTGGAGTGAGCGGAATAGTGGAGTTGCGTGGGAGAAGCGAGGCAGAGAGAACACCAAGCTGGCAGCAGAGTTCTGGATGAGCTGGAGCGGACGGGTGGCGGACGCAGGGAGGCCAGCCAGGAGGGAGTTGCAGTAGTCTAGGCGGGAGAGTACCAAGGCCTGGACCAGGAGCTGGGTGGCGTAGTTGGTGAGGAAGGGTCGGATTCTTCGGATGTTGCTCAGGAAGAATCGGCAAGTGCATGCCAGAGTGGAGATGTGCTGGGAATAAGAGAGGCAGGGGTGCAGGGTGACTCCGAGGTTCTTAGCGGAGGAAGAGGGAGAGAGTGTGGTAGATTCCAGAGGAACAGAGATAGAGAGATCAGAGGAGGGGGAGGAGGAGGGAAAGAAAAGGAGGTCAGATTTAGAGAGGTTGGAAGATTAAAAAAAAAAAAAAAAATGTTATTGCTCTGACAACAGGTCAAATGTAATGGGTTAATCAGTCATATAATTTAATAGAATAACTAAGCTAAAGTACATTACTAACGTATTTAAGTTAAATGAATACAACAAGTACTTTCACTTTCCTGTTCCAATCACATGCTGCATAATTCCCAGCTAAATCTTACAACATAAAGCAATTTCCAATACTATTTATCCTAAAATAATATGTAAAACTGTACTATTCCAGAATAGGTTGTGAAGGCTTTACATTGCTACACTGAATTAACTATAAAGCAGAGGTTGTCAAACTTAAAATTATACACTTTCCATGTGTGTATTTCAGGCAGAAACAGTACATAAGTAGATATCGTTTTTTTTTCTTTCTTTTTTTTTTATCCCTGCCATTGTAGTTTCTTCGCAATAAACAAAGTGGCAAATTACATACAACTCTTCAAAAAATATATGTAGAAAAGGTGGCGTTGTACAAAAAAAAACACAATTTTCATTTATTACTCTCTTCATAACAGAAAATAGGATCACAACAAAACAAAACGTTGATCACTATACGTAGCATTTACCTTTGGCCAGTGTCTGGAAAGTGTGAAGCACTTTCGAGCGACGTGCATTACCTGCAGCTGTCTGTATCCCTCGATTCTGGCTTCGAATTTTGGCTTCGAATTAATGTGCAGCAATGTTTGTAAGAATATTCAGATTGTTTCACCGCACTGAAGAAAATAATATTACTACCGCTGTTTTCATATTGCACAAAGCCTTCTCTCATTGCTCAACGATTGAGGCACTAAAACTACGTAAATGGACGGAGATTTGTGACGCATGCTAAAATGATAGCTCATCAGAAATAAAGCTTAGCCAATCAGCTGACTTGTTCTTGTATTAGGCTGCCCAAAAAACGATTGTTAGGGGAAACAAATACCCTGTAGATTACGGTGATTTTGTAATCCTGAGTATCAGCAATTTCAGCTTTTGTAATGAAGGACAGCTGATGCTTGACGGGCCAAAAGAAAGGCTCTCGCGGGCCGGATTTGGCCCACGGGCCGCCTATTGAAGAACCCTGCCTTACAGTCTGTTTAGTCAGGTTTTATTATATATATATTTTTAAACAGCATTATACATTTCAGTGCAACAAACAACATGTAGCCTAAAACTTTATAATGTTTAAATGTAATCCTTAACATGCATTTCAGTCGCCCTCAGCAGCTCTCTACCTACGCACTGACACTTTACAAGTATACCACCACCATCAATGACAAAACCGTTTTAGTTGGTAGGTATGGTATTATTTTGTAGCAGGTGATCTGTGATGTAGTCATTTCTGAACAAGGTGTTCAGTTTTTTTTATTAATTGTTTGTATTGTACGTTTTTAATTCTAAACTGATGTGATCACACATTTAAAGCTTGACAGTCTTGAGATTCTTTCTGCAAAGCTAATGAGTTTTCACAGCAGTGGTCTACTGAGCATCACAGTATTGAAAATGTTAGGTTACTTACCATAACCATGGTTCCCTGAAAGAGAAGACGACCACCAACCAATACTTTTGGAATATGCCTGCCTTAGGTAGATATTCGCTGAGCATTTTATGTCAGAGCTGCCGATAGGCCCCTCCGTGGAATGACGTCCTCTGTCCCGCCTGCCGAGGGAATAAGTAGTTGTTCTGAGGAGCTCACTTCCTCTTTTGCATTGAACCCGTGAATGCGAGTGATGCGACCTCGCAAGGTTTGGTGGTTGTCTTCTCTTTCAGGGAATCAGGGTTACGGTAAGTAACCTGACGTTTCCTTTCAATTCGAAGACGACCACCAAACAATACTTTTGGCAAAATATACCGGAGACGTCGTGAGGCAGTGAGAGCACACGTGCACCCTCAAGGACCCTTGTGCCTAATGAAGGCGTAGAGGGATCTACCACATTGATGCGGTAGAACCTGATGAATGTATGCGGAGTAGCCCAGCTAGCCGCAGTACAAATGTCAGTCAGTGGGGGTAGGTCGGGCTCATTATGAGCAGTCGATACTGAGTCAACAATCCAGTGGCGGTTTCAAGAGGGCTTGCCCTAAGGTCCCTTCGCCATAGCAAACGAAGACCTGGTTTGACTGACGCAGCGCCTTCATCCTATCCATATACTCTCTCAATGCCCTCACCGGGTAGAGAGAATTCAGTTTCCTATCCTCCTCCGAATCAAAGGGAGGGGGATGGAAAGCCTCTAATTCCACTGACTGGTTCAAGTGGAAAGCCGTAATCACCTTGGGTAGGAATGCAGGGTTTGTGCGTAACAATAGCCTGTTTCCATTATCCCAGACGTGCATACACCGGAACTGTGCACAGACAGAGCCTGTAGCTCACTGACCCGCTGAGGTGATGGCCAATAAAAAGGCTGACTTCATAGAGAGATATTTCAGCACTATGGAATGTATAGGCTCAAACGAGGCCTTAGTAAGAGTCTCCAGTACCACGTCTAAACTCCACTCGGGGAGGGAGTCCCTTCTAGGTGGAGTCGCCGTGCAGCGGGATCTCCCAGGGCTGGCCCTGCAGCAGCTGGCAAAGGTTCAAAAACCAGATTCTCCTGGGACATCTGGGGGCCACCAGGAGAACTGTTGCTTTCTCTCTCCTGACCTTTTCCAGAAAGGCAGGGAGCAGTGGTAGCGGCGGGAAAGCGTATAAAAGCGATTTGGGCCAACCCAGGTTGGATGCGTCTGTCATCACCACTTGACGGCTGTGTATCACCCCCATCACTACACCTTCGCGTAGGTGGGGGGTTTGTCTCCACCAGCGTAGTGCTTCCCAGCATGAGCGAGATACCACCAGCCGACAGTGTCTGTCTCGCTTGGGGTGTAGGCGAAAGGCTATGAGTCACACTTGAATGGGGAGCATACGCAGTAACCCCAGTTGTATAGCCAATGAGGCTGCGGCCATCAGACTCAATCATTTTTGACACAACAATAGCTGCACTGTAGACCCCTGTTGAAACAGGGACAGACAGTTTTGAATAGCCTCTACTCTGTCGCCTGACAGATAGGCTTGCATGATGAGGGGATCCAGCCGGACCCAAGAAGACCGTATACTGCAGCGGTGTTAATTGACTCTTGGCCTCGTTGAGAGTGAGATCCAGTCTCGCTAGATGGTTTGTCACTGTCGCCGTGTTGGCCACTGCTCTTTCCTGCGACTTAGAACAGATCAACCCGTTGTCCAGGTAGTTCAACACCCTGATCCCTTGCAGCCGCAAGGGAGCTAGGATTGCATCCACGCAATTCGAAAAGGTGCAGGGGCCTAAGGAGAGGCCAAAAGTCAGCACGGAAAACTCGAATACGCTCCCCTGAAAGCTGTGGGAATTGTGCGTGCCTGTGGAGCTTGCCAGCGGCTCAACCTGCCCAGCGCCGCAGCACGGGCAGGAAGCAGCGCAGCCACTTGCCGAGGTGCCTCGTGTTCTCGATGAGAGCGCTGTAGGATCTCCTCTACAGGTATGCCCCGGGGATATCAGCGCATCCAACAGCGCCATCTTATCCACATCGGGGACCCTCGCCTGCGACAGCCATAGCTGTCTGCGAGCCACCACCACCAGATCTGGAGCAGCGTGCCTGAAAGGAGGCATAATTAGGAAGCCATGGCTCTGTTAAGTCTTCTGCGAAGCACCTGGGGCTGGAAAGCCGCACAGATGTCGCAGGACGTTTCATCCCCTAGGGCTGAAGTGGCATACTGGACACCCAAGCACCGCCCATTCCTGCAGGACATACAAGCATGTACCATGTGCACCGTGTGCCGAATGCCTTGTGTACTGAATATCGCGTGCACTGAGTATCGTGTGTACCGAGCTCACCGAGCACCGAGGTGCTATGCGAGCCGAGGCACCATAGCACCGCGCGCACTAAAGCAGACTAAAGCACAGCCCCAATGGAGGAACACATGGCTGACTGACTGGTTGTTTTTTTTTTTTGCCCAAGCTGCGCGAACGACAGCCAGCAGAGTCACTCAAAGACGGGGAGGCAAGCCGAGCCCCGGCAGAGGAACGGTGTTCTCCCTGATGGTGTAGGCTGAAAGACAACATGCTCACACACCAATACTGCACAAGCAGTCACACCAGAGAAAAGACGGTCTGCGACACAAGCAAAACAGATCGTAAGAAGGAGAAAGACACTCAAAATGGAGCCGCTGATTCCACAAGAGCGACAAGCCAGCACTAATGCAAGGGAATTGCAGTCGACTCCGAAGAGCTCTTTTCAAATAACATACTCTGGTTAGTAACAGAGAAGCGTACCTTACCATAGGTGAGAGGCAAAAGAGGAAGTGAGCTCCGCGGAACGACTACTTATTCCCTCGGCAGGCGGGACCGAGGATGTCATTCCACGGGTGACTATTGGCAGCTTTGACATAAAATTCTCCGCGAATACCTACCTAAGGCAGGCATATCCCAAAAGTATTGGTTGGTGGTTGTCTTCTGTTTGAAAGGGAACCAGACTTTATTAATGTTATGCAAAAGGTTTTATTTCATTTTTTTTAAGAACATATGTTAAACTGTTTTGTAATATTTCTATTTACCTATTTTTTTTGTTGTTGTCATTTTTTAGACTTTTGGGACACAGCTGGACAGGAGAGGTTTCAGAGCATGCACCCCTCATATTATCACAAGGCACATGCATGTATCATGGTAAGCAGAGCACTGCATTATTTCCTATTATGAGACTGAAATCAAAACTGAAATCTGACCAAAACTGAAATCTGCAAAATGTTTGAGGTTATAACACCCAAGGCTAAAATAGCAGCCAATATATGTGCTCCTTATAACTAAATAAAATATATATCCTACTACTAATACATACACCAATACATGGAAGATACAGAAGCAAAATAGATGCTTACCCAATGCTTATTAAGTTCAGATTCTCCAAGATTCAATGCCTTAGTCAGTCAGATTTCTCAAGACAGCAGTGCAGAAGGTGTTTCAGATTTTGAGCTGATAGTTTACTGTTGTTTTGCTCTCTCTTTTTTACAATTTTTCCCTACTTCGTGCATCATAAGTCTTAAATTAAACTTAAAACATCTGGCTTTTTAGACAGCCGCTATCGCTAAAATTAATAATATGGTTATACTGTCCAGTTTACTCCTTTAAATTAATATGATGTCCTCCCTATTTTTCTAGTCCCGAAATATGTGAGGTAATCTTTAAACTAACAATATTTAGTGTCATACAGTTCCTTGTACTGATTGAGATAAGGATATAGAGAGAGGCGTTTTTTGATATGTAACACCTGCTCTGTCAATTAGTCCACCCTTGGTCTAAAATATACACACTTTAACACACTTGACCTCTTCAGCTAAAATTCCTTTCTCAGCAGTTCTTACATACTTACAGATAAGAATTCAAGAGGCCTGCTTTCTAGCAGGAGTTACTTTTTTAAAGATTACAGTTCTGCTAAAGAAAAGAGACTGTTCGTACCAGTATTTCTACTGATAAGAGGCCCACATCTTAGTTTCAAATAGCTACCGGTGATTAATGTTCATTCCATTGACAGAGGCACACTGACTAGCTTTTTAACATTAGATCAGTGGTGGCCAATACATTGATCTCGATCCACTAGTGGATCTCGAGAGATTTTTGGTGGATCGGGACAAATCTGAACAAGCATCAACACATAAGCATAGCATAGTTTTAATTGATTGCGTATTTAAAAATTGTAATTCCTGACAATGAATACATACAAAGAAACCTCAGTAGGCTGAGCAACAAGTGTACAGTTGCAAGTTTGTGTTTGGTGCTTTCAATGGATTGCTTTGTGGTGAGAGTTACAAAAGATGGGGGAGAGCTTCTGTACCTTCCAGTAGTACCGATTTAGATAGAAATATCCCAGTTTCAAAGAAGGCAAAGCTGGTGCCAAAGTGTAACATTTTTGCCATTATTTTTGGTTCCACATGCCTGTGGGAGACTACGTTTTCAGCACTGACATAGACCTGCAGTCGAAAAAGCGCGGAAAACTTTCTGATCAAATTCTTAAGGCTCAGCTTTGTTGTGCTGTAACATCTTTTGAGCCTGAGCTGGAAAATGGTCAAAACCAAAGCATGCAAAAGTTCTCTCTAAACTTTAGGCGGGTTTTTTTTTATGCCACCGTGTTTAGTTTTTGCAGAAAACAAAAACAGGACACATTTGTCTACTTGACTAAGATGTTTCTTTAATTTTAATACATTTTAATGTATATTCTTACTTTTATGGGGTGATTTCTATTGGACAAAAATGTCACAACATACACAGCAGCTTTGAGAACTTTCTTTTCCTTGGATAAAAAGACTCCAGTATTTTTTGTCCTTTCTTAGTTGAAAATGCTGATAGTTTGCATTCTCATCTCCATCATCAGTAAGAAAACCCCACAGAAATGAAGTTGGTTCTATCGAAGAGCCATACATCCCTGCCGAATAACACCTTTCACTCAAAAAGGTGCTCACACCTTGTACAAGGGAAGGTTTTAGGGTCACTCGTGACACTGATACCTGCAGTGTGTCCCAAGCACAGACAATAATGCTTAATGTAATATATCTTTTGTAGGTGTTTGATGTTCAGAGGAAGGTAACATATAAAAATCTCACTAACTGGTACAAAGAACTGAGAGAATATCGTCCAGAGATCCCCTGTATAGTTGTTGCAAATAAAATTGACGGTGAGTCCCTCTTTGTATTTTTAACTTGGATATTATGGATTTGGAAGTGTACAATTCAGTTATTTTTTTCATTGTTAAAGTACGACCAGTAGCTTGCTTTATTTAGGGATTTTATTTATTTTATGTCTAATATGTTACATGTGTAGTAAAAGAAACTGAACAAATGCTGCTTATCTGTATCATATTTGATTCCTTAAAAATAAGGATAGCATTGATTGGTCTGGGTCATCCTGGGTTTTCAAAATGCCACTCAGTTTTCATCTTTATGCAAGAGCTAAATGTTTATGAATCATACCGGACACTGACTGACTGTTTTTTAAATTTTTTTTTAATATATATTGTAGCTGATTTGAAGGTTACACAGAGGAATTTTAACTTTGCTAAGAAGCAAGGGCTGCCATTGTATTTTGTCTCAGCAGCAGATGGGTCCAATGTAGTGAAGGTAAGAATGCAATGTTACTCTATACAATGAATGTCTTTTAACATTGAGCCCAATATTTTCATGGTATCTGCTTAAGTCTTTTGATTAACTCCAATAAAAAAAAGAAAATTCAACCATGTGTTTCTGTTGGAAATTGTTTCACAAAAGTACAGTGAAATTTGACTAATTCCCAAAAATCAAATGAGTTTTATATTCTGCACATCAAGAGGTTACGAACACACTTTCTTTTGAACTCTGACTCATGAACAATAGTTCCTGAGATATCCTTTTTGACATAACAGGTTGATCTACTTTTTCACAATGTCATATCTCATGATGACCAAACTAACAGTTTTTATTTTATTTTGTTTTTAAATTCACCGTACTTGTTTTCAGATCTTTTCTGCAATGCTTAGCCAAAGATTTTCTTGAAATCCAGGTTTCTAGGCACTGAAGGAAATGTAGTATTGTCTGTTTGTAATTTAGCTTTCATTAGGACGTTTTAAAATTAACTAGCAAGAAAGCTATTTTATTTAAATAATCTCACTATCCCCACAGCTGTTTAAAGATGCAATTAAACTGGCAATTTCCTATAAACAAGATTCAAGTGATTTCATGGATGAAGTCATGCGTGAATTAGAGGTAAGTGGCCCTTATTGTGTATTTAAATTATAAAGCAATAATTGTGATATGCTACACAATATGCATGATAATACAGTAAATTTACTTTCTAGAGATGACAAACATTTGTATTTAATTTTGCTCATCATATTGAAGTGGAATCAAATCCGTGTTCATGTTACATTCTTCAGTTTCCACTTACATTTTTTAATGTTTCAAGTTTCATATGTAATGGCAGGTAGATGTCTTGCTTGCATTTATTTTTGTATTTGTTTGTTTTATTTAATTAAAAAATGTCATCCATATGTGTGTTACAGGAGAGTACATGTTATGTTTTATTGAAAATATCTGTAGCAGACATCCATGTAGCTTCCTATGACATACTTTCTAAACCATAATGATAAAGCACTATATAATAATAGTGATGTACATACAATTGTATATTGTGCTGGAACACTGTGATTAGGAATGCTAGAGATGATATTTAATGTGATTGTAGAGTACAAAGTGGCTACCGAAACATTGCATTCAAATTTGATCTTGCAGGCATGATTTTTTTGTGTGTATTTAATACAATGGGCACTCTAAACGTTTATTTAATATTACGCATTTTAATTTATTTTCACTGCAGAAGTTTGAACTAGAAACGAAAGAGGATTTATCTGATAAAGAAGACGAGAACTCAAAGGAGGAGAAATCCAAATCCAGTTAGTTTCAGCAAGAAGTTAATTACATTTAAAAAAATACAAAGGTCCAAAGACTTAAAGGGCTAGATTCTCATAGTGCTTGTCTCCAATTCTTCCTTTTTATCCAATAAAGTTATCACATTTTGGGGTAAAAGGTTTAAAAGGTTTGAGAATCTGGCCCAACATTTATTTTCAACCACTCACCTTTTAGGTTTCAGTCGATACAACCTTGTGTGTTCATTCATGTACATGGGTAAGTTTTTTGTATATTCCTGTTAATACATTAAAATCTCTGCAGATTTGTGAGTGATCTCTATTGTTTAGATTTTTTTTTAAATGCATACAGTTCTCTTATATTTATTGAGTAGTAGAACTGATGTTGATCATGTCATATTTAAAACTGTGAAAGCTGTCCATATACTCGCTGTTGCAGTATGGTTGGTAATTCTGTGAGTGTTTTGTTGCTCAGACTTTTAAAAGTGCTTAAGTTAGGGTGAAGATATACTCACCTTAATTAAATATCTTCCTGTATCAATTTTCCAATATTAAACCATTATTTGAAACCCTGAAATTCCATTTTCTATTAATTTGTACTGTGAAAAACAACACAATTTCAATGTATATTTTCAGGATTGTATGCTAAATTATTTTTTGTATACATTGTAGTATTTACAAAAGTGCTTTGAATTAAATGTTATTCTTGCAATATGTATGTGTGTGATCAAATTGAACCTGCTGCTGTTCTCTGTAGTTTCATACAAAACAATGTACCTTGTGCTTGAATGTATATTGTATCAAGTTCAATACCAAAATTGTTTTTCAAATAAAACAAAAGCTCACCATGCAACCAATGCTTACCTCTATGTACCATTTTTATTGGTAAAAACACCATTTTATGAATGTCAGTATAAACATAATGTAATCATGGAGGGTGTTCCTCGTGTGGATTAATATGCTACTTTAAGCGGAAGTATCACTATAAGATTCATTTTGTTGGATATTTTAAAATCCTTTTTTCCTGTCATATAGTATTGCCATTGTTTGATATAGCTTCTTACCAATTACCATACCAACGTTCTATGGTACAAATAATAAAAGATCTCCACAAAAGATGGGCTATTTAAAAAAAAGTGTAATAATGGATGTAATTCAAACCTCAGTAAAGATCTATGGAAACTAATTTACTTTATTTATATTTTTTATAAGTGCCAAGAAGTATACACTTTGGGAGACTACAGTAATCAATCAATTATATTTGAGTGTTCGTTTAACAAGATTGTGAGTTTGGAATTGGTGAGCTGTTTAATTTATTATGTAATTGTTCGTTTGCATGATGTTCTAGGTTTGGGTAGGAAAAGTAGTTTTGACTGGTACAGAGTATTAAACTGTATTTGTGCATTTAATGGACCTACTCTGTGAGAAATGAAAAGTGCTGTTTCCCTTAACTTCCAGGATTTCACTTCTGGTGTGAGTAACTATCCCAAATTTAAATAAAATGAAAAAATTAAACTGAGAAAACTGGGGGATATTGTTATCCACGACAAGACACATATTCTGAGAGTGAATAAATAAAGAAATGGGAAAAACTCACTCCCAAAAAGTGAATTAATACAACATTGCCTGAAATAAATTATATTAACCAGGAAACAAGAAAGAAGAAAAGCTGAGTTTATTTATAAATTTATTACATAATAATAATAATAATAATAATAATAATAATAATAATAATAATATAACAAACATAGATCTCTGTGGTGTAAGTATCACAACACGGTTAGAGGGTTCCCTTACACCTCAAATTCATGTTATTGTCTTATAATATCTTACAAAAAGGTGTGAAGTATATTTTATTCAAAAATAAACATTGTGTGTGTTTGCCCATTTTCAACAAGTGATGCTGAACACGAACAGAAAAGTTGGTACTCTGAAGTCATTTGTAAAGTACTGGGTAGTCTGACATTCTTTGCCTGTAATTATACACTTCAAGTGTACTTTAGGACTGCTTTCATTTATTTATATTTTAGATTTCTGGGAGTATATCATTCGGTCATCACACACATTATTGTGAAGCATATAAAGGTTTGGACTGAATTTGCACCTCTATAACCCCAACTCTGTTCCTTTGAGAAATAACTAATATGTCAACCCTTTCTCCTTTTTTTTAAATGGCCATTGAAACACATTTATGGAATGACTGATTACTTCCCTGCCTTTACGACTGTTGCACAGGTTTGACCTGAATCACATTATTACAATCCTGCAATGTTTAATCAGTTCAGCAGTTGTGATTCTAAATCTCTGAAAATACCTAAAGGATGTTAAGTTCCATGATTGAATTTTTTTTTAATGATAATGTCATCAGCTTATACTTTTTACATTTGATTGCATGTTCTCATTATTACTGAATTTTAAATTTCAAGTAAATTAAAATTGATCTGCAAACACTAAAAGCCCACAGCTGATTTATAGCAGTGTTATTCAAATATATTTTGAAGCACTCAGTTAGTAGCCTCAGCTACTTGTAATTGCCAGTACAGGAGGCATGACATTTTCAGCCTCAATTTGGGTTAACTTGAAAACTACACCTACCTGATTTAAAAGTGGAACCACATTAAGTAGGTGTGGTAACTGCTGAGGCTATTTGCAGATCTCGTAGCATAGGGTCCTACTGTTGAGCGATCAGTACAAGCAGTTTGTGCACATCAAAGTAGTCGCTTAGGAACAGCCAGCTTGCTTTTTTTCTAGGAGGCTTTTAGGTTCTAACATATGATTGTTAATTGCCCCGAGTACAGACTGAGATCGCTGGTACATTGATAGTACGCCATGAATGTTTTTTCTAGATGAAAAATAATAAATAAGTAAATTATATGGAATAAAGGAAAACAAAAAAAACATTATTTTGATGAATTTGAAAATCTAGTAGCCAGTGTTTTCTACTGTTACTTGTACCACCACTAGTTCATGTTCTGCCTATCTGACTATTTTATGTGGGTATGTAATGATGCCCAACTAGCAATATTAGTCGGGTGACTCGAGCCAGTTCAATTTCAGAGTCTGCTTCAATTTAGAGTTGTTTAAAAAAATTTAATCCTATACAATCCGTAAGTAAGTAATTCACTGGTGAATACTGGAATGTATTCTTTAATGTGAACATCCTTAAGATGAATTACTACCATTAAGCCGGGCAATGATGATACAACATGCCAACTGTCTACTTTCTACACTGGTCCTGATATTCTCCATATGTATGTTCTTATTGTTTTTTTTGCTACTGCACCCCAGTGCTGTTTGTTTTACTCTTAATTAAGGAAATTGTTTACTCCAGTAATTAAATTCAGTTTTATATTTCAAGATACACAAAGCCATTACTCTTGAGCTGCATGGCAAGCCAGAAACACAACTTCTATAATCTCAAGTGTAAACTACTGTAAGTTACTTTAGATACTTCATCATTTTAAGATACATGTTACCTAAAATTACTTTAATATATTTGTTTTGTGATTTATGGTCAGTCATTTTATCACAGGATATTTTATACTGTACGGTAAACATTTTGGATTGTATATCCTAAACACAGGTGAATGCACTGTATTATGAATTGTATTAAAGATATTGCAAAAATACTAAATCCTGTGCCAAAATGTAAGCAAATTGCCATTAGTATTCAAAATATCTATTTATGATCTTAAGTCTTGAAGATAGTTATGTATGCTATCCATTTAGTGTTTATAACAAGAAAATGTATCCATTTGATTTATATATAAATTAAATATCTCAAAACCATACAAAATATCCTGAGATATTCAGGATCATTTGTATTATTCTAATATGACACCTTGGTTAGACACTGATTTTTCAAGTTTATTATTTTTACATTTCATGAACAGCACTTTGGGTCCTAGTTTACTTTAAGCAGACCTTTTTTTTCCATTTCAATTTTCAATTTTGAGGGATGTAAACTTCTTGATGAATCCCAAAGGCTTTGCTTATGTTTTGTTATCATTCAATACCATCAGATGTATCTGGTGTCCTGGTAACAATCACACCAAAGTATTTAGAAGTAAGAAAACAACAAGAACAACAACAACAAAATAATCACAAGACATTTGTTTTCTTTTTTTTAAAGAAACCATTGTATTCATATTCATATCTTTAAAAAATAAGAAAAAATGCACATGTTGCAGCTTTGTTTGTAACAAGAGCTCACTGACGTCCCTTTACAGTAAAAATGGCCCATTTGTTTTTAAAGCATCCTGTAATTACATTTTTCTTGAAGACAAGAAATATAGATTTATTTCTTGAATGCAATAAAATATTGTCTTAATAAAGTAAAACATGTTCAATTGTATAAAGTTAAAATCTAGTGCCCCTGGTACATGTCTTAATTAATATGGACGTTGATGGCTGTGTGGTTTGGAAGGAGACTGAATAGTTTAATACTTAAGGTCATAGACGTTCAGCTGTTTGAAGGAACAGTGAACACAGCTGCCTCCCATAGACTCTGGGTAAACATTGTGTACACTGCTGCCACTGCTTCCTCACCTGTAGTGTCAATCATAAACAGTCAGGTTTACAATGTGTAATACCTTTGTTTAGTTCAGCTTTTCACAAAGCAAACAGCATCTACCATAGATTTAGACAGGTCCGAGTGATGCCAAAACTTTGCAATATGAGAAACGTGAAACGAATGCCACAAGGATAAAAGGTTCCTGTCTGAAAGGCAAAGGATGGACAGATATGAACTTCGTAAGCCAGTCCAGGGTTATGATTTCAAGCGTGGGAAGGTAATAGAAAGGGCCTTCATTCTGGGTGGAGATTATATTGACTGTTCCAAAAGTGTGAATGCCTTGTGCTACCTTTGGTGGACTATGTTTGTTTAAATATATCTCCTTACAATCTGGTTCAGGTATGCTTTTTTTTCACCTTTCTAACACTTCCAGTGTTGGCTGTGATTTGTTGTTTTAATAGAAGATTAATCAGTTAACCCCAGAAGAAGTGAGTTCTATTTTATTGTCACTGGTGTGTTTATTAAAGCTGTTTTTTTAGGCTTGTATCTGTAGTGTAACACTGACTTACAAATGTTGTTTAGAATTTAATTAGAAGCACTTAACACAGGAACATTATTTTGTAATGCATTTCATTCTCCTCCACACATAGGCCCGCATTTACTGACTGGGACATATAATTGTAGAATTCAGACAATATAAATCTACCAGTAATTATTTTCTTAATATATGAAACATTAAAAATGTTGATCAAAACCCTTTAACACTAGTTAATTTATAATATGTCCTTAAAACAAAATAAACAAACAAACAAACAAAAAAAAACTAATAATAGTGTTTTCTAGATTCACCAAAAGGATTATATATGATCTTACAAGGTATCTGCAATACTCAAGATTTCCAGGAGATAGCACCAAAGTGCTGGGTCAGACATCTTATTAACAATAAATAAAGCTCTATTAATCTCTAAAACGATAGAGACTAACAGATACAATTCTTCTTGGCACTAAGTTATCTTTTTTTTTTTTACTTTAACTTTGTAAACATGGTATTTTCCCCCCATAACACTACTATATTAGATGGGGTGATAACTTAATTTGTTTACTGTTTTAGTTAGGGGGTTAATTTGACCTACTTTGGTCAGTGTATTAACTTTTCCTCTAGCATGTTAGAGGAACCAGGATTATGACTCTCACATTTGTTGTCATGACAACTCTTTTTCTCAGTTTCAGAAGTCAAACCCCTCCTCCGCACAGTACGCTGCTATTCCACAGAACCTGGGACAGTAAGTTATAAAAGCAAAAGTCTGCTTCTGGTACAGGACCACAAAAATCATCTGTAGGTTTAAAAGGGTTTACATTGGGGTGGCTCCAGGCCCCTATTCTAATATAAATTTCATTTTTTTCATATATCACAGGTGGTTTTTTTATGTATTTATGCCAAACATTCATATTTTGTTTAAAAAACTTCTATGAAAACTAAAATCATTTACGTTTGTTATTGACAATATAAAAAAGCAACAATCAATTTCTCATTATTTACATTTTTAGGAGCTTTCATTAGCCCCCTAAATAAAGCAATGACAATATTAATCACATTCTCAACCAAGGTCACATTTAGACTCAGTAAATCCATCACCCCCCCAAAAAAAACAAAACAAAAAAAAAACAAAAAAAAAAACACTCAGTTCAACTTGTTTGCATTAAATTCCATGACAAGATAAGATGTGTAAGCTTACATTTCTCATGTTTGAGTTATTTTTTTTCAGTTACAAATATTTATTATAAAAAAAAACATTAACGCATAAAATCCATGTAATAAATTCAGAAATAAAATACGAAATTATTTAATAAGATATGAAATAAAAATTTGGTATATATTTATTTGACATAAACTATCATTTCTTTTTTAACTGAATGTTCTCACAAGAAGCAGTTTTTTCAATGTGGGTGTTGCACGTGTGGTCAGCACAGAACAAGCGCTAGTTCAGATAGTGAGCCTCTTAAGGTTCTAAAGTGAGATCTAGAGTATCCCTTGAACGGTCCAGAATCAGGTCTTCTAATAATGAAACCATGTGTGCTATAAAAACACAATTGAGAAAACTGATTGAAGGGGGTTCTCTCAGTTACGCAGACCTAAAGGAATCAATTATGGTGCGACTAATAGGATTACCTTTAGGGATCATGGTAGTGTGATCCTCAATGATTCCATTTTAAATGACGGTCAACACTGTTGGTTTCATATCTGGCCTGTAAAGGGCACTTAGTTCTTTAATGTGCTATAACAAACTACAGCAAACAGGGTATTGTGTTAATATTTTAAATGGGGATACCCTTTTCACTGCAGATGGAAGACCATGTTGTGTTAACATCACATAAGTATTTTGTTTAAAAAGCTCCAACCAATGGTGAAAAGTGATGCAATCTCATACCAAGCAACATAAAAAAAATCTTAAATAATGGAGATTCATTTTCAAGTGTTTTTTTTAATATATATAATACCATATAATTTCAGTAAAATTATAACAAAATTTGTGAATATATATATATATATATATATATATATATATATATATATATATATATATATATATATATATATATATACACAGTACTGTGCAAAAGTTTTAGGCAGGTGTGAAAAAATACTGTAAAATAAGAATGATTTCAAAAATAGACATGTTAATAGTTTATATTTATCAATTAACAAAATGCAAAGTGAGTGAACAGAAGAAAAATCTACATCAAATCAATATTTGGTGTGACCACCCTTTGCCTTCAAAACAGCATCAATTCTTCTAGGTACACTTGCACACAGTTTTTGAAGGAACTCGGCAGGTAGGCTGGCCCAAACATCTTGGAGGCAGCCTCAGTTGCTTCTCTCTCTTCATGTAATCCCAGACAGACTCGATGATGCTGAGATCAGGGCTCTGTGGGGGCCATACCATCACTTCCAGGACTCCTTGTTCTTCTTTACGCTGAAGATAGTTCTTTATGACTTTTGCTGTATGTTTGGGGTCGTTGTCATGCTGCAGAATAAATTTGGGGCCAATCAGATGCCTCCCTGATGGTATTGCATGATGGATAAGTATCTGCCTGTACTTCTCAGCATTGAGGAGACCATTAATTCTGACCAAATCCCCAACTCCATTTGCAGAAATGCAGCCCCAAACTTGCAAGGAACCTCCACCATGTTTCACTGTTGCCTGCAGACACTCATTCGTGTACCGCTCTCAGCCCTTCGGCGAACAAACTGCCTTCTGCTACAGCCAAATATTTCAAATTTTGACTCATCAGTCCAGAGCACCTGCTGCTATTTTTCTGCACCCCAGGTCCTGTGTTTTCGTGCATAGTTGAGTTGCTTGGCCTTGTTTCCACGTCGGAGGTATGGCTTTTTGGCCGCAAGTCTTCCATGAAGGCCACTTCTGACCAGACTTCTCCGGACAGTAGATGGGTGTACCAGGGTCCCACAGTTTTCTGCCAATTCTAAGCTGATGGCACTGCTGGACATCTTCCGATTGCGAAGGGAAGTAAGCATGATGTGTCTTTCATCTGCTGCAGTAAGTTTCCTTGGCCGACCACTGTGTCTACGGTCCTCAACGTTGCCTGTTTCTTTGTGCTTCTTCAAAAGAGCTTGGACAGCACATCTGGAAACCCCTGTCTGCCTTGAAATTTCTGCCTGGGAGAGACCTTGCTGATGCAGTATAACTACCTTGTGTCTTGTTGCTGTGCTCAGTCTTGCCATGGTGTATGACTTTTGACAGTAAACTGTCTTCAGCAACCTCACCTTGTTAGCTGAGTTTGGCTGTTCCTCACCCAGTTTTATTCCTCCTACACAGCTGTTTCTGTTTCAGTTAATGATTGTGTTTCAACCTACGTATTGAATTGATGATCATTAGCACCTGTTTGGTATAATTGTTTAATCATACACCTGACTATATGCCTACAAAATCCCTGACTTTGTGCAAGTGTACCTAGAAGAATTGATGCTGTTTTGAAGGCAAAGGGTTGTCACACCAAATATGGATTTGATTTAGATTTTTCTTCTGTTCACTCACTTTGCATTTAGTTAATTGATAAATATAATCTATTAACATGTCTATTTTTGAAAGCATTCTTACTTTACAGCATTTTTTCACACCTGCCTAAAACTTTTGCACAGTACTGTATATAATTGGTAAAAACACAAGTAAAGTATTGATGGGATACATTTTTACTTCGCTCTATAGCCTCAAGCTAGCAATAGGAGACGGCTGTTTGTTTTCTTTATTCTTTTTTTAAAGCTGTCATCTAAATATGTACTGTATATAATATCTATGTAATATTCCCTTTGGAAAATAAGTGTTTCCAAAGCAAAACTTGATTATGATAAAAAGCCCCTAGTGTCGGTTAAACATTCTCTGAATAAATAGATATCACAGTCAGGAAAAGGATTTCAGAATCACAAATTTCGATGCAACAGTCCTACCCCTCTCTGCAAATAAATGTAAAATGTTGCATTACTTTAAAATTCCAAATGTGTGAGGCAGTTGTGATTCCCTTACCAAGAAAAAAATAAAAAGTCATTTCAGTTTTTGCTGTTGTTGATTGAACTACTATTATTATTCTTACTATTTTTTAAAGGCAACTGATTTCTCCTTAAAGAAAAATATTCTTCTGTTCTCCTCAAACTGGAAAACCTTCAGAGGCCGTAAAGATGAGGGTGGGAATGTGGGAGGGGCTGGGGGAGCGACATCAAGCATTCACAAACTGGACGTTCTAGTGGAGGTCATGCAACATTCACTTTGCAAAGTAGGACATCACTCGAAACAGATAGGCTGGCTGGCTGGATGGGTCGGGAAGGGTGGCTTCTCTTCTATCCTCCATTCAGTGCAATGCAGTGAATCGAATATAAATATAATAATTTAATAATAACAATAAAAAATCAAAAAAATCAACAGACTACAAGGGCCTATTGCGGTCAACTCTCTAGCAACTGTTTCAAAGCACGCTCAATGTTCATTCGGTGTCCGACACGGGTCACTCCCAGCTCAGCGAAATCCTCCTTGGTCAGGGCAGGCAGATGGGAGCCCTCAATCTCATTGTCCTGGAACCGCACCCGGTGCTCCCCGAGGTTGATGCTCTCCAGCCAGTCCCCCACGTCATACTTGTTCCAGTGGTGAAGGGGCTTATGCAAGAAGGGCCTGAGGGGGTGCAAGGGGGAGCCTATGGTGGGGGAAGGGGAGGGCGATGGCGAGCGGCTCCGGGCGCTGGCACTCCTCACAACAAAGCGCACTTCCTTGGGCTCATGCGGGATGCTCAGACTGGATGACTTGAGAATGGTGTGCGGGGTGCTGTGGGTTCCCACCAGTGTGTAGGGCCGAGGTGGGCCCAGCGGCTCTGTCCGGTCGGGGGTGGCAGGCACTTTGCCTGGGCTTGGAGTCCGGCGGGTCACAGGGTAACGGCTGCCTGGCTGGATAGTGTAGCTCGTGCCGTAGCTTCTCTGGGAAATAGTGTGAAGCTCTCCTAAGCTACTGAAAAGTCTGAAGCATGAGGAAAGAAAAGACAGATAGATTAATTACAGGTCTTCTATGTTCAAGTGCTGGGTTATTCCACAGGACAGTGCCACCTGATGCTATTGTGTGTCCCTGTAAAGGTATGCGATTTTAGCCACATCATTCCATTTGCTTTGCGTTAGTCTTTTGCAACAGTCTGTAAAAGGCTGCCTTTCAAAAGCATGCATATGCAGTCACTAAAATCGGTGGCTCTCTCCTATAGAAATACCCTATTGATTTAAATCACCAGGATATTAAATTAATACAGTAGTTCAAAAACTTTTTTTTTTGTTTTTTGTATTATCAACTAATGATATACACACTACAATTTTTAAACTCATTATTAATGTGTTAGTAAGGCATTAAATTAAATTCTCCAGAACTTCAGAAAGAACAGAATTTTTGTTTTTATACATTTGTAGTTGGCCAGTATGATGATAGCACAGATGAGGTAACTGCACAGATAAACTGGTTTAAATCTACTACTGCATATTTGAACGGAGATTAGTGGAGTCCCAGCCCTTGTGTGTGAACAATCAGTGTGTGGGCAATCACTCTATACCTTGACATGAGGCCTCCACAGGCGTTCATTCTCTCCTCTTAGTGTTTCCTTTCAGTCTGATTTATGTATTTTTCATCCTATTACTCTTGTTCCCCACTGCAGTACCCCTGTCACCTTCTGCAGATGGACAGGTTCCTCCACCTGTACAGGCTCTCCAGTGTTTCTCCAGGTCACATCCCTTTTCCATTACATATCCCTTTTTATTCCTGATAATTCTGGTTCTTTATCCTAATAACTTCAGCTTCAGATGACTTATTCTCTGAAGGAGGTTATAACAAATTAAAAGATCCCAAAAATCTTACCTATCGTGCACTTCCTTTTGCATTTTTTTTTTAGTGCATGCGAAAAAAAATACATTTGGTACCAAACTAGGTTAAAGAAAGCTCTCAGTGAAACTACCTCGAAGTAAGCCATGATTGATTTTTAACATGTTACCAGAATACATTATTGCTATAAAATGCGCTTCTGTCAAAAGACCTACAGAACATCAAATGGAAGTGCTCATTCACAAATAGATGGCCAGCTGGTGACATCACAATCCTTCTTCAGTTAAGATGAGTGTCCCCTATTACAATAGGTTAGCTAATATCTTTGGTGCAACTGCTGCAGTTGTAGGATGACCGTTATGAACCGAAGATGCACCCACAAAAAGTGTGAATAACACTGACGCTGCTGCAGCAGCAGCACTTCAACATGCTTTGAGTGTTTCTCGTTCACTAAAGTCAAAATCTTCAGCTTGAAGAGCCAGAAAATCCAATTAATTTCATCCAGTAATATATGACAAAAGAAAAAGTACAATATTGTGCTACTTAACCAGTTTTAGAATTCCTTTGCTTCTGCTTTTTAAGCGGTGTTGTATTCTTCTATTCTTCCCTTGCTGACAGATTCAGATTCCATCATAATGACTTTTAACAACCGGTGATAATCAAACAAACAACCCAACTAATTATAACTTTATAGTTCTCTACAAAGCAGATCACAATCTCAGTCTCTGCAAGCTATTTTCAGTGAGAAACACCTGTTTTGCAGCAGAATGCTAATTTCCTGTATAGTCTTGGTTTAGTGTAAATGAAGAATTAATGCAGTTGATTTATGAATACTGGTAGTAAGATTTCAGAGATGTAACAGGTACATATTGTATGTCTCTGTCTGGAGCAGTGTACACAATTGCGGACAGCTGGAGACACAAATAGAAAATGCTCTTTTTTTTGTAGGCTACACCACAGTCCTCAGACTGTGTTATGGACACAGACTGGGTAAGACCACAATTTATGTTTTCTGAGCTCACCTCACTTGCCACACTACAAGAAAGAAAAAGGTTCTAATCATAAAATCATTAAATGTGCGTGAATGAATGAAACACAAACTCATTATCTGTTACCGTTACCAAATGCTGTCAATATGAGAACTTCTCCTGAGACATACTGGCATCATGTATTGGGAACATTTTTTTAATGTGTGTGTCAGTAAAGAAAGACATGCTTAAACTGAAAGCAGTACAAAGACTGAACAATAAACAGAAGCAATAAATAAAAGATTGAAAGGTTTCTAAATAGCAAGTGAGCCTTTTACTGCTGAGAACGTTGTGTGCTTTCCTGTAAAATGCATACATTCAGAAGGAACATGTAGCCATCTTATATATGCAGTATGGTCATCTTAACCAATATCAGTGTTATGTAGATCACTGGATTCTCAGAATGATCTAAGCCTGTTAAAAATGATAACGAAACAAGAGTTCTTTTGAAATGTGGCATTAGTTAATCAACCAAACTGCATGCTGTGTTTAGGGCTAGAGGGTAGCTTTCTATACCCTGGCAAACCTACAGTAAAGCAGCACAGCAAAGAAATTCTCAAAGGTTAAGAACGTTAAAACACAGAGCAGCCACAAGACAAGGATGAGCACCAGAACAAACAGTCAGTGTTGGGGAAGGGGGAAGGAATTAAAAAAAAAAAGAAGATTGAAATGAGATGAACATGCGCACTTACACAGTTTTCCCACCCTCCTGAGGCCAGATTCAGTTCTAGACAGAGCAGCGCAGGCATGCAAAGTGAGCAGAAAGAGAGGCAATGAGAAAGAATGTTAGCATCAATCCATGAGATAAAAAAATGAGCACAGTTTAAATCCTGACACAGTACAAAAACATGACTACATTTGTTCCCAGATATACACATATATATATATATATATATATATATATATATATATATATATATATATATATATATATATATATATATATATATATATATATATAGTGTACACACAGTGTATGTATGTATGTATAGTGCCTATAGAAAGTCTACACCCCCTTTCAAAATTTTTATCTTTTGTTGCCTTATAGCCTGGAACTAAAATGCATTAGTTTTTTTTTCATTTATCTACACATCCTACCCCACAACTTCCAAGTGAAAAAATATTCTAGAAATTTGTAGAAAATTAATTAAAAATAAAAATTGAAATAGCTTGGTTGGATAAGTGTCCACCCCCCTTGTAACAGCAATCCTAAATTTGCTCAGGTGTAACCAATAGCCTTCAAAATCACACACCAAGTTAAGTGGCCTCCGCCTGTGTTAAATTGTAGTGATTCACATGATTTCAGGATAAATTCAGCAGTTCCTGTAGGTTCCCTCTGCTGGGTAGTGCCTTTCAAAGCAAAGACTCAACCATGAGCACCAAGGCGCTTTCAAAAGAACTCCGGGACAAAGTTGTTGAAAGGCACAGGTCAGGGGATGGGTATAAAAAAATATCAAAGGCCTTGAATATCCCTTGGAGCATGGTCAAGATGATTATTAAGAAGTGGAAGGTGTATGGCACCACCAAGACCCTGCCTAGATCAGACCGTCCCTCCAAACTGGATGACCGAGCAAGAAGGAGACTGATCAGAGAGGCTACCAAGAGGCCAATGGCAACTTTGCAAGAGCTACAGGCTTTTATGGCCAAGACTGGTCAAAGTGTGCATGTGGCAACAAAATCCCAAGCACTCCACAAATCTGGCCTGTATGGTAGGCTGGCAAGAAGGAAGCCATTACTCAAGAAAGCCCACCTTGAATCCTGTTTGAAGTATGCAAGAAAAACACTCAGGAGATTCTGTAGCCATGTGGCAAAAAGTTTTGTGGTCTGATGAAACTAAAACGGAACTTTTTGGCCTAAATGCAAAGTATTATGTTTGGCGCAAACCCAACACAGCGCATTGCCCAAAGAACACCATCCCTACTGTGAAGCATGGTGGTGGCAGCATCATGTTATGGGGATGTTTCTCATCGGCAGGGACTGGGGCACTTGTCAGGATAGAAGGGAAAATGAATGAAGCAAAGCACAGATTAGTCCTTGAGGAAAACCTGCTGCCCTCTGCAAGAAAGCTGAAACTGGGATGGAAGTTCACATTTCAGCATGACAACGACCCAAAGCACACAGCCAAAGTTCAAGGGGGTGTAGACTTTCTATATGCACTGTATGTATTGAATGTATGCATCTATATTAAAAACGCTATGTCTGTACACATGATTTGTGTATTTATGCAAATAGTCTTTCCACATACAGTACGCTATTCATCTTTTATTGTCTGCTGAGTTTATAAACTTTCCACTTTAAAACACAATTTAACGCCATACAGTATTTGATGGGCATTTTATTTGAGTAGCATTGTCAGAAGTGGTAATCGTGTTGATCTGTGTTACACAATTTACAAATAACTGCATGGAGACATCGAAATGAATTGTGGGATTGATTTAATTCAGTGACCCGGAATGGCTGGCTACTGATGTGAAATACATGGTATATAATGAATTCCATGTTTGGAATATATTCCCACAGCAATTTCGACTGGTCCTATAGCCATTGTCAAAAATGATTTTATCAGTTATTCATATTAGATAAAACAATTAACTCTGGGAACAAGCGTAGATTTTACCACCACGATTATTTAGCGAACACCATTTTTTAAATAAAACAAATAAAAGTCTTGAAACAAAGCTATGAAACAGTTCTGTTCAATGGAGCTGTGCCACTTGATGAGCTTAACTTCGACATGGCATATCAATATGGTGAGGATTATGCATGTACAGTGCCTTACAGCAGGGTAGGTTTGGAAAAATGGAAATACAGGGTAAATGTAAACACCTATTAAATTAGGGGCATGTTTACTTAATAAATAGTAAGTTGTATTAGGTCTCTGCTTAAAATACAGCTACTATTGTTCAAAAGCAGCTTATTCTTTTGTGTCATCAGAGGGGCAAACACACTCCTGATTCTACACCTTCCTTACAAAAGAAGTATACTGTAAATGAAACCTACACTGTGGCTAAATAACAATAACTTAGTATAACAGGGCGGAGGCTGGGCGGGAACCCCTTCATGTGCTGTAGTTTAAAATTGCCTCAATGATGGAGTTGAAATCAGACTATGTGACATACAGCTCAGGTAACACTGTTTTTTTTTTAAATTAAGTATTTGTGTTATCCTGAAATAATGTAAAAAACAAAACAAAACCAAAAAAAAAATAAAAAAGAGGAGTTCATATCCAATATGCTACTCCAATTTACATTTAGCCCTGTGTGGGAAGCGCAAGGTGGGGTGGTGGATATGTGAGCAATGACTTACTAAAAGGCCAATTGAGCATAACAAGACTACACTATCATATGTAATGTGTTAGTGTGCAGTCTGTATTTATTAATTTTTGTGCGACGTCTGTCCATTAGAATAATATGAATTAGATGGAGTGTTCACATTTACACCAACTCGTCCTCTAATATACATATACAGAATCTACACTTTCTAAATATATCTATATAGGCTCTTTGAGCTAATGTGTGTGTGTATCTATATATATACAGTGTGTATATATATATATATATATATATATATATATATATATATATATATATATATATATATATATATATATATATATATATATATATATATATATATATATATATATACACACACTACCGGTCAAGTTCCCCCCTCCCATTTTTCCAGTTTTTATTGAAATTTAAGCAGTTCAAGTCCAGTGAATAACCTGAAATGGTACAAAGGTAAGCGGTAAACTGCCAGAGGTTAAAAAAAAAAGTTTAGGTTACCAAAAACTGAAAAATAATGTACATTTCAGAGTTATACAAAAAGGCCTTTTTCAGGGAACAAGTAATGGGTTAACAACTTACCGCTGTTCTGCAGCAATGGAAGTAAATTAAGCCTTGAAAGTTGATGCTAACAATTCCTACACGTGTCCCAACTTTTGTTGATTACTTACAAACCCTCTGTCTGTATAAAAGCAGTGTTGGACCAGACTGTGTTACTACACCCTCTTAAGCATTATTTGGACAGTATTGTACTGCAGGAAGTAGTATATTGCTATCATAATGGCGAGAAAAAGGCAATTAACAAAGGAAGACAGACAGACCATTATAACCCTTAAAAGTGTAGGTCTTTCCTTTAGAGAAATTGCAAAGAAAGCCAAGGTGTCAGTGAGTACAGTTTCCTACACCATCAAAGGCACTTGGAAACTGGAGGAAACTCTGACAGGAAGAGGTCTGGCAGACCCAAAGCCACAACAGAATCAAAAGACAAGTTTCTGAGAGTCAACAGCTTGCGTGATAGGTGGCTCACAGGACAACAGCTTCAAGCACAGCTTAACACTGGTCGAAGTAAGCAAGTCTCAGTTTCAACTGTGAAGAGAAGACTTCGAGCTGCAGGTTTGACAGGTCGAGTGGCAGTAAGAAAGCCATTGCTAAGATGGCAAAATAAGATTGCCTGGGCCATGAAGCACCGCCAGTGGACTACTGAAGACTGGAAGAAGGTCTTATGGACCGATGAATCAAAATTTGAAATCTTCGGTTCATCACGCAGGGTTTTTGTACGCCGTCGAGTAGGCGAAAGGATGGTTCCTCGGTGTGTGACACCAACTGTCAAACATGGAGGAGGAAGCGTGATGGTCTGGGGCTCTTTTGCTGGATCCAGAGTCGGCGACTTGCACAGAGTGAGTGGCACCCTGAACCAAAACGGCTACCACAGCATTTTGCAGTGCCATGCAATACCCTCTGGTATACGCCTAGTTGGTCAGGGGTTCATCCTACAGCAAGATAATGACCCAAAACATACCTCCAGGCTATGTCAGAACTACCTTAGAAGAAAAGAACAAGACGGTAGGCTTCAAATCATGGAATGGCCAGCACAGTCTCCAGACTTAAACCCCATCGAGCTGGTTTGGGATGAACTGGACAGAAGGGTGAAAGCAAAGCAACCTACAAGTGCAACACATTTGTGGGAACTTCTGCAACAGTGTTGGGAAGAACTTTCCGAACAATATTTGATTTCCATTGTAGAAAGAATGCCACGAGTGTGTTCGGCTGTTATATCTGCAAAAGGTGGCTACTTTGATGAGTCAAAAATTTAGATTAAATTTTGTTAAACAAAACGATTCCATGATTTCTTTTTTATCTCCAATTGTTTATTTGTTCTATGCTTTACATTCAGAGTACATTGAGACATTAAACTGCGTAAATTTCAATAAAAACTGGAAAAATGGAGGTGTTCTAAAACTTTTGACCGGTAGTGTATATCCATCCCTTTTGTGACACATTTTGTTCAATTTGAGATATAAATGGTCTGGCAGCATTGTAATAACACTCCACTGCCAAATAATTGCAACAGTAACAGAGTGCAATTTGTTATGTTGTTATTGCATTTAGGTTGCAATGCTACGATTCTGGATTAAAATATATAACATACTGTATATCTGTTAACTGATTAGGTAATGTAGCTATTTCTAAATCAGACTAACGTGGACAAAAAAAAAAAAAAAAGTATTAAGAAATGAAGAAAAAAAAATCTACAGTGTCAATTACCTGCTTAAAGTGGTATCAAGAAATGTTCAGATAAGTGCTTCCTTGGGATATCTAAACACAACAGAAACTTCTCATAGATCAAATAGGTTTTGGTAACATAACTCAAATTAAACTGTCAAAAAAATGATATTATAATTACATTTAAAAAAAATAAAAATAAAATATATATATATATATATATATATATATATATATATATATATATACACACACACACACACACACACACACACACACACACACACACACACACACACACACACACACACACACGTTTGGACATTAGGGAACATGGCCTTTGCTTGTGTTTCAGGTAAAGGACACAGATTATAGCGATTCGTGGATATTTTTATTTCTGGAAATCTGCCTTTCAGGTATATGCTAAACAGAGATTTCATTCCAAATCACAGAACTGCCACACAGCTTAGCAAACTGGACAGTGTGTGTGTTTGTGTGCGCTCCTAAAAAGCCCTGTGAAAACACGAGCCGAGGGCACTGTATATATAGACTGGATAAATATGTATAGAGTCACAAGACATCTATGTACATCAAGGTACAGTCTGGAAAGGCAGTGCCAAGATCAGTGCAGAGTTTGGTACAACTTCAAAATTCCTTTTTAAAAAAGATTGTCAAATGGAACATATAAACTTGGAACTATATAGCATGTTTCTTTATACTGAACTTCATGAAAAAAAAGTATACTACACTGATCTACCAGATTTGCCATGCTGATTACTTGCATGTTGCACATGGAAAAAATGCAGCCTAAACTTGTTTTAGATTTGACATTCTACTCTTGCACACCATTACAGTTAAAGCTGTTTGTTTGTTTTGTAAATATTTATCGGCATTAAGTAGGTGTAAGTGTAAGAATGATGAGTAAGTACATATGCTATAACGTGGCACGCGCTTATGTATTAATGCCCACAAGCCCTGTGTTACCTTGTTTGCACCTCTAACATTTGTTAAGACATTGTAGCTCAACAGAATACACTTTACAGTAGTTGGTGTTGCTATCCAAATCTTACTATATATATATATATATATATATATATATAATACAGACTTAACATTATCACAATAGGTGTTTCTTGGGTATGTTCTGAAATAATGTTGTTACTGAATACAAACTTAACAGAACAGTGCAGAAGCTTTATAGGTTTAGATGGTCAACCAGCTCTAATAACTTGACACCAGATTTTTTTTTTTTTTTTTTTAAATTTTATTGAGCTGTTACATGTAATACTCAAATTGTACTTACTTATTGTACAGTATTTAGAAAAAAGCAAACAACTCAAATTTATCTAGCTGTGGCAAATCTTCAAAAGGACTCTCTATGCTAAACCAGAATCCAGACAGCCAGCTCAACACCAGATGAGCTCAAAACTGAACCTGACTGGTGCCACTGGGAACCTCGCCACCATTGTTGTCACCATATGGATCTAAGGGCATCAAAAGCAGTTTGATCACTCCAGATCTCAATAGGATATTCCTGATTCACAGACCTGGGAAATGTGACACCATGAGAGGTCAAATGAAATCCCATCTGTTCAAGGTTTTTACTAGCTTGGTGTAAATACAAAATAAATAAAACAAACAAAAAAAGTGTTTTATCAATACCCTCAATAGTATTTTCTAAATGTTTGTCAATACCATCTTAATTTCTAAAATAGCTGCACAGAAACTACTAACATATTTTATGGGTTACGGGAGCAGACAAGGTAACATGTGACTTGGCAACCAGATTTACAGTACAACAATATGATTTCAATAAGACACTATTAGTTAAAACATTTATTTAAACAAAAAAAAGATGTTTACCCTAGGAGCTAAAAACTTAAGGTTTACTTTCTTCATTTTCTTTGTCACATCTGTAAGAATACAAAGGACTTGAATGCACTTTCAGGAAAGAAGAAACAAGCTATGTTTTTTTTTTATTTCATATGTTGTAATGAAACATTTTGAATGGGAAATGTTCAATGTGCTGACATTTCTCCTATAGTCACTTCCTAAACAGAATGCTGTTTCATATTAAAAACCTAACATTACAATAGTGATGCATATGCCAGTAAATCTATGTTTATTCTGTGATTCATAATTTTAACAAAATGTGAGTGTTGAGCTGTAGTCAAATTTAATTGGCAGAATGTTCCAGTTAAAAGTCAAGAAAATATTGCATCACCAAATTGAAAACAGGAATTAGCTGCCATAATGTCCCCTGGGCATTTGTAAGTATTGAATGGAAAATTATCTTTACAAGGTAAATTGAAGCTAACTGAATTTATGCAACCTTCACAATTATCAAAATGGCAATTAGGGAACGCGATAACAAATATAATTGTACATAAGAGTTAAAAAATGGTGGGCAACGTAAATACTGTAAATCTGACCATATTTTCTTTTAATATTTAATAACTTTTTAATTTACATTGCAGTATCAACAAATCTTTCTGTTTTATCACTGGACTGCTCTTTGCTGAATCCAGACAAAGCTTTTACTCCAGGGTGCACTTTTTTACCATTTTGTTGTTGAGAGGACTTAAGTTAGAGCCTGTAGTGGACATTGTCAAGTTTTATTTTTATATGTACAAATGATGCAAACTGCACAATGGAGAGAAATTCTTTCATAAATAATTGTCCATCCCCCCCCCCCCCCCGAAAAACAAAAGAAAAAACTATTGAAGAAAGGACTTTTTTTTGGCAAAGTTAGAAATAGTTTGTATTTTAGGAACAGGAAAGAAAAAGTAGATAATCAAATTATTATAATGCAAAACTTGGTGAATAAATCCATACAAATAAATGCATGATTACTGAATTGAGAAATATTTAAAACTCTCATAATGCTGATAAAGTTAATCAAATCAGTATCATTAAAGCATAATTATCAACAAATTGGAAACTAAGAGACTGTTTAAAGTGTTATGGATCACAGCAATGTAAAGTACAGCATGGCCACACAGACCCCATTCCTTGCTTACATGCTCTTACCTTGCAGCCACACCAGGGGACTTCTTTCCAGGATCTAACGTGGGTCCTGTTGGCTCTTCCCCGAGGGAACGCGTGTCCTTGTTCAGCAGCTGCAGTCTGGAGCTCAGTTCACTGATCACAGTGGGCTTGCCATCCTCTGCCCGAGGGACCGGTCTCATCTCCACGGGATCCCCCCACAACTTGGACCTTCTTTGAAAGAGGTAGCGGGGTCGGCCGGTGCCGGCGGCTGCAGCCAGTGCGGTCGCTTGTTGCTGGGAGAGGAGCTCACTATCTGAAGACTGCTTCAATAGAGGGTCCCTGAAGGTTACCGGCCCTTTGCTGAGATGGGACTTGAGTTTTGGCTTTGGAGGCACTGGCGGCTTCTCGAGTATAAAAGTCTGCCCGTCGGCGAAGGATGTGTAGGTGTCAGTGGGCTCACCGCTCTCCGACGACAAGGTGGACATGCTTGAGACAGTGGAGATGGTACTAGTGGTCTCCAGGTGGTAGTCACTGGAACTCCTAGTGTCAATCTCTTCCACACCTGAGTCAGCTGCAGACTCAGGCACCAAGTGGGTGTCTGGCTTCCCTGAGGGTGCTCCACCAGCAGTAGGAGCTGGTGCTGCTGGTGTTGCTGCTTGGATTGAGGCGGAAGGTGCAATTGGCTTGGCCGGCCGCGGTATAGGCGTGCCTGGAACCGTCACTAGGACACCATTGGCAAACTCATTCGGTGGGGGCACCAGCCCAATCTTTGCTAGCTCTTCTCGTGTATCCTCATCGCTGGAGGACAGCTGCGCGGGTGGGAGGGTAACTGTGTAGGGCTCCACATCCTCCTCTGAGCTTCCTTGTGCCAGTGTTTTGTCAGAAGATGGGCTGGTTGGTGGCTGAGTGGTGGTGGTGGTGGCGGCAGGGCTTGGCGGATGGGTGAGTTTAATTTCAGTCGTTGTGAGCTTGGTAGACTCAGCCAGTGCTACTGCGGGATCTGAGGAAGGCTCCTCCAAACCCAGATCCACCGCTTGCCCATTACTGGTTGCATGAACCATAATCAGACCAGCCGTCTTCTGCTGGGATGTGTCTACGATGCTGATGATCATGCTCTTCTTCTCCTCTGGTTTCCTTTCCTCCATTTCAGGCTTGTCAGTCCTTGTCTCCATCTCCTTGCGGAGGGTCAATGGGGTCTCCTTAAGGATCTTGGTCGGGGCGGATATGCCCGGAGTGGGTCCGAGTGTTGTTCCTGGTGAATAGGGAGGTGATAACAGCCCCCTACCCTCCATCTGTTCTGCCTCTTTGGTCTGGGTGTCCGCAAACAAAGGCCCCGCTTTTTCCATTTTAGTCCTCGGCTCTGGGCTGCCTGCTGTTGGCTGTGGGGTCTGAGAAGTGAGTGCCCGCTCCCTTGCGGCCAGCGCAAGCGCCAGTGGTGAGTTGGGGTCCAGTGGCTTCCCTGTGAGGGGGTGGATGAAAGTGGTGCCACCCGGTGAAGGTTTGAGAGCAGGAGCTGGAGGTGGCAGCTGACCTAAATGGTCCCTGCTGCCCAGAAGCCTCTCATCTATAGACCTGGACTGCGTCAAGGAAGGGGACGGCTCTGGGCTTGGAGTGCTGCCTTCAAAGGTGCCCACTGATAGGAAGACTGTGGATTTCCTCCTCTCTTGCAGGCGCTTCTCTCTGTCTTTCACTGCTCCTGCAATGGCTGCAGCAAAAGGGCCTTTCACTAGCTGTGCTTCTGCCTGGGCCTGCACTTTTTCCTGCATAAATTGCTGATGCTGCTGATACTCTGCTCGGCTCGGGCGGGACAGCCTGCCTGTTGGAGAGTGTTCCCTGGAGTGAGCCGTGGCAGCCAGGGAGGCTCTCTCCTGTGCATCCTCCACCTGGAGTTGCTTGACCAGGGGGCTTTTTTTGCGCTGTGGCTTGGTGGGAGCATATAACCCAACGTTAAACTGGCCAACATTGGCGTACGGGTTGTCAATCACCCTCCCTTTCCTCTTGATCTTTTCGGGAGGGGTGGCTGAGGGAGCGGGCCGAGGGATGTCTGTAGGCTCCACAGGCAGGTGAGAGGAGTCCTGCAGGATAATCATGGAGCGGGCTTTCTTCTGTCTCTCAGCGTGGGTGACTGACGGACGCGGTGGCTCATAAATTTCAGCTGTAGTTACGACTTGTGGTAGCCCGTGGATCTTGGCTTCAGTGCTGGGTTTAAAGCTGGAGCGCACTTGATCATAGCCCCGCCCAGGTGGAGGGGGCGGGCAAAAGGCTGGGGGAGGCCCTGTATCTACATAATAAGGGGATGGGGGTGGGGGAGGAGCAGTTTGAGGAGGGGGAGGGATCCCATGGGTTTCTCTTAGGTTGTCTGTCATAGACGAGCTCCGTGGAAACCGGGGCTCTCCTGCAGAAGCCGACAGCTGGTCCTCCTCCGTCGACCCTGTTGGGGGTGGTAGAAGTGTCATTAGGAAATAGTTCAGGAAAGACAGAAATCACATTTACCACTGATAAGAAATTTAAAAAGTACTGTAGTCAGTAATAAAAACAAAAGAGCATTTTTGGAGGATACTTATTTGTTCTTTAAACATATTTTGATTTCATCCAAAAATTGACAGCCATGTTAAAAAAATAACTTGTTAGTCACAAACAATGTCTGGAAGATGCCAAATTTAGGTTGCAGAAAAGCCATTTTCCTAATAAGAAATCAGTTCCTGTGTTTTGTTTTATTGTACTTCACACATCACTAAATTAAATTAAATGTATAGCTTTTTTATTAAATAAATGAAACACGCACAAAGAAAATGTACTAAACCTGGGACAGAGGACAGTTGGATTGTATTTGTTCAACAATATAATCAAGAGGAGACCTACAATGTTATGTAAATCTGTTCAGACTGTAAAACATTTTCAGATAAATGAGGAAAAACATTTATCTGGAGCCCTTCTGATTCCCCAGGAAGAAACATGCCTAAATATAAGAGGTAGGTTTTACCATTCATTAGCAAACTCCTTTAGCACATACAGTACAAAAGGGAGCTATTAATTCATGTACTGTATTTCTGATGAGTGCCAACATACCAGATCTAAAAACCCATTGATTACTCTAGTACCTACAGAATATGCTTTTTAATAGAATAATTTTTTAGAATAGTTTTTTATTTATTTATTTATTTTACAGTCCTTTTCCTCAAGAGTTTCCAACTTTAATATCACAAATGTTATGGAGGACTGTGGCACAAGCAGTTACAAGTTTCTCAGTCACCATTTCACACAGAATATTAGAATAACATCAATAAAAATGAATATGGATAACAAAGTAAACTATTCATACTATGACTGAGGTAGGTCATTAATTCCTGTGTGTATTTCTGAACTCAATCAACTGGTAATGCAAAATAAAAACAGCGTGCAAACTTCAGCAAAATCCCTGAAACTGAACTATTTTTTGTTTTGTGCCACTGGGATATTTTAATGCTTATTTCATTAACTTACCGTGTTGGATACTGTATTTTAAATGCAAAATAACAACATTTTGTTGAGCTTTTTCACCTTTCTCTTAGCAGCTATTTTTGTGGAGCTGCCAGTTTTTCAGGAACAAAGTTAAAAATCACCTCCGTGAGCCATGCTGGGTGACTAAAGTAACATGCAAAAATAAAAACTAAACAAATACGGGTTTGTAGTTTCCAGGTTTGTATTATGAAGGTTTCTTATCAAAAATAAACATATTCCAAAACTCTGACATCAGATTATAAAAAAGAAGAACATACAACTGCAAACCTATATGTCTCAATACAAAAACCTTACCTACGGATTTGGTTCTGGGCATTCCCTTTGGCAATGGGATATGGGATTTCTCCACCCCGTGTGGGTGTCCAGAGAGCACGGGCATTCCCTGACGCTCAAACAGTGACTGAATGAAAAACAAAAATGGATACATAAATAAAAAGTGCTTATATCTGAATAAGTTATGGGCCTCAGCACTTGGAAGGGGCTGCAGGGACTTAGACTGTATTTCCACTGCATCAGGGCAATGAGTACAGTACAGTATATTACCTGGGTTTGGGACCAGAGTTACCTTCTTGGCAAGCTGTGCCAAGGTGGTTAATGTTTTTACACAGATCATTGGTAGCTAGAATCAACATACCGGAATTTGTCATTCCTTGAGTTATCATTCTGAGACTATGCATAGTTGAATTACATGAGATGTTGTTTATGTGCCTTATCTTGTGAGGATAGAGGGTGACCCTGTCTGGTGTCTTGAACAGCAGATGTTAGGCCCTTCCTAACCATACATCAAAGTTAGGGGAAGTTAATAACACAGTCTAGATTTCCCAATACAGACTGAGATTGGGGAAAGGGAAACACTGCACTGTGCATACTGCTAAACAAATAAAACACAGCTGCTTTCCAATATATGGAGACTGTACCAGGTCAAGTGTTGAAAGGTATTATCTTCTCTTTCTTCAGTCCCCTGCATTGCAATTGGGAGTCTTATGAGCAGTTAAGGAAATTGCAGGTGCAAAGCCAGACAAAAGCGACTCCTCTTTCCTCAATCATTTACAGTACTCTGTAGGGTTTGGAAGGCTGACAGGCCTCTTTTGCCAGGTCAAGCAATTGAATCGGATGTACTCATCCTTATATGCAGGCTGAATTGTGAGACTCTAGACCTGAGGAAAGCATGCAGACTCAAAGGCTCCCCCAGGAAGAGGGCATTCATTTGTTATTGTTAAACGAGGATGAATGTGCACTGGTATAAATTAGAAATGGGTACAAAAGCAAACAAAGCATCTCCGGGGACATAATGTAAAGGAAATTGCAAATCAGATCAAATGGTTTGTAAACATGAAGTAAAATGGCTAAGAGGCAAAAACAATGTGGGACTGATGAGTCTTGAACTGACGTACGGACCGCCAGGCACACTATATCCCGAGAATCTGATATGATCAATAAATTATGATAAATAACGTTATACCAAGTTTCATGACGATTGCATAATGAGGATAATAGTAAAAGGAAGACCACTATTAATGCAAATAAAAGGGCCAAGAAATGGAATTTACAGCATTGGCTTGCACTCATTAAATTCATGTGTCCCATGTTGTGTGTATCGTAGCATTGTATTTTTAAACATATTGCACATTGAATCACACAAATTAACTGGGCATTACATTTTTTTGCAGTGTATCCAGATCATGATTTGTCCTGCAACAATTCTGTTTAACTGATCCCACAATATACCACTCATTTAAAATCAGAGCACCAGCATTGTTGCATGTGGGAGCATGATCTGGGTACACTGGAATTGTTCTCCTGGCGAACGTTCCTGAGTAAAAGTTGAAAAAAAAAAAAAATCCCTAGTTGATTTACCTATGATGTGTAAAAACAATCAGGAATATGTAGGGGAAAAAATGCTGTGATATGGACAACAGGGGATACAGGAGAGGTAAAATAAACATGTTTCTTTTACACACCGCAGAGGATTATGTAACGCTTTAAGTCTTCTACAAAAGACAGCACCTCTAATGGCACAGTTCCTCTACGCAGGCCATTCTGTGTACATTCCCCCAGGGGTGAGGTTCTGCGTTGGGGTGGGGCATTCGTTTTCCGTTTTACCTCACTTAGACCCCTTCGTTCACTAAACATCTTTGTATAGTGAATAGATAATCGTCTCATCGAATACATGCAAAACATTTCCCTGGGAATTGATTGGTATTGGTATGCATGCACTTACACTGATTTTCCCCCTGGTATTGATATGCGTGCACTTACACTGATTTTCCCCCGGGTATTGATTGGTATTGGTATGCATGCACTTACACTGATTTTCCCCCGGGTATTGATTGGTATTGGTATGCATGCACTTACACTGATTTTCCCCCGGGTATTGATTGGTATTGGTATGCGTGCACTTACACTGATTTTCCCCCGGGTATTGATTGGTATTGGTATGCGTGCACTTACACTGATTTTCCCCCGGGTATTGATTGGTATTGGTATGCGTGCACTTACACTGATTTTCCCCCGGGTATTGATTGGTATTGGTATGCGTGCACTTACACTGATTTTCCCCCGGGTATTGATTGGTATTGGTATGCGTGCACTTACACTGATTTTCCCCCGGGTATTGATTGGTATTGGTATGCGTGCACTTACACTGATTTTCCCCCGGGTATTGATTGGTATTGGTATGCGTGCACTTGCACTGATTTTCCCCCGGGTATTGATTGGTATTGGTATGCGTGCACTTACACTGATCTCTGCTGGTGTGATTCTTCTGCTTGTTGGGCGCTGTTTCACTGTGGCAGCCCTGTAGTCTGCCTCTGTGATTGCCGGTCTCAAGGTTGGTACTTGTGCTGCAAGGAGTTCAGCAAGTTTTTCTATATGCAGAATGTAACACGTGTATATACACACTCACACAGACACACAGACACACACACACACACACACGTGTGTATTTACTCCTTGTCAGACCAGACCTGACACTAGTCTTTATACAAAATATAACACTTTTAATTAGAAAATTACCAAGAATAACATTTTTTTTTAAAGATAACATATATAAAAAAAGACACCAAGACACACAAATCACATCACTTCCCTAAACTCAAATTGTTTTCTCTGCAGAACTTACCTGCTCTTCTCCTCCTTGCAGATGCTTGCATGATGGAAATAAATTTGAAAAAAAAGCTATTTGATTACACAATAACAGCCCAGTAAAACAGATGTCAAACTTACTCTGTGCTAACCCTCTTTACATGACAAATAAGTCAAGTTTAAATAGGTGTTTAAATAACTTACACATTTAGTATTGCAACAATATTTTACATTTATCTTTACAACAAGTAATTGTGGGTGAGTTTAGAATGGAAGATTTGTTTACACAGAGAGTTATACATGCATAGAATAGCATAATAGGTGAGGTAGCAGGACATAAAACACTGGGAACTTTGAAAAAAACTAATATATTGTATACTTTCAATTCAAAGACGACCAACAACCAATACGTTTGGGATATGCCTGCCACAGGTCAGGTATTTACTGAGCATTTATTGTCAGAGCTGCCGATAGGCCCCTCCGGGGAATGACGTCCTCGATCCTGCCTACCAAGGGATTAAGTAGTCATTCCGTGGAGATCACGTTCTCTTTTGCTTCTCACAATCAGGTAGGTAAGGTAGGTATAACTAACCTCTCCAGTTGCGTGATTGATTCTTTGTAAAAGAGCTCTCACTTTTTCCTCTAATTCCACTGCAATTTATTGCTGGAAGTCAGCTTGCCATTTCCCGGAATCAGAAAATTGGCTTCTGAGGACTGAGCTGAAAAGATGCACAACTGCACTCCATTAAAAAAAATAAAAAAATCTTATTTCAACAGCCTACATTGCTCGGCGCCTGTAGTCTGCTTTCTAACACAGCAGGCTCTTCCCCCTGCTCCTGCCCCAGCTCCGCCTCCGACACCTGCTCAGGTACTGACCCCACCTTCACCAGCGGTCGCGGACGTCTCAGACAGGGACGAGGCGATGAGCGAGGAGGACTTGTAACAGCAGGAGACAGAGGTCCAGGAAGTGACCCAGGAGATGGGCCCCAGCTCCAAGGTGGCCTCAGAGACTGGTGTTACCCCTCCATTGAGCTCGAGCTCGAGCACTCATGGAGCAAGCCTCCAATTTCCTTCAGGTTCCCTGGAATGCAGCGCCAGAACAGTGCCGTTCTGTATTCAGACCGGCGCAAGTTTGAACCCCTAGCCTTTTCTGGTGTTCCCGAACTTTCTGAAGGAGTGACAATCTTCCTGGCACCGACCAGCCTCGGTGCCAAGTCCAGCCTCGGCGCCAAGTGTCTCAAAACATGCAGCTCTGCTGCCTCCTTGGAAGGTGCGGGGGTGCTGGGACTGGCACAATTCCCACCAGTGGATTGCACTATAGCGGCCCTGGTGCGAGCCCCTCTGGTAGGAGGTTTATCCAAGGACCCTGTATGCCTTATCGGCCAATGCAGGATCACAGAGGCTCATCTCAAAAAAGCATACACAGCCAAAGCACAGGTAACGCACCTGGCCAACACGGCAGGTTTCCCAACGGCCTGCCTGGATGGCATCTTGCGATCGGCACCTCTCCCTGAGCTGGTAGCCTTAGAGCTGCGCTTGGTCTCCGGCACACTGCTACAAATTTCAGGCTTCCAAGGGAAGGCTCTGGGCAGAAGCCTGGTGGGTCTTGTAATGGCACGCAGACAGCTTTGGCTGTCACAGGCCAGGGTCCCGGATGTGGACAAGGCAGCCCTATTAGACACGCCTATCTCCCCTGGCCATACCTTTGGACCAGTGGTAGAGGAGATACTGCAAGTTCCCACCAAGAGCGGGAGGCATGTCGACAGGTGGACGCGATTCTCCCTTTCCGTGCTCCGGTATGGGATTGGATAAATCGCTGGTGTTCGCCCGTAACTACAGTTACCCAGACAGTTCCGATCCCCACTGGCGATCTGAGGCACTGCCTATAGGCTTCCGCGGCAGCTAATGCCCGGGGGCGCCCACTAGGACAGGGGAATGCCGGACGTGGGGCCCCAAATGCAGCAGCGCTCTGGGAGACTGTTCCCACGGACCCGTCCTAGACAGCCTCCAAGACAGGCTCCACCCCAGCCTCAGCAGCCCCAGCAGGGCGCCTGAAGGCTTGCGGCCTCAGACCCACCCCTTCTCACAACACCAGCTGCAACACTGGCACAATTGCACCTCAGACTCTTGGCTGCTTGCTCGATTATGCACGCCAGTTCCGCGTGGACCCTCCTCCCTTTCGAGGGATCATGGTTACATGGCTGCATGGAATCAGGTTGTTGAATTACCTAGATGACTAGTTGATCTGCAGTTGCAGGAAGGAGCAGTGGCCCACACAGCGAGTGTGACAGAACATCTGGCAAGACTGGGGCTCACCCACAACAAGGCAAAAAACCAATTAATACTGGTGCAAAGTACGGTTTACTTAGGTCTCCGGCTGGATTCCCTCACAATGCGAGCCTACCTTTCAGACAACAGAGTAGCCGCTTTTCACAACTGTCTAGCCCTGTTTCAACAGGGATCCACAGTACAATTGGTGTTGTGTCAAAAATTAGGAGGCTGTGTGGTCCAGTGGTTAAAGAAAAGGGCCAGGAGGTCCCCGGTTCAAATCCCACCTCAGCTACTGACTCATTGTGTGACCCTGAGCAAGTCACTTAACCTCCTTGTGCTCCGTCTTTCGGGTGAGATGCATTTGTAAGTGACTCTGCAGCTGATGCATAGTTCACACACCCTAGTCTCTGTAAGTCGCCTTGGATAAAGGCGTCTGCTAAATAAACAAATAATAATAATAATATTGGGTCTGATGGCTGCAGCTTCATCAGCCATCCAATTGGGAATACTTCACATGCGCCGATCCAAGCGTGGCTCAATGCCTTCTGGCAACACCCCAAACGACTTTTTGACTACTGACCTGTGCAAAAAGGCACTTGCTATCCCTCTGGGCTGTTTCTCTCCCTGGAGTGGTGAATTGGGTGGCGGACCTCCTCTCCAGGGAGGGTCCTCACCTGTCAGAATGGCGACTCCACCCTCAGGTGGTAGAGCGCATTTGGGAACGGTTCGAGAGAGCCCGAGTCGATATCTTTGCCATGGCAGAGACGACTCACTGCCCCCTATGGTTCTCCCTCCACCACTGCGGCGGTCCACTAGGTGGCGACACGAGTGGCCCAGGATGCTCTTGTATGCATTCCTGCTAATACCGTTGCTCCTGGCCTTCTTTGACAAAGTTCGGAGAGAAGAGGTGACAGTTCTTCTTGTGGCCCCCAGATGGCCCAGGAGAATCTGGTTTGTAAACCTTTGCCAGCTGCTGCAAGGCCAGCCCAGGGAGATCCTGCTGCGCAATATCTCCTCAGTCAGACGACAGGCATTCTCTGGCACCCAGAACCGGGCAGACCAACTGTGGGTCTGGCCCCTAAATGGGACCGTCTGTCCGCCTTAGGGCTCTCAGGCGCAGTTGTCAGTACACTGCAAAATGCTAGGGTCCACAAGGGCACTGTATGTCTAAAAGTGGAGGCATTTTCAAAAATTGTGTATGACCAGAGGTCATGATCCCATCTATTGCCCTATAGCAACTATTTTACAGTTTCTGCAAGATCTGCTGGAGGCGGGCTGGTCCCCCTCTATGCTGAAAGTGTACCTAGCAGCTATATCTGCATGCCATGTCCCCACTGAGTTTCCCTGGGCACTTATATTCTGGCGACCCATTTTCTAAAGGGTGCTCGGCAGCTACATCCTCCTTGGAAGGACATCCTCCCGGAGTGGAGTCTAGATGTGGTATTGGAGGCTCTCACTAAGGCCCCGTTTGAGCCTATACATTCCATAGAGTTGAAATATCTCTCTATGAAGACTTTTTGTTAGCCATCACCTCCGCTAAGCGGGTTAGTGAGCTACAGACTCGGACTGCACAGCCTGTATGTGTGTTTGGGATGATGGAAACAGGGTGTCATTAGGCACGAACACTCCCAAACGTGGTTACGGCTTTCCACTTGAATCAGTCAGCGGAACTAGAGGCTTTCCATCCCCCTCCTTTTCCTTCGGAGATTGAATTTCCTCTGCCCGGTTCGGGCATTGAGATGTTACGTGGATAGGACAAGAGTGCTGTGTCAGTCTGACCAGCTCTTCGTCTGTCATGGTGAAAGGGCCCTGGGTCAAGCCCTCTCGAAACAGTGACTGTCTCACTGGATTGTGGACACAGTTTCGACTGCATATACGAATGCCGGCCTACCCCCACCTGGGAGAGTGGTCGTGCATTCGACTAGAGGAGTGGCTACGTCATGGGCCTTCTTTAGAGGTGCCTCATTGACTGATATTTGTACTGCGGCTAGCTGGGCTACTCTACATACATTCACCAGGTTCTACCGACTCAATGTGGCTCACTCACACCACAAAGATTAGTTTGGTGGTAGCGAGACGCCCCTCATCTGCTGTCCGTTCACGCTCCCTCGCGATGGCTTTGACACACTTTCCCAAAAGTATTAGTTGTTGGTCGTCTTTAAATTGAAAAGGAACAATAGATTACGGATGTAACCCTGGTTCCCTGAAAGAGAAGACAACCAACAAACCTTGCGAGGTCGCATCACTCGCATTTGCGGGTTCGATGCAAAAGACAATGTGATCTCTGTGGAGTGACCGAGGACGTCACTCCCCGGAGGGGCCTCTCGCAGCTCTGACATAAAATGCTCAGTAAATACCAGACTTGTGGCAGGCATATCCCAAAAGTATTGGTTGTTTGTCGTCTTCTCTTTCAGGGAACCGGTTTTGCATCACTTAGAATATTAGGATTGAGACATAATAAAAGTAAAAATAAAACTATATAATCATAATTTAGATATTTTATTTAACATCATGAAATCCAAGAAACTACATAATGACATCACAAATATCTACCAGAAGCCATAATAGTAGTACAGTATTTACATTTTTGTCAACAAAGCTGTATGCAAATATGTTAATGAAACATTACTCAGCAGGCTTCATTCGACTTTGTGAGGCAAAATGAGTTCATTCTATAGAGTAATAGCCATAGCTATAGTAGGGGCAAATGGTGTGTTAAAAATGCCTTGCATAGTGTTTGTTTTATGATTTTGATACTTACATTTCATAAAAAAATAAAAAGATTATTTGAACAAAACATACATAGGCGTAAATTGTACACAGATTACAAAGTTTGGTTTCTTCTGTCAGCATGTTTTTCATTATGATGGCATGATTTGGACTAGGTCAGTTTAGATTTCCAGAGTTCGGATTAGCGAAAGTCTACTGCCCATATTTTATTGATGTTACAACACATTGCTGGAGAAATATGTTTATTTAGATTTTGTATATTTCAATTTTTTGATACTGAGCTAGCTTCTCAAAGCTCTTGCTCCAAATCAGATATAGAAATATACCTAATAAAGTTACTAAACTAAAAACAGACAATTTAGTTTTTTTAATTCAGGGTTTTTCCATAGTCTTAAATTATTTCTTATTTTTTTAAGTTGTAATTTCTGTTTCTTCCTTGCAGAAAAAAACGTGGTGATTTGAATTGAAATGTTTTGAGAATCTTTCGCTTAGTGTTTCAAGTTCCGAGTAATAAAACAAACAAACAAAAAAAGACATTGCACAAGAGTCTAAAGGGTTAGTTTAAGACATTCCTCTTTTCAGTGCAGACCCACTGAGCATGCAGCATAATTACTAGAATGACAGAAAGCAGCACAAATCTGAGTGGCTTACCAAGTTCCTCCAGCTCGGCTGTCATAGATTTGGAGCGCAGGGTCAGGGTGGTGCTAGGTGCCCTCCTAGGGGGTGGGGGAGCTGAAATAAAAAGTGAAGACACTTTGGACTTCCTTCCCAAGATTTTCCGAGCGCTGCCGACATGGAGATGCCACTTTTTCTCCACAGCTTTTATCTCATCGTATTCCGGGGAGGATGATGACTCGCATTGCTGTAGCAGTTTGTTAAGGCTCTGTGTTTTTTTCATGATTTCAATTCTTAATGAACGCCAGACAGGTACAGGTTTAAAAAAAAAAACCTTCAGCGTATGGCGATACTTCCTTATTTATGTTTAAAAACTTCATATGGCTTAAGAGTTATTTACATGACTAATCAATCTATCCCAGCCACTTTCTTCATTTAAAGCCCTATCTATCCACTAAATACACAATTAAGGCACCAGATACTCTCCCAGTAGTCAGCATTGCCAACTCACAGCTAGCAGCATGTCAGTGTGGCCCTGGGAGTCCAGGACAGTAAAACCTTCATCCATATTAACCGCAGAGATTTAAAAGACAGATCCTGTCTGTCATTCCATTTTCATGTTTGATGTTTCGCTCGACTACACGCTGCATAGCAATTCTGTCAAGTGTTAGATAAGATGTAAATTATATTTATGGCGATTAAAAAAAATATGACTTGTATACAAGAAGACTGCACAGTTTATGGTCAAAGGCATTCCAATTTTGTTAATGTACTGTTTTGTTTTAAAGCCGGTTTCATAAGACATGCATCTGTCAACCACAGCACAAATCAGGTAGGAGTGAAAGACCGAGAAAGAGAATTCCCAGGCCCTAACACAATGCTGAATTCAAACATTCACTGTAGTAACCATGGCAACTTGGGCAGCAGGGAGGCCTGGGTTGGAGGACCTCACTACAAATACTCTGTAATAGGGAGCAGAATTATATAGTGTCGGGGGTGGCAGAATGTACAGAGTAAAAAAAAATGCTTGTATGAAAACACAGTTTTGCAATTGCACCGTGTATCCTTTTGGGATTTTACACGCACTGTCTGTTCCTGAGGACTGGAGTTTCAAAAATACTAAATGAACAGCAATTAAAAAAGGTTAGCACCCTACTAATTTAATTAGTAAAATTGTCTTCCACTAGTGCTAATAGTCTGACTGGAATCCTTATAATGTATAACTTGCATGTTATATTGGAACAAACACATTTTTTTTTCTTTGAGACTAAATCTAAGGTATTTTAGATGCAAACACCTGTAAAAGCTTCCTTCACCTGGCCTGAGTAAACCTGGAGCAAACCCTACACCAGTAAGCTATACAAAAGAGGACGTTCCATGAAATTAATGTCTGTTTTACTCTTTCCGTTCGTGTTTATTAAACTTCAGTATTAAATTCAGAATAGCTCCATGCAATGTTTCCACACAATGAATAATTCTGTTGGTCCACGCTGAATACCATTCTTAACCATCTGGCTCCGTCATCAAAGCAAACTGAACATATTGTCAGGCTTTAAACTTTACAGGAATAATCTACAATGCACCCACTGTTCCTGTGCTGGTCTCCAAGTGGTTCACGGAGACAGATCTGTTCACAGGTAGCCAAAGACAGCTATCATCCTGAATTTCCGATTTCCAGGAATTTACCCTTTGATTATCTGAAGCCAGTGTAAACGCTATCCAGACTAGACCCATTCAATTACCCTGAAGCAGCTGAATTATATTTCCTTTCCTTTCCAAAGGTTTTTCTTGTCAACAGCAGCTAGCGTGCTAAAGTTGCACACAAGGGCTTCCAGTTCATTTGCAGGCAAGTGTCAGAAATCCAGGTCAGACGTGGTGTTTTTTTTGACCTCAAACACAGCAAGATAACAGCAAGGCGTTGCTGTAAGGGCCTCTGCTGAAAGCTGGGAGCCTAATCTGTGATCTCTTCCTCCAGGCTTACTTAGTACAGCATTTGTCTTCATTTCTTTAGAGAATTCACTAAAACTGAGAAAAGGGGTCTCCTGTTCAGCTCTACATATTGTAGATAACCAAATTAATCATAAATTACAATAAACAAAATTAAAATCACTGAATTCTATGCTGCCCTAAAATCAACTTATCAAAAGTCTGGATGCACTAAGAAATAAAATGGAACTACACCAATCCCCCATTTATATTACAAATTCAATATGACAGTTCTTTTTTGATCCCCTTTATCCACCTGCCATAACTCTACCCCTACAGATGTCCTTCTAATGTTATGAAAAAAAAAACTGACCACTAAAAACTCCCCACAGAGTTCCAAATCCCCGATTCTTAAAACATGATTTAATATCCACCCAGTGTATGCCTGGTACATTTTTGCAGTTTTTCATAAGTTTTCTTCTTGTTGTTTTTCTGAAAGAAAATCTCCTTTTCGTTCTCTCCTAATTTACCTCTCTCCCCTCTTTTTGGGTTAATCCGGTTAGAGGAAGCTGACTTTTTGCTGGTTATTAATTAACAATCTAAGTAATAATTAAAGAGGTAGCTCCTGATTTGTTCCCTTCTGACATGTGTTCCCCAAAAGGCAAGTACATAAGTCAGTGTGCATTCAGCACAGAGAGGAATGTGCTACATTTATTTCTTAATAACCTTCTTATCTATACACTACATGGTGTTTGAGGACTAACAAAATGAGACAAATAGGGTGCAGCTGTGCTGAGGTTAGAGGATTGTGGTTGTGAAACAAACTTAAAATAAATCATGGTTAAGAGCTGATCTTTTTTTTAATTAAAGAAAAAAATCTGTCATTGAGGGCACAGTGATAAGTCATCTGATAGACTAAATTCCTTAGTATAAATAAAGCATTCTGCTGACAAAGGACAAAAAAACCCAAATCCTTACATACCTTTCCTTGACATTATTTCCATTTTCATTCCTATCCCAATCACTCTGTAGCTGAAGTTATCATTTTCAAGTGTAGTTTAACATTTTCAGTCTCTGCTTTGACTCACTCTGACCCAGAAGATGAACAACTGCAAAACGTGTGCATAACATGTGCTGGAGCAAAGGGGGCCTCTGACACTCCTTTAACATCAAGCCTCTACTTCTTTAAAGCAGGGTGCAAAGAGGGTGGGACCAGAACCAGCGACTGCGGTAACCTTAAAGTACAGTATGTACCTTTACACCTGTACCTTTGTTTCGTTATCAGAACATCCTTCTTTGTCCAACACACTTGTCCACTGTTCAGTTTTTTCCTATCTCTCCACTTCAACCCTCCTCTCAACACACAAACTGTGACCTTTTTATTCCCTAACTTTTACCACTAATTATTTACCCACTAATTATTCAATTAAGCAATTGTTACCTTTGCTATGATGAAGTGTATGTGGCTATCACCAGGGTCCTAAAGCATCCATATTAATGTGTGTATTTAGCGTGGATATAAGTTGTATGTGGGAATGGGTTTATTGTATGTCGTTTTGGAGTTGATTTGTTTAATTACATTATTGTTTAAAGACGGGCGCTCGATTGAGACTTGCTGCCTGCTAGGCTTGGTTGAGGGGAAGGGCAGCAAGTGATTGGCTGTGCTGGACCTCAATCAGCAGGTGGGCGGGTATTGACCGAGTGTCCGTCAGTTCAAAAACATCCGCGGGAGATGGTTCAGGGCGACTGCAACGCCATGCCAGAGGGGAGCGATGTATACTCGGGAGGTGAGGGTCCACGCTGCAGGAACGACCGCTACCAACCCTGAGACTGCAAGCGGTGCTTTTGAAGGCAATGCCCAGCCAAGGCTGTATGAAGCAGCAGGAGACGTTCTATGAATACCGGCTCGTGAGTAGGTTAGTTAGGGGATAGTGATCCCATGTGATGTATAGCGAGGGTTACGTAGTGTAGCCGGTTCCTGGAGCGGGACGCCTCATTTTAAGGCGAGCGCTCGCCCTCTTGGGCACCTTTTATTTGTAGTTTTTGTACTGTGTTTTATTTTACCTTTTGTACAGCTGGCTGTATGTGTCCTCTATGCGTTACCATGGCTGGTAACGTCACATGATGTGGCGGAGTGTCCCGCCCCTATGTATTTATTTATTATTATTTGTATTTTTGTTTGCAGCGCGGATAAAAGCGCTGCGTCTTTTGTTAATGTGTTTGTATATTTAAAAACCCTGTGAGGATGCGTGACTGATCAGCTACTGATTATTTAACTAGCTGACAGTCACGCATCCTTACCAAACGCTTGCGGACTGTGGCTGGGGTAATAAGATAATTAACAGCTTGTTAACCCCTTGGCCAGAGTATAAGAACCTGCAGCTGTCCGTGCTGCGGGAGAGAGTGTACAGAGGGGAGTACGGGAGAACACGGGAGAGCGAGCGAAAGCAAAAGAAAGCAAAACAATTGCTATACTTAAAATATACTTGTTTCTGTTTATTTGTTTGGCCATCGCGCCTTTTTGTTTTGTGTATTTGCTTAAATCTTTTGTTTTGTATTATTATTTATTAAACGCTGACCGCAGTAGTGTTCAGCTTCACCCGCCCATTCATTGTTCTGGTTCAGTTACTTCCTGGTCCGTGACGTCACCACACCTCACCACTGCAAGCCATCCTGCCACAAATGGTGTCCTGTGTGGGACAAACAACGCCTCCAGGAGCCGGACCAGGAAAGAAAAGGTCATTTTTTTTTTGTTTGTTTTTTTTTCGAATAAGTGTTTTTGTGTTTGGAGAAAAAAAAATAATAAAAATGGATAAAGTGGATGCCTACATGGAGAGGTGGCATGAGCATCAGAGGAAGTTAAAGGAAGGAGGGGCTACATGGTGCCTCGCCTGCCTGGAGTATGGGCACCTCCCTGAGGTGTGCCCATATGAAGACCCCCTCTTTGTGCAGGCCTTTGATCGAGGTGAGGTGGAGACTGCGGAGGAGTGGATCAACCTGAAGGCCATACCATCGCCGCAGGTGGATCAGGAAACCTGCCTCACCTGCCTCAAAGGGGAGGAGTGGTGCTTTGCCGTCGGCAAGGTTGGGCACAAAGCATCCGACCAACCCCCTCCATGGCAGGAGGTGGAACTGCTGGTCCCGAAGAAGGGAAGGAGTGGTGGTGCCAAGAAGGCAAAGAAGCAGGCTCCAGCGCCTGAGTGGGAGCAGCCCGAACGTCCACAGCCCAAGAGGGGGAAGTCGGTGTATCCACAGCCCAGAAGGGGGAGAGGCAGCAACAGCAGGAGGAGGTCGGGGATGATGGCTGGGAGGTTTGTGTTATAAACCTCGTGGCAGAGTTATGCCCTGGCTGTGGGTCATATGGGCACACGTTGGCCATATGCCCCACGCATACTGAAGAGGGGCGCGAGCATCCAGCGCCCAGAAGGGGGCGCGAGCATCCAGCGCCAGAAGGGGGCGCGAGCATCCAGCGCCAGAAGGGGGCGCGAGCATCTAGCGCCAGAAGGGGGCACGAGCATCCAGCGCCCAGAAGGGGGAGCCTGTGCATCCAGCGCTCAGAAGGGGGAGCCCGTGCATCCAGCCCAGAAGGGGGAGCGAGCATCTAGCGCCAGAAGGGGGGCGAGCATCCAGCGCCAGAAGGGGGAGCCTGTGCATCCAGCGCTCAGAAGGGGAGCCCGTGCATCCAGCGCCCAGAAGGGGGCGCGAGCATCTAGCCCAGAAGGGGCGCGAGCATCCAGCGCCAGAAGGGGGAGCCTGTGCATCCAGCGCTCAGAAGGGGAGCCCGTGCATCCAGCCCCAGAAGGGGAGCGAGCATCTAGCGCCCAGAAGGGGGCGCGAGCATCCAGCGCCAGAAGGGGGAGCCCGTGCATCCAGCGCCCAGAAGGGGGAGCCCGTGCATCCAGCCCAGAAGGGGGAGCCCATAGGTCCAGAACCTAGGCCTCCAGGAGCAGAGCAGCGGGAGCTGCCTCTGCTCCCGCCACCTCCACCGTTTCCACCACCAGGAGCAGAGCAGCGGGAGCTGCCTCTGTCTCCGCCACCTCCACTGCTTCCACCACCAGGAGTAGAGCCGCTGGAGCTGCCTCTGCCTCCGCCACCTCCACCACCAGGAGCAGAGCAGCGGGAGCTGCCTCTGCCTCCGTCACCACCAGGAGCAGAGCAGCAGGAGCTGCCTCTGTCTCCGCCACCGCTAGGGGCAGAGCAGCAGGAGCTGCCTCTGCCTCCGCCTCCACCAGGAGCAGAGCAGCAGGAGCTGCCTCTGCCTCCGTCACCACCAGGAGCAGAGCAGCAGGAGCTGCCTCTGTCTCCGCCACCGCTAGGGGCAGAGCAGCAGGAGCTGCCTCTGCCTCCGCCACCTCCACCGCCAGGAGCAGAGCCGCAGGAGCTGCCTCTGCCTCCGCCACCTCCACCAGCAGAGGGTGAATGCCTGCTGGTTCCGCCTCAGCCGCTGTGGGAGGACTGCTTGCCCCTCCCACTTCCACCAGCAGAGGGTGAATACCTGCTGGTTATGTCTCAAGCGCCGTGGGAGGACTGCTTGCCGCTCTCAGCTCCACCAGCAGAGGGTGAATACCTGCTGGTTCCGCCTCAGCTGCCGTGGGAGGACTTCTTGCCCCTCCCACCTCCACCAGCAGAGGATGAATACCTGCTGGTTCCACATCCACCGTCATGGGAAGGACTGCTCCTGCCCTGCTTCGCACCGCCCAAGGATGCCTGTTGCTCCGCATCGCCTGGGGCTGCCTGTTGCTCCGCGTCGCCTGGGGCTGCCTGTTGCTCCGCATCGCCTGGGGCTGCCTGTTGCTCCGCATCGCCTAGAGAGCCACCAGTTACAGGGTACGAGGGAGAAGTGGAGCTCCTGCTGCCGCCTCCATGGCCAGGGGCTCCCCTCCCGAGTTCGCCTCCCGAGGGTCCGCTGCTGCTGCCGTCGCCTCCCAAGGGTCCGCTGCTGCTACCGTCGCCTCCCGAGGGTCCTGTTTTGCCTGGGGTCGCTACCAGTCCTGCCATGCGGCAGGAAATACTGTGGCTGGAACCCCATGAAGGGGAGCTGCCGGCCACGAAGAAGGGGGGGGAGGTCAGGAGACCAGCTCCCCCAGCCGCACTTTCGCGGCAGGAAATACTGTGGCTGGAGCCCCATGAAGGGCAGCTGCCAGCCATGAAGAAGGGGGAGGAGGTCAGGAGACCAGCTCCCCGCAGCAATTTCGCTGCAGGAGAAAGGGTGGCCGGAGCCGCACGGAGGGGAGCTGCCAGCCATGAAGAAGGTGGGGAGGTCAGGAGACCAGCTCCCCCCGCAGCAATTTCGCTGCAGGAGAAAGGGTGGCCGGAGCCCCACGGAGGGGAGCTGCCGGCCATGAATAAGGGGGAGTAGGTCTGGAGACCACCCTCAAAAATTTTTTGGCCAGAGGAGCCGGCCTGTGCGCGGGCCATCGGAACGCTACGGCTGTTTGGGTCGGCTGTTTTTGCCCGGTGCTGCCCCTGTTCCTGGGCCGGGACTGCTAGCCAGGACTTTGGGGACTAAGGGGGGAGGTGGTCGAAAAGGCCATGTGTGCTGCGCACAGGGGGGCATGTGTGGGGGGTGTCCCGCCCTATGTATTTATTTATTATTATTTGTATTTTTGTTTGCGGCACGGATAAAAGTGCCACGTCTTTTGTTAATGTGTTTGTATATTTAAAAACCCTGTGAGGATGCGTGACTGATCAGCTACTGATTATTTAACTAGCTGACAGTCACGCATCCTTACCAAATGCGTGCAGACTGTGGCCGAGGGGTAATAAGATAATTAACAGCTAGTTAACCCCTCGGCCAGAGTATAAAAACATGCAGCTGTCCGTGCTGCGGGAGAGAGTGTACAGAGGGGAGTACGGGAGAACACGGGAGAGCGAGCGAAAGCAAAAGAAAGCAAAACAATTGCTATACTTAAAATATACTTGTTTCTATTTATTTGTTTGGCCATCGCGCCTTTTTGTTTTGTGTTTTATTTGTTTAAATCTTTTGTTTTGTATTATTATTTATTAAACGCTGACCGCAGTAGCGTTCAGCTTCACCCGCCCATTCATTGTTTTGGTTCAGTTACTTCCTGGTCCGTGACGTCACCACACCTCACCACTGCAAGCCATCCTGCCACACATGACCTCTTTATTTCATTTCTGTTTGTATTAATAAATCTTGCACGCCTGTGCCGGCGTTTCAACTCTACCCCCAGTTGTCTCTCTATACTTTGTAAACAGCGGCTATCCACGCATGTGACACACATGAGACCCTGTCACAGGCACATACACATCATCACTATATATATATATTTTGAGTACTGAGATAGAAATAAGCAGATTTTTCTCCCACAATCCCTCAAATACAAATATAAAGTCACACAATGCTACACAGTGTGGCGGTGGCATCTTTGTATAAGTAAGAAAGTAAGAAGTTCCAGAAGTGATACAGAAACTACAATTATTTTTGTATGATACCCATGACTAAACTTAACCAAGGGAATCATACAGTACAGCTGTGTATCATTAGATTTTACTCTAAGATTGTCACCAACACTGAAAATATGATGTTGGCATCCTAATTCATGGTTTAAGAGATATCAGCAGTTGAGGCAGATTTACAAACGCTCCCCTCAGGGGAATGCTTACATGAATTCCACCTAAGAAACCAGCCAGCATGTTTGTGCCATAGTGTTTCCTGACAGGGACTTGCTACAACTTGATATGAACAGGACAGATCCTGCAGTTTGGTCCTTACCTTTCTTGCGAACCACCTCCTCTGTCTCTGGTTTCCGGCTTACTGAGACTACCTTCATGAGCAGATGATTCCCTCCCTGTCTGATCAGAGACACCACCTGCTTGTGCCCCACTTTGACCACATTCACGGCATTCACCTGGAGGAGACAGTAATCCAGGTTCACTGTGATTAGATAAGGTCTGATTGGTTACCAACAAGCTGCAATCACAGCGAGTTCAACATTGAGATTTCAAAGGGGAAACAGAAGCTTTAATAAAAGTGAAGATTTGGGGGTTGGTAGTGACCATTTATAAAGCATCATAAATTGGCAGCTGTTTCCCTTTTAGTGTAGAAGCAATGCAGTCATGCAGAATTGGATGGATTTGAGTAGTATAGAAAGAGATAAATTATAACTCACAGTATGGTACTTTTCTGTTATTAGTTGCATTTATTTTCAGTACCACTTTTGAGCCGTTTCCATGGGTGGAGCTTGTGCTACTGCAGGTTGCTTAGATACACTGGAATAGCCTAGATGCATACATTTCTATAATTGTATTGGCTAGTATACAGTTGACATTTTTATTTAACCATATGCTTTCTGTATTATTACATCTATTATGACTCTCCTTCCATTACTATACTGGTACTGAGGAAGTTAAATAAATATTTACCACAAGAACTGGGTTCTTTTTTATTTGCTACTATCTATACAGTATTTTGCAGTCGCTGTAGCTGGTGAGAAGGACCAGAATTAATTATGACAGCAACAACAGACACATGCTGTTACCCGTTTTGAATTAACAGCCTTAATTGTGAGAAAGTGTAATTGTAGCTTGGAATGTAGGATTTCAATCTGTAAGGATGCAGTGCAAAGCAAGCATTGTTGATTGAATAGATTGTTTAAATTCCCCAACATAGGTCTTGGAGCAAAAAAATAAAATAAAATGCATTTAGGACAAAAAAACAATCTTATCGTCAACACTGGAAGAGAGACAGATATATAGAAGCTGCAGACAGATAAGACAGACAAACGAAATAATAGAGACAAACAAGCTTGCTTTTTATAACCTAAATGACAAATTTAAAAAGTGTTGCCATGGTGATAAGTGATAGAAAGTGTGGATAGTTGTCTTGGAGCTATCCGACTCTTTGCACATTAAAGGAATCAAGCCAAAATACCCATGTTCCCCTTTGTGTTTGTTTTCTCTATATAAATCTGTACCACATGAATTATTGCTATAGATACATCACTATCTTAAGCATTCGAGGCCTGCTTAATCTGAAAATGCTTTAATACTTACACAAGGGAAATACATTTAACTAACGCACAACCGAATTACAATACAAGTCAGATGTTGTAAGTACAATACAGTATGTTGTAAGTCTTTGCCTTATAAAAAGGTACCATGGGTAGCGCATTATATTAAGTGGACAGTGCCTAGCTATTTGTCTTAGCCCGTCCGTTTCCATTTGGTTTCTTATTTTTTTATACCTCGATCAGGAAGTCTCCTGTTCTCAGTCCTGCCCTCCAGGCCACACCTTCCACATCCACAGACTCCAGGTACTGCAGTGCTGGGAAAGCAGGGGTCGGTGCAAACTCCTCGATAGGTGTCTCCGCTGGGGGACCAAGCACACAACACAACTTTTCAATTGACTTGACCACAGCATACTGCGAACTAGCACATCCATAGTGTGCTATAGCATACCTTTTAATTGATGCTCTCCTGCACACTGTAATCCCATTGCAATACTCTCCCTTGGCATGCTTTTAAATGTTTAATGCAATAGCATTTAGAATTTCAGTCAATTGTAAAATTCTTAATGAAATCAACAAACCAAATGCAAGGGATATAGTATAACGGACATTTTAGATCGCTACAGATAAGACATCTAAAGGTAGGATGGCACAGGTTCAAAATGTAAGCATGAAACAAGGACTGTGTTAACTCCACCATCCCATGCCATCTTGTTAGTGTTCATGATAAGGTTTATTGCAGTACATTTCTACTGTACTATAATAGTAAATAATATGTATGTCATATAACGTGCAACCTGCAACCATCCTTCTTGTGGTGTAGTGCTTTATAGCAGGTCCTACTGGGCAAGACATATTCTTTAATAGGAACATGTGACTGCCAATCAGTTTATTACACTGTCAGAAATAAAATACAGCAATTCAATGTGTTAAAAATAATATTGATCCCATACACAATATGAATAAGGGTGCTTTCTGTAATCCAGGGGAACAGTACCCTTTAAATCAGAGGAAAAATTAACAGGTAGTGTTGTAAGGCACTAACAAATAGAAACATTGCAAATGCTCAAAATACATCAGTGCTCTACATATTGCAGAAAAGCTGCTATGCCTTTTGTTGTGTACTATATCTTAATACACTTGCGATGGCTTGCGTTACTATAGTTACCATACCAGACTGGATAACTAGAACTGCAACAATGTATTGTCGAGGAACTGAAATGCAGCTGATGTTTTTCAAGTTAACTAGGACATGATGACCAAACCCTAAATTGTAACAAAACACACATTTCCCCTGACAAAACACAGCATTTGCGCTATACTGTGTATGGTGTATAAGAATGCGTAAGATACTGTATTTATGAAAAAGGTATATTCTGCGTGTTTTAAGAATATTGGTGCTGTTGACGACTCGAGAGTTCTGAGTTAGCCACATGGTCTATCCAAATACTCAAACACTTAATCATAACCACATGGACTGCTGCAGAGGAGACAAGTGCAGTCTGCAGCAATCCCTCTGTCAACATGTACAATGGCACACAGTACAAAGTGATGTTGGATAAAAAGAAAATCCCATTATCAAACCTACTGTATAATGCCAGTATTAAAATATCGCACCATATTAACAATACAATATGAGGGGCTTATAAGACCCTATATGTGTTCACTTGTTGTCTTTCGGCTAGAATTGATGTGTCACTAATTTTAAAGTCCACTAACTTAACAGCTAACAGCTCTTGGACTTCTACACTGCAGTCAATCATGTCACTTCCCTCAGTTGTGTTTTTAAAAAAGATCGTTTGCTCTGACTTTAATTTTTACAAGCACTACTTTTCACTTCTGAGGATTTGAAATAGGGATTTGGAAGAGATTTTAAAGAGAGCAAACAAGCCGGGCCTGATTACAGCACGTTCTACTGCACAGCAAGAGGAGGTTCTGTTTGAATCTTAATCACATTATATCCCAGTGTAATCAATCTATAGCACTTTAGTCAACACTTTAGATCAATTACATCGCTGAAAATGACTTGTTCTATAAGGTAATCTTCCATTTGCATTCATCAGAGCTTAATCAGTTTTCCCTGCTGATACTGGCATTCATACAGGCATTTATCAAAGCAGTCAATCAGTCTGACAGACAGGTCTCTTTTCCCAACTAATTGACTCTGTCAGGTCTTACCTGGCCCCCTGCACAAGTAAACATCCCAGATGATGTCAATTAATGTCAACAAATAGCATTTGGGTTATTTCTGTGGGAGCTAGTCAACATTTTGCCTCAGGGGGATGAAATAATATACATTGTGCTTTAGTATATTGAATCCTGACACATGCAAAATGTAAAATGCCCCAAGGCTAAAGTTGTAGGTAATTCTGCAATTACACCACACAATATTTTAAGTTATATGTGATCTTAAGCCTTTTAAAACTTTCTGATGCCCATTTAAAAGTCTGATATAAACAAACAAATAAAAAATAAAAAACTGTTGAAGATAATCATGCTACTAAAACTGCCAAAACTTCAATTTTCCCTAATCTTCTTTAGCAAGATAAAACATGAATACACTTTTCAGACATCACAAAATGGTATTTATGCTGGAGGTGGAAACTGAAGTTTTATGGGGGAATGACGCCAGGGCAGTAGGGTCAGCAGCTGCCTTGCTCTTTACTGAGAGGATAGGTAAGATTTCTAACATGTGCGTAACAGATGGAAGGATGGATTTCTGTCTCGTTCACAGGATGGCGCCTCCAAATGCAAAGTGCAAATCACACACCAAGCAGATGAGCTGGAGGGTTGAGCCTGCCCAGATTATATTTTGGCAGGTTTCTAATGTGTGATATTTTGCAAAATTATGAGTGTGCCAATCCTAATTGAGCCAGTGGTCTCATTTCAAAATGAATACAACACAGACACAGGTTGTACATTGACTGGATACAATAGTAGTCAATTATTAATAATATGATGATGAAAAATAAAACATAGTTAATGTTGCCCAATTGACTGGCAATTGTAATGACTACAGAATAACTGTAGCAACAGCAAGTCACTGTTGTCTATGATTTCTTCAGCTGTGATTCTACACAAAGACACAATTACAACTGGTATTATTGTCACGCAAAGGTTGGATGAGTATGGTGCCTATACCAACACCTTTTTCCTTGAGGGTTATCCCTCCAGGTATGAGTTGAGTTATGGGAAGAATAGCATGGGAGGACTAGCACCAAAACTTCCTGTAAAACAAGGGCTGAGTTTATGAACAGAGTAAACCCAGCACGTTGAGCTAAAATAATGATACATAAAAAATAAATGTGTCTCCTACCTTTTGCCCCACGCAAAACAAATCCGAAGCCTTCATTCTCCTTCTTCTGCAGGACCGCAGTCTTCTCCTCGATAATGTAATCACTGGGAAGAAAGGAGAAGAGGGCCACCAGGTTAGAGTTCAGTACCATTTCATTGGCCTGTCCGCTTCAGTGCCTGTGCTCCATTACTTCTCAGTTAAGCACAGTTAAAAATGGTTTAAAGGATCCATCAGCTGAACAAAAGCAGTAACCTAAAGCTGAACCTCCCTTCAAAAAACCTAAATGAATTAAATACTTAAGCTGTTAGATATGCAATAAGTTGAACTTTAAATCCAGGTCCTGAAGTCTTCTGTAATTTATGTAATACATATTTTTGAAGCAAGTCCATTCACTGTCTCTTTTCTCCTCTGCACTCAGATTAAAATGAACAGCACTCACAGATCTGAAGTAGTTAGAAAAAAAGAAAATATACTGAAATGCTCAAGCTCTGCTCATAATAACCCAGTGAATGAAAACACAGCCTCCATGCACTCCAGCGAGCAGATGCTTTGAACTGTGCAGCAGCATAAATGAACCTGGTCTGTCTGTTACAGTAACATGGAGAGAGACACACAGAGAGACACACACTCACACACACACACCCTCCACCCCAGCAGAGCAGAGCAGATTGAGGGCCCATCAGAATCATCTCCTCCTGTCCTTTTACATAACACAGGGAAAGCATGGAGAGGATATACAGCGTCACATCTTAACAGTGCTTTTTTCTTTTCTTTTAACACAAACCATCTGCTGAAGTTTTATTAGAAGGCAGAGCTGAGGAGCGGTCTACACAAAAGGAATGACTCACTCAGGGGCAGAGGAAGACAGCGAGAGCGAGAGGCTGGTAGGCAGAGGGAGGCAGTGGATAAGGGAGAGAGATGAGAGGGAGATAGGGAGATTGCATAGAGAAAAGGGCCACAGAGATAAAAAGAGATGGAAAGAGGGAGCCAATGGAATGTGAGAAACAAGAGGTGAGAGACAGGAAGGCAGAAAACAGAGGGTGAAATGACACAGATATAAGGAAAAAAAGGAGGAAGAGACAGATAAATGAATGACGATGCTCGTGTGAAAGAGAGGGGCTGTAAGGGGAAGAAAATTCCTCTAGTAAAATATCCTCATCCTAGTCAAAATTAATATAAAAGGTTACTTTCATCTTAAAAAATATATCTTTTGTGAACATTTGCAGTGCAGTACTAACTTTTCATGACATCACATAAAAATAAATGTAGCCGCATTTATTATATATAAATTATACTAATAAAATCACAGTAATTTGTATGAATAAATTGATTAGTAGCATTATTATTATTTTTTTTTTTTACATTTTACATAGCTATAAGGTAGCTTAAATGAACCCAGAAGAACATGGCTTAACAAATGGCAGCATTGACAGCATTGTCACTGTTTTCAGTTCAGGGGACCTAACCTTCATTCTTTGTATTTTTATTGTACGTAGTAAAGTTATTAAGTGGGTCCATAAATATTACAGATAGAGATAAAAAGCGTTCCTATTTAGGTTTGCCACTGCTGGGTTCATTAAAATAAACTCTACAGTGTTTTTCATGTATTGCTGCTTCCACATTCATGTTGATAACTACACCCGCAGCCAGGGGCGGCCGGGTTAAGCTGCACAAAGGAAAGTGTCCCCTAGAAAGTGTCCTGAGGGCATCAGATGATTCTTCATGGTTAGGTTTAGGGTTAGGCATTCGGTTAGGGTTAGGTTTCAGGGCTGGGGTTACTTAAGGTTACAGTTGGGGTTGGAAGGTCAGGGTGGGTTGATTTCGTAGAGTTGACGAGCTCTGGAAGTGAAAGGTGGGAGTAAATGGCAAATGCCCTAGAATCATCTGATGCCCTCAGGACACTTTCTAGGGGATATTCCTTTACACTGCATTTGGTTAACAATTGTGCTTCCCTTCTTCTGGGTGATATGCGTTTCATTTTCCCCCTCTCACGTGACACTGGCACATCAACAATGCCGTTCATCCCATCTGTTTAATGGGCTGAATCCGGTCTGTGCTCGCTTAGAAATGCGAGCACCCAAATCCGGCGAGCACATGTGTAGCAGCAGCCAGCCATCAGCCAGGACTGGCTATGATTGGCTTAAAAATGTCTGGATGCACAGCCGGTTAGTGAACACAGTAATCAGGTGATCAGCACGCATGTGCCAAGACAACAAAGGCTGCAAGTTAATACGTCGTGTGAAGGGTTTCTCTTATTGTATAAGAGATAGCATCTCGCGCAGTTTGTGCAAGAGGACAGCGAAGCCCACGTCTGTTGATATTTTGTGGGGTTTTTTTGATCGTCACTTCCTCTAGTAAGCTAATGTTCTTTTCTATTTCTGCAATTTCTGTCTTATTTTCTTTGGAAAAGCTACTGTCCAGTTTATCCAAAGTAAAACGAAGGTCGAAGTTAATAACAGGATTTTCCATTTTGCTATGTTTTTATTTAGAGCGTTTTATTTTTAAAATACCGATAATTCTATGCACAGCATGACATTACACAAGATAAGAGGTATAGGAATGCTTGGAAATGCTGCTCTGTGATTGGCTGATTTTATATAATTTTTTCTTTTATCTTGTTAAATAATTGCGTCAGGCTTTTTTTTCTAGGTGTTTTTAAATTACTGTTTGTTTTACTGTTTGTTTGTAGCTGATCAGTCTTTTATTAGGTCTATATAAATTATCTGCTGGTTCTTTAGCCTTAATTGTGACTTCCATTTAAGGTCTTATTTTTTTCCTGTTCTTGGTCTTTGAAATTAGGATTGATTTAGATTCAGGGACAAACACATTCGGTGTGTTTTCATATATTTGTCTTATTTCAACATCTCACATTTTATATATATATATATATATATATATATATATATATATATATATATATATATATATATATATATATATATTATGTATGAAAGCCAAACAATTAAATGCTTTAGCCATGTATCAATTGAAAAAGACATGACGGCTGACATTCCTGACTTTAATAATAAAGTAATCGAAAAATTTGCCATGATAAGACATCGCAGAGCAAACTTTTTGTATCACTTCCAACCAGAAAGATCCAAAGACCCACTGGACAGTGCTTCTACCACTGAGGTTTGCCCCCTGGACCCCACACCCTCACCTGCATCTGAGGTGTGAACACCCAAACATTTTGTCCACCAGCCACCACTGCCCGCAACACAATACCAGAAAATCAGGACAATCTATTGGTTGTTACTGAATGGTATACACTTTCTATTTATTTATTTATAAATTTAGAATCTCCGATTATATTTACCCCTGATTTTCTCCCAATTTGGAATGCCCAATTATTATTATTATTATTTTTCTTCTTCACCACGGCGATTCCCTGCACAGCTCAGGGACCCGAGGATCAGTGGGTGTCCTCCGATCCCACGAGCCAATCGCGTCTTTTTACACCTAGGAACTCGAGAGCAGATGTCTGTAGGCTACCGGCCTCTGGAGGACAAAGACCAGATCAGAATATCTCTGCCCCCAAGCTCACTCGGTGCCTGGCCTGTAGGGGTTGCCGCAGAGCAGTGAAGAGAAACAGTCTATGCCGGATCCCACCTCCCCAACCCCGGTACTGCCAAAGCCAATGTGGTGCGCCCAACCCCCAGTTTTTAAAAAAAAATTATTGTAACAACCTCCCCTTAGTTACAAGGGTCCTATTAAGATGTACTGTTTTCTTGAACTCAGAGAAAGCAATCCTAACCATCGGCTTTAAAAAAAAAAAAAAAAAAAAAAAAACCTGCTCAAATTTCTGTCAATATACTGTAGAGACAATACCACAATTACGGAGAGTAGCCCCAAAATCAGATTGCACCCAGATAAACAGTATGATGGTTTGCTCTAACAGCAGTTAGCCTACTGTGTGATGTCAACTGTTGAAAGTGATCATTAATACAATAAAGGCAAGCTCGCAAAATAAATCGAACTCTCTGACAGCTTTAAAGACACAAGTTATTAAAGTAAAAAAAGTAAATAAAATAAAACACAGGATTATGAAATTAACCTTGTGGCAGTTTTTCCTGTCCAATTTCCTCCTGTCTCCAGCACTCAGACTTATTGATCTGTTTTGTTTTATACTAACTGAATAACCTGCCTGAAAATGCCAAAGTTTTCCCTGCACTAAGCAGCACTGGTAACCACATCAGTAAATAATCAGAGCAAGAGAGTGTGTGTGTGTGTGTGCATGCGTGTGCGTGTGTGTATTGCTGTATGTGTTTCTAACAGCTTGCTAACTAGCAATTCCAGAACAAACTTGACTGTATTGTTAACTGATTTAAAGCAAGCCTGTCATTCATGTAGGTTGACACACCCTTTTAGGGCTCATCACACTGACAGGATGTGAAGTGTACTATAAATAACATATCAGAAGTCAACCAATCACAGTACATCTTATCCTGTGTACAGATATCATCCCGTGCATAAAACACCACCCTTAATTCCAATGTTTGAAAATCTAAACAAAACAAAACAAGCAAACAAAAAAAACAAACACACATACCTGGTATATTTTTTAAAATGGACCATCCTATAAACTTAACTCTTTCTTAAAATTTGGATGAACTTGACACTAGTTTCTCTGGTTGCACTTTTGTTTTTAATAAATAGTCTCACCACGACACAGCACCTGTAGGTCTACACACATTATTTATGAACTGTGTCTGTTTATTCTGGACTGAAATATTTCACGACTAGGGGAGTCGCGGAGTCTGGGAGTCCTGTGTACACAATTCATCTGTGTGATTTATAATAATGTGTTGCGTGTAGGGTGTCTCTCTTTGTATAAGACGTCATTTCACACAGATGAGCGGCCAGAACCGCTCTGCTTCACTCTGTGGTCCTCTCACCCAAACTGCACAAGATGACATCTATTATACAATTAGAGACACCCTACACAAGACGGTGGGGCTTGGAAGGGGCCACACAGGGCAACCTTTCAGTTGACTTTACATAAGGACCAAAGAGTGACCCCAACACTGTCCCACTGGCAATACAATGAATCCATAAGTGGTTCCTCTCTAGAGTATAATCGCCAAGCTACAAACTGGTCCTTAACACATTTTCAAGAACTACAAAAAAAATAATAAAAAAAAAAAATATATATATATAATACTACATAATCCAATAATTTTACTGTACAACCTGTTACGTTCCTATTCGGGAATTCCAAAGCCTTGCTTATTGGTTGGCTCAAATATACTGTATATTGACACCTGGTATAGAGAAACCCTGGTACAACACACTCAAAGAGTATATGTGCCTATTTGACAAAGTGTTGCTATTATTATTATTATTATTATTATTATACAAACTATGTTGCAACCGAGTCACCAGGTGCGGCAAATGAGCAGTCCCTGTTGTCAATAATATACATTAAAAATATTTGAAGCAATTTTAGTATTTGATAAATTAAAGTGGTTAGAAATTCACAAATGCAGTTCTACATAGCATTGTGATTTTTAGGATGGCAATTTGCAGTTTGATTGCTTATTGAAACTTTTTATACTGATACTGTAGCAGGTAATAATGTTGTTCATATTTGCTGGTATATTAATATTACTGTAACTGCAACTGTATGTTTTATATGCAAATACCCCCACCCCATATCCCACAGAGATATGTTAAAGCAGAGTTTGTATAATGCATTAATAAGCCCCTTTTAAAAGGGTTGTTATAATGTCTGAAACTTAGTAAATGCTTTGTGATTCGTGCCTTCTGTGGATCTCTGGGTAAATCACATTGCTTGACAGGTGGGGTGAAAATGATTCTTTTGTAGGGTTTAGCGATGACACATAAATTGAGTGTAAATGTCATTTTCAATGATTATGGCTCTAGAATAATATTGAGTCGTGTTACAAAACCCTAGTTTAAGGATAATGGCCAATTTGTGCTTATCCATTGATTTACAAAAAAAAAAAGTGAATGAAACCTTCCTTATCTTTGCCAAGCTCTATTTGAACAACTGCAGAAATTTCCCTTTTTACTAACTTACTATTCAGAGTATTGTCCACCAGGTAGAGCTCTCACCTTAGAATTTATATTACAGCTTTCCTTTCCATCACAATACATCCCCTCAAGCTTGCTCTGTATCTTAATACAAGGGTGGATTTATGTTGAAAAGGCTGTAACAGGATGAAATGAGGGGCAAGGCAAAGCCGTCTTTGACCTTGTAAGGTCTTGCTTTCTTGTCTGTAGCAAGGTTGTAAGTCTTTGCGACGAACCATGTATATGAAGGATGTTTCTTTCAGATCAATGGAGCAGATTTACAGTATACTGGATTGCTTTTGTCACGGCTCTGAAATTATGAAAAGTGTTTGAGTGATCAATCCTGACAGATCAGCTGAAACACAGACGCAAAGCTCAGCTGATAAGACAGTGACTTGAATCTAAAGCGCAACGCCTTACATTATAATGAACTGTAAGCAGAAGAGGGTATTTCAAGCCGCCACATATGTCTCTCTCTCCTGCTGAATCAAAGCAGATCTGCCCTTGACTTGCAAGGCCAGAGATATTGAAAGCATTTCCTTGTATGCACCACTAGATGGCACCAGAGGTGCAGCAAAGAGGCCACAAGCAGCTTAACTGTGTTCAACAGTGCTAGTCCCTTTGTGAATGAAACGTAGATCAGTCACCACGGGTTAGCAGCTAGGTAGCCAATGGGAACAAGTGTGCTACAAAGACAGAATGCATGGTACAGGCAGTGAACAACTGATATGGGATGTTTTGATTTTTATAACCAGCTGGTCCTGCCCTGTGGGTGCTCTACAGTGAGGTAGCTAGAAAAACACACACACACACACACACACACACACACACACACACACACACACACACACACACACACACACACACACACACACACACACACACAGTTTCTGTGATGTAGAACATTAGCAAGACGAACACAGCACATACAAGAGCAGGAGAGAAAGCTCTATTTGCCTTAATTGTAGGTAATCTTGCATTTACAGTATTCGGTGGTTTCACCTCCTCTAGGCCACTTTTCATGTAATTTACCAACCAGCTGCTTCCTCTAATGGATGACATGCTTTGCAGTCAGAAGACACTGCTGAGGTGAAATAACCCAGGATGGGAAACACAACCTGGTATAGTATGTGTTATTTACAATAGAAAGTTTCGTACAAACAAACAAACAAACAAAAAACCCACTTGAACCTAACATGTCAAAATGCTTTGTATAATATACATTCACTTTCTCAGAAACGGTTTTGGCAGATTAAGTCTTACATATTCCCATTATTATGTTAGGAGTACTTCTGGTTCAACTTGCACTCACTGAACCTGTAACATTGATGAGATTTACCTCAAGAACAACTTTAGCTCATTTTCTCTTTGATAAAGTTCTTCTATAATAAAAACATGCAGTCGAACTAGGACCGTTTTGGATCTTGGATAAAGCAGGTGATATAACCAGTAGGGGCTCCAGGACAAAACAGGTTTAATCTCTGTACAACATACCTGTACGATGTAAAGTTATCATAGGATCCAACTGTGTAGTGCCTGAAGAGCCTCTTTGTCCTGTCTTCTCGTGTTTCTGAAAACAAAGATAAAGAGAATTACTAAAGGGGTTTATCCTTTGAGCTTTTACAAAACCACCACTGGCTTTAACTGAGACTGATAAGGATTTGAAATCAGCAACTTGCAACTGCAAAAAAACTAACACAAAAAAAAAAAAAAAACATACTCTGACAAATCATGACAGAACGCACAGAGACATACACCGCACATGCACCTTACAAGTCCCCATTTTGCACAATTGCGTTTTTTGTTTTTTTTAAGGAATACAACAGTTCAAACCAGCAAGAAGCAACTTAGTTACAGGAATGATTAGTTGTGTCTTGGTAGTTTTATAACATTAAAATGAATGTCATTTATCTTTTGAAATTTACCAATAGACTTGCACAAAAAGAGCCCCTGGTAAGTAACCTTTGCAGTGTCGGGTATTTGCCACTTCTGAAGCAATACTGTCTGTAGGCCAATGCTTTTGCATTTCCACGGGTTTCATCAATCAGCCCAGGCTTGCTGTAGGCCAGGAGGTCATTGCTGATTTAACTGACCTAGGACACTGCTGGAGTGAAGTCCTTCACCAGCATGTCATATTATATTTGTTTCTGTGCTCTTGGGTGGTAATATTTATTTAGCAGAGTGGTCACAGTTTCAAGACCAGTAAAGAAAGCCTCCTGAAAGAACCATGAAGGTGTCAGCATAAACTACAGTCCACATTATAGTACAAGCCACCTGACAAAAACGCAAACCAAACAAACACTTTGTCGCGGTTTTAACTAAATCTAATATTTGAGAAATAAAAAATTGATTCTGCCAAAATTGATTACATTCATGTTCAGATGTTGATTAATTCAACGTATGCTTCTATATAGGAGTCACATGCTGACCCTTGACCTTTGGCCCTAGGTTGCGCACTGCTGTCCTATATCAATCAATTTTCTAAGATGGGGCTTCTGTGAAATTAAAATAATTAACTATAATTAACTGGCATCATATAGCATGATCAACATTTTCAACAGTAAGGTACAACTAGCAAACACAGTTTTTTTTTTAATAGAAGTGTCCACAAAGAAACACCCAGTCAGAGAACACAACGGGTGACATTTACACAATTTTTTGCAAAAGTAAAAATAATAAATAAAACAACTGTTAAATTTACAAAAGTAACAAATAACTGCAAGGGTTAATTTAGTGCCCAAAATGCAAATTGTGTTTCCCCAGGCTATTTAACCAGCATCATCATTTTTCATCTGAAAATTCTCTACAGTACAGGATGAAAGACAGATTGTTCAGTTTCCTAAATATTCTCAGTCTTACTAAAAGGAACTAAATTTAGGTAACAAGCTACTGTATTGAAAACATCAGGATTTTCAACATTTTGTAATTTATAGAATGCATTTTGCAAATCAATACTGAAATATCTATCTATTTGAGATGAGCCTAATACTATGATTTTGCAACAATTACTAATAATCTATTTTTCTTAAATCTATCATGTACAGAATCTTTCCAGATTGCAACCCAATTATTTATTAACTACTGGAAGTAGATACTTCTGACAAATTACAAATTAAACCATTGAACCATAGCAGTCCATAAACAACAATTCAATAACATCTTTTTTTCTGAATAGACCTAATATACAGTATCTGAATGGGCTCTGTTCAATTTGTGGGGATCCAATGGTTTGGAACGTGGCTTGAAACGACAATACAGAGGTGCTGGTGCTCTCTTGTTAAATAAGCAAGAGAAGACTTTAACAATCACCAAGCTTAGCCCCTGTCTGCTACTTCCCAACCCACCAACATTCCCTTAAAAACACAGCTTCTAACAGCAGTGCTTGGCTTTAATGAACTTGTTCAGATCTGAAGGAAGGAACAGTGCCTTGCTGCTCAGGTTGGTATGCATCAGCAAACCTCCAGGTAACAACCTCTGCAGAGATACATTATAATGCTAGCGCCTGACTCATTTGCTGCCATAAATGAATCTCTTCTAAACACACCTTAATTTAAATAAGACACAGAGGGATGGGAGCACGTTGCATGCTCACTTTACTCCGAATTAATCGTTTTTAACTGCTTCCCTCCCCCCCAAAAAAACAATGTTGTAAAATGCTTAAATAGGATTTATGATAAGCCTGTTTCAGTCTTACATATTCACAATGACAAATACTGAATAATCTTCTAAATTACTAGCTATATATAAACTAGGATGTTGTAAGGTGACATAGACTGTTGCCATGCTGTATTACATAGAAATTCATAGTTTGGGAGTGTGGCAGATGCAGTGGGATTGTTTTTCAATTTTTGAGGACATTTACTCACGGACCACAGATTGGGAACCACTTTCGTAAAACTTGTGGATTACAAAGCAGTCTTCGAAAAGAAGTGGTCCTTTGGTATTTGTTTTTTTAATGAAATTGTCCTTGTAAGAAACAAAGAATAGCACAAGTTTCGATACTTCCCAGCGCACATCAATAATTGCAGAAGCAGGCAGCCCACACTCTTTTCACACCACACTTGCAGATAAGACAGATAATTAATTGCCCAGTCTCTGCTATTTATCTTGATTGACGGAGCAGGATGGCGCTGGTGAAATTCTCTCTCTTCCTCTTTCTACTCTGAACTTGGTTTGGCCACTTTCTGACTAACCTGTCTCCCACCCACACACACAGATTCAGTGTCCCCCATGTTGGCAACAAAGAAACACAGAACACATTATTTTCCTCAGCTTTGTTAGCACTGCAAGTTCCTTCTCATGCAAACCACTGCAGTGTCACGGCATCGGGGGCACACTTCACAGGACAAGCTTGTGAACTAACACTGCTTTTACTATAAATCCCCCAGTTGCTCAAAATCCTCCATCCATGAACATTCCAAGATTCTCTTCTTTGCTTCAGCTGTACAGTTGACCCTATCCTGCAAGGTATCAGACTGCCTGTGTCTTTGTTTTAGTTGACAGAACCACTCAGCTGTGCTTCGCAAGGTTGTACCATAAGAGATAGGGTCAACTGCACATAATAACTTTTACAGTACTACGGGGTTAACAGCCCCTGTACACACATAAATTACTGCAGGTGTAAAACCACAGAACTTGGTACGGAGGGTATTATAGATTTTCACAGTTTCTTAATTGAAAGTCTTTTTTAGTGGTTGAAGATTAATGAAAAATGTATTCATATTTTTGTCAAGACAATGAGATGGAAGACAACAATATTTCATTCTAAATTATTGCTAAAAAAGGCCTTTCAATGAGTGAACCTCTTATCTCAGATGTGCAGAGCTGATTGTCCTTTATAGTCGTTTAATTATTTGACCCATTTCTGCACATATTTTAGGTACATCTGGCAAGTTAGAAACAGATTTTTTTTTTGTTGTTGTTGTTGTTTTTGTTTTGCGGAGTTCAAATTCAAAAGGATTTTCAGGATCTTGATTAATCTGGGTATCAAGAAAAATCAGCTCCTGAGAGGGCGGTGAGTCGCAGGCATTGTTAACACTTGCTGAACCAAGAGCTAAGCTCCAGCCCTGCCTCTCCCACAAGCTGCTGTATGGCTTATATGCAGTGGCATTTAGACGGGTAAGTGGATGTAAGAACACCTGTCTAAAGAATATGCTCAACATGTGGTGAAATATGTTATGTTCTCTGGAAAATCCAGGTGATATTATTGTAAAGTAAATACATAAATCCAGGAGCTGAAATCCTTTCACTGGGCTCATTCTAGCGGCTATGATTAAATATGACCCTCTCTTATACCATACTGTGTCTGTCCAAATGTAAAGGTTAAACATAACCAAGTAAATGTCAGTTATCACTGAATAGTGACAAAGCAGCTCTTCAGAAATAACTGACCTTTATAGATGTTGTGTGAGTTACAGTATCACATGTGAAAAGTAACTGACCAACTTCAGAATCAACCTGAATATATCTTATGAAATACACTTTTATGTTTAAGCACCCAATCCTATAATACTGGTTTAACAAATACAATCTCAGCTAAGCAAACCTCCGTCAGCCACATTATTTACCCAGCAGTCAGGCATAAATCCTGCAATCATCTACTACAGTGATTCAGCTCTCTACGCTAATTGTTCAGACAAATAAGACAGATTCACTGCTCTTGAACTGTGGACCCCCAGATTCCTCGTTATCTTGAAATTCCACACCTGCAAATGCAGCTTATTAAAGCAAACCTTTAAAAAGCACTTGTCATTAAAGAAAAGAAGAGCACATGGATACACTGGAGACTAAAGCCCTCTAACAATCAAAAGTCTAACCAGTCGCCTCAACTTGTCTATTCATTAAGAACTGTTCTGAGGTCACCAGAACTCATTTGACATAGGCCTCCATCTGCCACTGAGCAAATGACTTTGATCACTATTGGCTCGAGGCTGGAGAGAATCTACGGTAGCATCCTTAGGACAGCAGTCCTCATATCTCATTACCAATCCACTGCGCCAAATACCCCCCAGAAGAATTCCTAATTCGCACATTTAAGGCTCTCAATCATGTTCCTAAATACAGCAATTAAATTACTAATTTACTATTTAATGAATTGCGCATTTAAAACCTTATTTTAAATTGATTAATTAAAAGATTGTAGTTACCGACAGTACTGCCAATCTTCACTGTATGGAGACACACTCTCGCTAGTGTCAATAATACTGATTTCTTTTACATCACAGTTTCTTTATTGAATTTCTGTTTAATGCGGGATTAAAACCCAGTCAAGTTCAGCTTCTTGTTTCATGTTGATGACAGTAACTTCAGTTAAACTAAATTACTGAACAGCTTTACACACCCTAACAGATCATTTTATAACAAAACAGCCCACTCAGAACAATATTCAGTGTTTTTTAAATTTAAAAAAAAAATCGACAAATTGGGGATAAGACATCGGTAGAAGGATGCCAAGCAAGCAAAGGTCATTTTGTGAAAGGAACATGGATTCTAGGATATTGAAGTAATTTGTGATTTACATCTCTTCGCACATTAATTGAAGACTTAGATCAATACCTATGAAAGAAAATGTAAACCAGGCTCAAATAGTAATATATTAGAATGGAAATGATGTGCTTCATTCTTCAAAGCAACCAACAAGAAAGGATATTTTGTTATGCAACTGCAGACAATGTTATATATGACAAACTATCTATTCTGGAATTGCAAAAAAACCCCAAAAATAACACATTCGGCTTGGGCTCCAACGCAATTTCTGCAAGCTCCAGCATTAAAAAAATTAAGCAATTTCTTAAGTTAACCTGCTTCGTGGGATCCCTCATTATGATAGGAAAATGCCACATTGGCAGTATTGGAAAGAAAGGGTTTCCAGCTTATCGTTTGGACTAAATTCAATGTATTTTCTTTTTTTGGCATGTTGGCTCTGTGGTTAATGGAAAATCCATAGGAACCACCACTGAGTCAGCTTTCTGGATTACTGAGGCTAAACTGAATTCCAAACAGTTTTTACTGTGGAGAGGAGATTTTAACATCTATATTTCTATTGTCAGTATAGGTTTCTTACCCATGATTACAGTGTGTGTGTGTGTGTGTATGTATGTGTGTATGTATGTATGTATGTATGTTATGTATATACAGTGCTCCCTCGCTATAAGGCTCTCGATTATAACACACCTCAGATATAATGCTCCTACAGCATGTCCCCCAATTTCCTATACTAGTGATTCATGCAATATTTCTACAGTAAATACAGTACGTGATGTTCCAACTGTAAACAACTTCTCAGTCTAACTTCTGTTTCTGTCTCTCCCTTTTGATAAAGTATCTGAACTGAAGAAAAGCTGCGCTGGCACTTTGTAACGCAGACATCTTATTCAGCATTCATTTTATAACTAAATAAACATTAGGCCTATTTACGTGGCTATCTTTCCTAATGTATTTACTTTTTTGCTGCGAGAGGAGCTGAGGCTTTCTCCGGGAGATGAGACGCTTCAGCTTTGCTTAAGCCCCGCTCCGGCAGCCGAACCTGGGGCGAGCCCATTCCCTCTTCCCCTTTCCACCTCGCACTTGGTTTGCTTGTCACTTCAAATTGAACTCCCGACCGCCGTTTAGCCAGGCTATTTATAGTTTAAAAACTGGTAATTAAAATGATCCACGAGTGGGAATGTTACCTTTTTTTTTGGTGCTTTACGCATGGTTAATTCACAGTTACATTTTGCTTCACTATATGTGCATTATAGAGAGGAGTTATTTTATTTTGTAATTTAATTTAGTCAGATGTGTGTTATGTGTCCCGCGATGCCCCCCAACCCCTTCCCCTGTTTATAACGCTCTTAAGTTATAACGCCCATATTGTGTTTATATATTGTAAGGCAGCGGGATGTGTGAGACAGCAGGGAGGAGGTGTATGTAAAACGATTTAGCCACTCACGGGTTCGTGCCCCTTTAAAAACTACGACCCAGCACACAGAAATGGATTTTCAAGCGCGGTTGCGCTAATATTTTAATAAACACAAAAATAAATACAGCAAAACAAAACAAACACCTAACTCCGATTTGGAGCACTTACTACACAGGTAATTTACTTGCAGGACGGCTAAGCCGTTTACCTGGCATACAAACAAAAAACCCCACAGGTTTACACAGCACTTACTTCTTTTATGACTGCTCGGAAGCAGAGCACCTCTCTTCTGCTTCCTTCTACTCAGCAGACCTGAGCAGACTGACTGCTTCCCTTAAATACCCTGCACCTGGCTCTAATTTAATAATAAGCACCAGGTGCAGGGAATGATCCATAATAAAACAATTAACAGAAATAATTAAACAATAAAGTAAAACAATTAAACAATACAAAAGGTGCATTTTTTCCCTTCAGGGAGGTTTTAACCCCCTCCCTGCTGTCTCACACATCCCGCTGCCTTACACTATATATACACACACACACACACACACACACACACACACACACACACACACACACACACACACACACACACACAGTAGATGCCGGTAAAGAAAACTTTCGGTTATTAACAACATTTTCCCAGGAACCAATCCTGTCCCATAGACTTTAATGTTAATGGAATTCTGATATTAGTAACTGCACGCCACTTATTGACAACCTTATTACTAGTTATCAGTGCTACAGAGCGCACTTGCATGATTTATGCACATACTTCATGCAGCTTTTATAACACACTGGCTTTGCAACTGCGTATTTCTGGCGGACTGCGGCAGACTCGTGGCTTTGAAACTGGCTATGAAGCTGCACGCAAAATTTACATGGATTTACAGCGGGAGGTTGTAAAAAGCAGACAACGTTGGACAATTTCTTATTTTAAAATTGTGTTCTTTAGAATTGATTTTACAACACATATCTTTTATCTTTGGTTTACTCATTGTAAGGACAACTGTAGTACATCGTTGTGTAGTACTATTTAAGCCTACTCTTTTTTTTTGTTTGTTTTACACACGTGAAGTAAATAGTTCTATGTTTGGGTATTTCCTGTTTCTCCTGTTAATTTTTTAACACTAACATTTAAAACACATGTATTTCAGTGCCATATTTGTACAACTACAGTATATATCGTTCCACTCCTCCATGCAGAACTGCTTCAACTCAGTGACATTTGTGGATTTTTGAGCATGAACTGCTTGTTTCAGGTCCCGCCACAACATCTCAATGGGGTATAGGTCTGGACTTTGACTAGGCCATTCTAAAACTTTAAATTTCTTGTTCTTCAAACCATTCTGATGTAGACTTGCTTGTGTGTTTCGGATCATTGTCTTGCTGCATGACCCAGCTGCGCTTCAGCTCACGGACGGATGGCCTGACATTCTCCTGTAGAATTCTCTGATACAGAGCAGAATTCATGGTTCCTTCAATGACGACAAGGCATCCAGGTCCTGATGCAACAAAGCATCCCCAAACCATGACACTTCCACCACCATGCTTGACCGTTGGTATGAGGTTCTTACTGTGGAATGCAGTATTTGGTTTTCGCCAGACATAACGGGGCCCATGTCGGCCGAAAAGTTCCACGTTTGACTCATCTGTCCAAAGAACATTGTTCCAGAACTCTTGAGGATCATCCAGGTGCTTTTTGGCAAACTTCAGATGAGCATTCATGTTCTTCTTAGTGAGCAATGAATTCCGCCTTGCTACTCTGCCATGAATCCCATTTTTGCCCAGTGTCTTTCTGATGGTGGAGTCAGGAACACTGATCTTAGCCAAGGCGAGAGAGGCCTGCAGATCCCTGGATGTTGTTCTAGGGTTCTTTGTGATTTCCTGGACGATTTTACGCCTTGCTCTTGGAGAGATTTTGGCAGGACGGCCACTCCTGGGAAGATTCACTACTGTCCCAAACTTTCTCCATTTGGACAATATGGCTCTGACTGTGGTTTGGTGGAGCCCCAGAGCCTTAGAAATGGCTTTGTAACCCTTTCCAGACTGATAGGCATCAGCACCTTTTTTTCCAGAGGTCTTCAGGAATTTCTTTTGTTCATGGTATGATGTGCCTCAAGAACCTGTGTGCTGACAACTTCACTCTGTAAGGGTTAAAGTTAGTCAGATTTATATTGGGCAGGGCTAGCCCAAATCAGGCCTGGTTGTTAACCAAAGTACTCAAACAGCTGACCCTAATTATCCCTTTAATTAGGTTGAGTTAACTGGGGGCAATAACTTTTTCACACTGAAGATTGAATGTTTGATTACCTTGCACACCAAACAAATGAAAGAAGCACCAAACTTTGGTCATTTTTTTCTTTCAGACTCCCTCTATATACTATTACAACCCACAAAAAAAATCTGACCAAATACAATGTGAAAAATGTGCAAAAATGCAGCAAAATCAGACAGGAGGCAAATACTATATATATATATATATATATATATATATATATATATATATATATATATATATATATATATATATATATATTAGGGTAATATTCAGTAAGACTATGTTTTCAGGGTTGCTTGATGTAGGAAACAGTGAAGAACTTCTGCTACTAACAATCCTAAAATTAATAATTTTGTCTGCAGGTATACGATGTAGTGAGATATAAAGATACAAATATATAATACAATTAAAGGTGAGGGCTTTGTGATGTTGGTATTCCAATCTCCTGTTTGCCTGAGACTTTATACATTAATCTGCCTGACTCATACTTGACAGTTCCAGCATCACTGCGGGCCCCATTCTGCTGTGCTGCTGCCAGCACGTCCTTGCTTGAAGGACACATACAGTGCGAGCCATCTCTCCTCCTGAATGTGAATAAACCTGAGCTTAACCTGACATGGTTATTAATCTACCCCAGAGTCTCATCAATTAGGGATCCATTAAAATATGGTGCTACTCCCTTAAACATGGTCTGTCGCTCCGGATTGAAACAGCAGCCTTAACTTTCTTTCTCAAGGACAAAGAATTAAACTGGATACAAATCCTTCTGCTCCTCTCATCCCTGGGATTAGCAATGCAGGGTAAATGAATCCTGGTGACATTGTGGAAAAAGGAAATAAATGTCTTTTTGGTCAGCATGGCACATTAATGATTAAGTTGTATTACAAAAGATACTCTTGAAAGATGCAGCTTTGTGTTAGTATAGCAAGGTAGGTATGTTATGCTGTAAACAAATAGTACCATAAGAAAAAAAATTAATGGCAATTTTCCCTAAATAGTTTCTGTCCAACATGGCAGTTACAGTGGTATTTGTAATAATGACATGAAAACACTTGGTTGCTCATTACTTCTATGTACACCTACACACAGTCACAAACTTTCATCCACTACTACAAAACTCTGAAAGAATACTGTATGTAGACATACTAAAATAAACTTAAGGATTGATTTGATCTTTTTTTTAGCACTGGGGAACCACCCTGGTTATTATGGTTGATGAAACAGTGGTTGATGAAATACAGGGAGATCTCCCAGCTGTTGACAAAGTTATTGGATATTTTTCCATTATGTACTACAGCATGGGTTGATTTGGGCTTCAGTACATTCACAGGGTGTGAATTCATCAGTTGCTAAATGCTTGGGTCCCAATGCTAAATATACAACAGGCCATCATCTCCAAGCTTGTAGAGAGAAAACAAAAAAAAAACTGGCTTTCCAGCTTCTCTTTATAGCATGTGGCCAGGTCTAATTGCTCACCAATGAATCAATTAGCACCTGGCCACATTCCACACATCTTTTAGCAGGGAGGAGATTCTAACCCTAGCCGTGCCATTTTCAGCACATACTTTTTATAAAAAACAAAAAGAAAAATTTAAGTATATTTTCATGTGCAGGGCCTCAGCAGTACCACAAGATAATATAGCAAAACTGCATCGATAAGAAAATAAGTTATCATCTTGTGTATCAAATGCCTTCTAGTGTACATAATTTTTAATTTTTTTATTAACAGTTTCAGTAAATGCCTTTTACTTGAGCACAATAATGACTTGAATGCAGAAATCTATATACAGTATGAAACACTTGTCAGCAGCAAGTCAAATCAACAAGGGAAAACACAAACCTGTTTCAAAAGGGACAGACTTCACAAATAATAATTAAAAAGTGTTTACCTGGGGGCTAGGCATTCTGTCAGCACACCAACATCAAAATGAATACACTGCTGACATCAATCCCTTGTTACTATAAAAAAACCAACAACTTTCAAAATCAGATCCCTGATAAAATATAGATGTTTCTCTGACTCACTGTGTATACAGCCCAACCTGTTTACTTCACACATGCACACACAGAACAGTCTTTCCCTAATGAAACACATAAAGCTGATTTTAATTTCAGCTAAGCCAACCATCAGGATGACAAACATGTGGCTTTTTGATGCAACAGCAGCTGTGGCTGAAGCTGAAGTGATAAAAAAAAAGAACAGCAACTGATAGCATCTGCTAAAGACAATACAAAACAAAATCATAAAACGAAACAGACCATGATCACCTTACCTTACATTATACACATGTTAATAGCATCAATTCAAGCACACATGCTGGCTTAAATATTTTGAAGAAGTGTACTTGCATTAATATGAAGACAGAAATGCCAAATACTAATACCAAAACATTCTGGGAATCGGGCCCTGTGTGTTTTGTGCATGTCCATTTTACATTGGTATCCTAGTCAAAGTAGTTACCGAACCTTTTGGTCTTAGTAATACTAAACTTAATGGTATCTTATATGTATATTATAATAACTAACTGTTAGTAATACTTACTTTTAAGAGCAGTACTTTCTGTTCTGTATCTTTAAAAGAGACGCCCCAAAATAACACAGGCTCCACCTGTAGGGTTGTGTGTAGTGTATTCAGAGCTCCATAGGAAGATTACATGCTTTGATGTTGTGTATGTTTTGCAAGTTACATTAAGTGGTAACTTTCTCATTTGTACTATCATTATCTTATTTTTAGTCCATTGCAGTTCATTGTGGATGTAAAAGGAGCTTTGTTTAATTTGTTCATCCTTAATATTGAAAGACTTTATTTTCATTTTCTGTCCCGCATTATTTTCAACTTGTAGAACTGCTTTAACTGAAGATCAGAACTTTCTGTCCTTAACAGTAAATCACACACTGCAGTTGTTGAATTAAAGATGCTACAATATTTTAAAAACAATGCCGAGCTCCCACGACTGAACAGCTCTGTTAACCCTTGGTGTTAAGGGTGTTAGTTATTGCTGAAATACAGTAATTGTTCCTTTCCCAGTGTCCTAAGTAACCCATCCACCACACTGACAGCAGGAACAAGCCTGCCTGGAGGCCAGCATATTAATTTGCTGTGACCCCAGTTCCCCTTTTTCACATTCATGGCAACTCATTTGTAACAACCTTGACATTCCTCCAAAAATCAATAAGGACGGCTACGCCATGTGTCAATCACTGCTGTCACTTTAATGCAGTTCCAGCATACTGGATTTTATTCTCATTCAGTCATGTGATTTAAAAAAAAAATGTACATAGTTTTAATTTAATGCAATGTTGTTTAAAATGAATACCAATCTTGGAGTTGGAGGACACAATTGCAATTACCATACAAAATACAATTGTTTTTATAAAGCTTTTTCAGATGAATGTTTCCGGGGGCAAATACTGGTATAAAGAAAAATAGGCTGAGAAGGACATACTGCACAGTTCTGTACAAATACCAAACAGTAGCGATGAGCGATTATCACTTTTACAAGTCGATTCCATATTTGAAAATAATCCTGATTACCATTATTGATTTTCCAATAACATCATTCTTAGGGGGAAAAAAGTCACAAAAAGGTTCCTGATTAAAAAAAAAAAAAAAAAATCGAATTAAAAACTACAACAAAACTTGTTTCAACAGCACTTTCAAACCTACAAAACATACAGTATGCATTATATTGAAGTCAATAATAATAATAATAATAATAATAATAATAATAATAATAATAATAATAATAATACATGGCTGGCAGTTTAGTAACTCTTTAAATATAACGTAATACAAGAAAATTACTAATTATTAAATGAAACATAATACAAGAAATAGTAATTTGAAACATTAAAACGTTACAACGTCAACACCAACAAAAACGTCAAACACCAACAAAATGAAAATTGAATTTAACCTGCCTCACTGACCAAACTAAAATGAGAAACCTAGTCAACAATAACAGATACATACAAGTGAAAGTCCCAGTAAAACAATACAATAACTTTGGGTAGCTCACTTAATACATATTTATATTAGAATCCTTGAAGCATTGGTTTCGAGGGTGATTGATCTGTCATAGACTGACCCTATATTTATATTATTTAATATCTGCCTCCTTTATCTTGCAGAACGAAACATCATTAATAAGGTGATTGATAAATGTGCAAATAAAATAAAAAAAATAGTTTACAGTATTTAAACACTCGCTCACCTTCTTTCTCTGACAAGTATTTATAAGAAAGAGTTCTGATACTATTCTATGCTCCCTGTATGTTTTTGTTTGTGACACCATTTGTATGCATTAAGGGAGCTTTAAGAGAAGGGCGGGTCTCGAGGTTCCCTTGACTACAGATCCCATAATGAGAGCAGCTTCAGTGGTTGCCTGACGCAAACCGCTGGAATCCAAAATGGCTGAGATGCGGAAGTAACTTCTATGATGAGTGACCATAAAGAAGACGTTAAGTTTATATTATAATAATCGATCGAAATTGTGCAGTTCATTAATCGTTTGGTTTTGGTGTTTAATAATCGGACATTAATAATTAGGTTATTGATTTATTGGCTTTTGTTATAGCTTCTTGCGAGAGTGGGGATGAAATGAACCTGTGGCAAGAAATCCTAAAGTAGATCGTGCTTAAATTTAAACGTTTAAAGCTCAACCCCTCCCTTTGAGTACGGTACTGCATTACAAGTCATCTGATAGCATCTGAAATAACTTAACTGCAGGATCTTAATGAAACCAAACAGCTGATCAATTCACACAATGCAATTAAAGTGCTTAATACCAATGATAACACAGACCATTATAATTCCATATCAATTACAAAGAGAATTAATCTTCTCGGAATCACAATATAAATCTAAAAGCACAACGGTAACATAAGAGTGTTTATATAAAATGAAAACATTCAAACTATTTTAATCTAAGCATTTTCTAGCGTCAATGGTCCATGGTCTAACAATCACATGAATATTATTTATTTCTTAGCAGACACCCTTATCCAGGGTGACTTACAATTGTTACAAGATATCGCATTATTTTTACATACAATTACCCATTTATACAGTTGGTTTTTTTACTAGAGCAATCTAGGTAAAGAACCTTGCTCAAGGGTGCAGCAGTAGTGTCCCCCACCTGGGATTGAACCCACAACCCTCCGGTCAAGAGTCCACAGCCCTAACCACTACTCCACACTGCTGCCCATAAATAATGAATTAAACAAGTAAAACCATCAATGTTAAAAAAGGACATTATATAACAACTATAAACATGTATTAACAATTCTAATTTAAATATTTCTTAAAGAAAAGGAGAACATTCAGCTTAAAGGTCACTTCACTATGACAGCATGCGCTCAGTGCAAAAAAACATTGTGAGTGACTGTTTCCAATCATGAAAAAGTCAATTCCTATCCAATTCCAGCCTGGTATTCGAATGATACTAATCTGGCTGAATAAGGCCTAGTCTGAGATCATGTTTGACTCTTTATAAGCTGTTATGATTAGCATACAAATGAAGGATGCTGTATGGAATACAGTAATCATAACCAGCAAGTAACCATTTTTAAACTTCAGTATCTCTCTTGAAATGCCTCTAGGTAGACAGCATACGCGTTCAAGTTGAAACTGCAGTAGAAGTTAAACTGAGCAGCGACGCAGCCATTCATCTTCATATGACCTACATCTCCTCTGTCTCATTGCCAGATTGCGACTCATTAATTTGTCACTACATAAATAATTTCTGTCAAAAAAATGTTATACACTTAAATCATCATGCCATTGGAAATGTGGTCTTGCACTTATTTACCTCAGCTTTCAAACTCAATAACCCCTGGATTTTTATTTTAAGAAAAAATATTAGTAGTATCATTATTGTGATTTTCGTTTTGTTTTATCTTCTTCTGTATCGATTAGTACGAGTAGTGTTTGCACTTCTTACAGTTTGTTTATATTTTCTGTACTTTAACTATCCGGGGTTTGCTGTATTTCTTGAAGCTGCTGCTGATTGTTTGTAGTAATTAGCAGATTATATACATGTTGCTATTCTACACCCCCCTACTCTTAGTGTCTATGTTCTTAATAAACTTTTTCTGACTTTTTAGTCTTGGCTGTGTGTCCTTTCTCCTCTGATTATATCCTAGTTATGCACCACTGGACTATTAAATGAACCTGTGCTGGGTGTGTTAACCAAATGTATAAAATTATGCCAGTGTAAAACTGGGAGTGGCGTAGTCGGGCTATTGATTTGAACCCTGTGCCATTTACTATAGACGCTTTGTTCTGTCTTGAACCTAAGAGGCACTACCCACAGGTGACTCAAATCACACAGAGGGAACAATTAAAACCGACTGAATTCAAATACATAATTCTTCTGATACCAAAACAAAACTCATTGCAGTAAGTTACGGAGAAAAAGATTTAATGATGACAAGTTACAATGAATATTTCTCTCTTTCTGCCTGTGTCCTCATGATTCAGCAGTGTATGAAAAGCTGAGTCTCTAAGGATTTTGACTGTTGCCAATGGCTATATCCCCAGTGAGAGCGGCTCAGTCTTACAACCCCGTACTCAGGCACGAACCCCAAAACTTCTACAACTTGATAGTATATTCCTGATTCTAATTATACTTCCAGAGGTGACCAAATTCAATTATTTCTGTCCTATAGAAAGAACCAGTAGAAATCTGTTTTCTGACTGTCAATTAGTCACCTTTCTTTCTTAAGAGATATTGCCAAATGTGTTTTAACAACGTGTTGTACATGTAACCTGGTATGAAGAAAAGAAACCATATTTAAGACACTATTAAAAAGAAAAATGGGCTTTCAATTCAATTGATTCAATTATCTAAAATATCTTTGTTCATAATAAATAAATAAATAGATACATGTTTTGATGCTTCATCTGATGAAGATATATGTCTGATCACCCACAATAAGGGTTATACCAAATTTCGATTTATACTGCACTCCCTGCACATAAATCAAAATTCCACACTGCAATCTCCATTTATGACAGAAGGTGCTTTAATTATTCAACATGCTCAATACATGTTCTTGGGGTTCTGAAAACAGAATTAGATAATTTTTGCTGCTGAATCACAAACTTGCTTTACCTCTCTTTTGGCTGGTAACAAATAAGTTCCTGAATCATTCAAAAACAGAAAAAAAACAACAGACGATAAGATCAAACACTAACCATCCTGTTTCTTAATGTCAACGCTATGGCATAGAATCAACACAGATACATACAGACCAGTTGGTTTTCCTGGGTTGAAGCTGGAAGTGTATCAACCAAGATGAAATTATTTTCACCATCACAAATCTATTGGGTCAGTTTCCTCCTTTTTCCTTTGTACACAGGGTAATTTAGGTCTTCAGTGCTATATAAGCAACAATGAAAGCAAGCTATTCCAAATTAATATATAGAGGACAAAACATAACAGGTTGTGTATTATAATAATGGAAGCCTATGGTGGATGTGATAAAACAAGTGCTAAATGTGAACAATTATTTGTTCTGTCGTGTATCCCAGGGTAAAAAACTATTGGCGACGACTAAATTTTAGCAAGAAAAAAAAAAAGGTGCTGTCACTTCACATAACTGCCAGTTTAACCACGTTAAATAAAAGAAAACAAGAAAGCAAGGGATTAATATAATTACCATATAGTTAAAAAAAAACTGAACAAGATTATTTTGAATTCAGCACAGATTAATCAGGGAAAGTGGAAAATATGGGCTATGGCTATTTGTTTTTACCATCAAAAACCAGAACAATTGTTCTGTGGTTGGTACACAGAGCAATCTGCAAAAAGCCAACGATCATTGAAAAGGTTGAAGCGCATCACAATGAAATCATCATACAACCTAATCACCATTCAGACATCAAAGCTCCATAAAGGACTTTGATCATGTGCAAATTACAAGGGTGTGTGTTTGTGAAGTGTGCCTCTAATTTTAACAGGGCAGGTTCTCTGAATCAGTGTTTGCCATGCTTCTACTGGAAAGTAAATCAGGTCTCTCTGCCCTGCCCTGCTTGTTAGTACATGTAAGCTGGCCACCACCCCCTTCAATAACTCTTGCAGATTCACAGCAAACAGTATGAGCAAGCTTTTAATGAACAGCCTTTATGGTACTTTTTTGATCAATTTGCACCGTTTATGGTGCTGTGAAGTTTAAATGAAGGGTTTTGTTCATTTAGTTCAGTTTTTGGTGCACAGTTTTTCCTGGAACAAAGCAAAATATATACAATTAAAGCATCTTGTATACAATTATAATCTTGAAGATTACATTTTATTCATGGCGCTACAATTCTTCTAGCAGATTTTAAGATAACTGACAAAATAACATAAACAAAGATAACTGCTGTTTTTTGGATTTTGAAAAGGTTGCAAATGATAACTCTAGTGCTAATTAACAAATCAGTATGTAGCACTGATTTTGGCATTTTCATGCAGTCATTATGCCTATTTTGTTATTAAATAATCGTGCTAATGAGATTTCCGAAATAATGTTAATATCTTAACAAGCAGTGCTTCCTGTGACTAATTATTTTGTTTGCGTGGGAATTTAAAAGGAAATCAATGTTAATTGTCATAATTCATCAGGAGTTAATTTGCACTTGGCAAAGGAGGGTTTTAATTAGCGAAAGAGTATATATCTCACCTTAAAACAGATATGCAAAAGACAGCGGCTATGACGCCGATGATACAGAGATAGTGTAGAGTGTACAGGACTAGGGTTAATTTCTTAAAGAATAACTAGTGTAACTGACAATATATAATCTGGTTAGAATTGTTGTATCTATTCTGAACAGCGTCTAGAATGACTTATTATATATGACATGACTTTTGGGCAGCTGTGAACATGAGCTATTTTCTGACTGTTTGTTTTAAAATGTGTTTTAAATGCTTAGAGATCCAGTTTCATAGTTTATCCTTCATAGTGCCCTACATGCATTTTTTTCAATTATAAACAATTTTACGTTACCTGGAAACGTTTTCATGCTGTGTTTTGCCATTCTCTTGTTTTCCCATTTCGGAAAGCGAATCTTTTGTGGATTTTCGATTCAGATCTCGGAAATAAAAACTACAAAAATAAAACATGTCTAAAACTAATAGGCAATTGAGTTCATTCATCAGACAACACCATTGAGTGGCATCCCAGATAACACCTAAATAACACCTATTGCCAACAAGAGAACTGTCAAGGTAGAATACTGAATAGGTGCATCCACTGACTTTTATCTGGATGCACCGTGCTGCTACCTGACAGGAAATAATGTAGATGCTAATTCTGGGACTGCAGCCAAAGATATAAACAAGCCACCAAGCTTCAGGATAGATTGGAGTTGCCTAAAGCAGTTCATAATGACTAAAAGTAATGAAGTGACACGAGAAGATAGAAAACAGCACAGCAAGGTCCAATACATCTTACAGGTATTTGTATACTTGTACGGCAACGCCGTGCCATTCTTTAAAGACCTGTGACACAGTAGTCATTAATTTCCTGGTTGTAGTCTAAGATACAAATGCAAAAACTAATCACGTACCCAGTCATATCCCTCTCTAACCCAATACGCACATGCTTTAACCTTTGTTTTGGCCTAACTAACTAAAAGCTAATTGTTATTGGCTTTATACAATATACACACCATGGTTTGCTTTATTTCCTATAAACACCACTGTTCGTCTCCCGAAGGATATATTCTATACCTGTTTAATTTAAAGTTTATAAAACTTAAACTCCCAGAGATATAAGCAATTAATTGTGCAGCAGCGGTGGACACAGAAACAACAGTGACTCATAGAGGGACTGCTTAATTAGGTCACATAGTTAGCCAAAATACATGGCTCCTCTTAGTCCTCCTGAGACCTATACCCAAGCACTTTTTCTCATTATCAGTTCTCTAAATGATCTGACACTTTGGCTTGAGACTGCCAATTAAGGTAACAATTATTGTGACCTGCAGGAGTGGATATGTGATCTTGTAATGTGTCCCAGACAACTCATTTACTTAGTCCAGAGCAGCTGTTAGACAAATAGTATAACTATCTGTTACTGCAAAGATGCTGGATTAGAACCCAACATGTAAAAGTTTAAAGCTGTGAGATATACATGTTTCCATAGGTCCTGTCTGCCAAGGCTGTCCCAGCTCTAATTACAGAATACATGAATGCCCTAATCAGTTCCCTGGAAACCTTTACCTGGTTTCTAGAAACTGACCTAAAAACTGTACTTAAAATAGTAGGTTCTTCCATTAATCACTCTATGGAGTGCAGTGCATTTGGTGTTGTGGAAGCCCAGAGGACTACATTTTGGAATTTAGTGGACAAATTGCCATATGTGCTTGTGGCATTACAAATGGCTTACCAATGCGGAGCCACTTTTCAAAGCCTGAGGACATTACTATTGCCTGGGACCAGGGCTTGATCTTCACATTAGATTAGTGACGAGTGGTCACCCTAGATACACGCAGGTTGCCAGTCTGTACCACAGCACACAATCTACCGTACATCCAACTGGGACTGGCAACCACAACATAACGAGCATAGTAACTTAACAGTACTGCCACAATGAGAATTTGCGTTTATTAGTAAAGCATAACAGATTTGGCACTGCTTGGTAATGTAATATGTGACAGGAGATGGTGCCAGACCCAGTATAAGTTATTATTATATCTTTTTTTCCTTAAGAAGCATCTGCTGGCTTTAACAACCGTGTGGTCTAAAATCCCCTAAAAACATAAGAAAACTATGTATATTTAACCCACCAAGTCAGTTCAATCAGTATCCAGCTCCTAGCAGCATTCTCTTCAGGGAGCCAGGGCTCTCATTACTACAGTGCACAGAGTCGAAAGCCTTGCTGCACTGTGTCACATTTTCATTATCAGAGGTCATCACGCTTCATTGCTCATGTTTATTTCAATATGCCTTTTACACAATACGGCCATTGCCTTTATTAAAATGAAAATGACTGGATTTATAAATGCTTTATAAATCTGGAGACCTAACCTCATCTTTGTACAGCACAAGGCTTGTAAATAAAAGCACAAAAAGCCTTCCTGCTCAAACATATTAAAGTAATGAGGCCCAGAATTATACTGTACAGAGCCTTAAGCTGGAACACCACGTAAACCCTACAGTAAAATACTTCACCCTCAAGTGTTGCAGTCATATCACAGCACGAATTGTATTAAACATATGTGGCATCTGAATGCCTCTTCCGGTGATATAGTAACAAGCATAAAATAGATACAAATGATTATGTAAACTGACCTACATGAATTTGCACTTTGAGATGAAAGGTGTAAACAGGTGGAACAGATTATGCCCTAATACAATAGCTTGTTTCTGTTTCATTACACACATATACCACAACGCACCCATATCTAAGCCTTTCGGGACATATATTGAAATAACACAGTGCTGCTAGAATTGTGGGTAGGTTCCTTCATTAGTTGGAAATGAGAACAACTTTTCTTTTGCCCGCAACCACTTACACAGCACAGATGTTATTTATTTATTTATTTATTTATTTATTTTTTTTACTGAATGCAACATTAATCTTAATAATAAATCAAAATACAACTTGCGAAGGAAACATGTACAGTCCTTCCTTATGGAAAATTAGACAGAACATGTTTGTCAAACAGACTAGTGTGTTTCCACACGGAGGTAATATAGCTTATACAACGCTTCATTGGGCATGCGCCGGTACATTTCAGAGTACATGTGAGGATACATGCAGAAGTCATGTTTTTTGGCTCAGAAGAGATGCTTGAGAACAGTGATTTTGAACATAGCAGTGTGGCATTATGTAGATGTTTGGGCACATAAGGATTATTATACAATGACCAGATACATTCGGAACAGCAAGGTGGGATAGATTATGTTTTATTTTTCATGTAGTGCTGATGTACCCTTTAAATCTTATTTATCCCAGCCAGCAGGGCATGCTGTTTCCTCAAACAGTACAAATATTCAGAATCGGAAAGGAGACATAAGACATCAAAGAAATACTGTCAATTCCCTCCTTGTATTGAAGACATTGGAGATATTGAACTGTGCTCCTTTTATTGTCTCTCTTGTAAACATTTTAAATACAAATATGACTTCATGGCAAACCAGAATGAAGCTGTTTTCATTGCAGTGGTTGTATAGGAAGGGTTATAGCTGGTTCCAGGCTGCTGTTATTTTTTTGCCTCTATTAACTACACATGGATAAAATAATTCCAAACTAAGTAGGTATCATTAGCATGCATACAGAAACTAGAATTATTCCACATGAGAATGTAATTCAGATTGATTTAAATCACAAACAAGGATCCCCAGTGGGAAGTCATGTAGGACAACCAGAGGTCAGTGAATAGAACCAGAAAGCATCCTGGCTTACAGTAATGTCTGGCAGCCACATATTTTCAATCTAATGGGGGTTTATAAAATTATTGTATACAGCTAAGTAGCAAAGTGTGGTAGATTTATATGACTCTTGGGACTACAGTATGAATGGTGGGCCATGGAATCTGATAGGCTTTCATGCATCTAGAAGGCATGATGTAACCTTGAGAAAATTGTGCATGGCATCTGAAACATAGGCATTGGATGTTAGATTTAAACGCATCAAGTGTAAAACCAATGAGCCATGGATTAGGTACATAATGTATACTGTGTGATATGATCACATATGCTGCTAGTTTTTGTCCCCTGTCCAGTCACTCGGAATTGATAATATTACAACTGCAGTTGTGAGAAAGCTTACTCGTTAGAATCTTTTGCATATTTTAGTGGAAGACAATTATCAGTGTAGTAATATAAAGTATCGCACTGATAAATAACCCTCTCTTTTATGGGATACAAAATCTTTTAAAACATGCTGTAGATGCAAACCAAGGTCAGATAAGCAAAATTCAGGTTGCCAAATCTTTCCAAAAAACATAAGAATAAGCAAATTTAAACATAGTTTGACTGTCATTATGAATGTAATGATTTTGAAATGTATTTGAATAACTATTGTTAGGATCATTAGAAACCAGTGGGGTTTTAGTTCCAATTTTCTCCATCAGCAAAGAAGTGATTACCTTCTATATCCCTCTTGCAACCATGTACAGATCAAACAAAATTAGCACAGTTATGAGAGCAATAACGTACAACAGGGACTCTACAATAAGGTCCAATATCCACATGCCTAGGGGTGTTGTTCGGCATGGTGCGAAGCCAAGTGCTGTTAAACAGCCTAGGCCTGCGGATATTGGACCATATTTGAACACCCTGGAGTGTGTTTTTGTAGGTAAATGCAAAGCCACCCTACTCACCCCTCCCAACGTGATTTGGTTGTCATGGGAATCAGCCAAAGCAGTAAAAGGGTACAGTCAAATAGAGGGCTAGGAGATAAACTTTAAGAAATACTGGAACTTGTATTAAAATCTGAAATGAAAAAGGGGCCTCCGCCAGCACAGTCCTGGTAATAGTAGATGAAGCCTGTCCAAGGATGGGAAATTTTGACCTTCTGGTCCGGATGCAAGTGTAGTGAACTGCCAACCTGTAGTTTACTGCCCTACTGCCACAGCAATCTGTCCTTTTTTCACAGGTTGAATATTAATGCTGATACTAATGTAATAAAAAAACTATGTAGCATATATTACTTTTAACATGCATGGGTATGCAAGGAATGATAGCCACAGTAAAGTTATAATATTTGGAAGGTATGAAAGACTACAAGTGTGGTTACACAGACAATACAAATGATATGGGTAACGTGATCCCCTTCCACTGTCTTCTTGTTGCATGGACCATTCCCTCCTTTCAACATGGGCCCCTTTCTTGCAATGGGGATCAATCAGTTCACACCCTGATTAAACCTTGCTAGAGAAATATATATTTTGGAAGCACCAAACTTGTTTACAGGATTTAAAACCTCTCATGTTAAAATGTAAATGAGGCAATTTTTCTCCTGACTCATGATATCCTAACATTGGACGAGGGCACAAAGTTATAGATCAAAACGCTAAACATAATGCCACAAAGTGTTCTACAGTAACAGGGATCCATCTTGATTGACTCAACCATTTATTTTTAACTACTGCTACTGTAGATGGTTGATGTAACCAAGGTTGATTTCCCAATGCTGTACAATGCTCTTAACAAAGCTGTGGTTTAGCCCAACGGGACATACTGCAGGTTGGTCAAATCAACCCTTATGACGGGAGCCATTCTTCTGAGCACACAAGCAGACATTTAATGCATTTTATTCCTGAACGACTGTACTGTATTTGAAATATATAGATGATATTTTCTCAAGGACTCCTCCACTGTCGGCAAAAAATAAATAAATAAAATGTGTGAGGAATAGACAGAGTCACAATATAGATATCGAAACATTATTTCTTAGAACTGAAACACACATTTTAAAAGACAAGCCGCTTGAAAAATGCATCAGAAATTAGACCTGTTAAATGAGTCGATTACTTGGCGTTGGCTTGTGGAGTTCATCAGTTGGCCACGACAACTATATGCAAATCAGTAGAACAGAAACAAACTATGGGAAAAAAAGTGATAAAGTAGGAATTTCTCAAGCGACGTGCAAAGGCTAATGTACAATAATCCTTTAATAACACCAAATCAAACATATATTTAGATAGTGTAAAAGGATGGAGAATAGTAACCTTAAACCTTAAACATCTTGACAAGTAGAAAATTGCATCAGAGGGTATTAGTCCATGAAGTTAGACCTGCTCTAACAAATAAATAACAACACAACTGAGGGCAGGAAGATACACTATTGAAAGCAGCTATGTGAATCCATCTTATTGTTAAAAACACTGAGGTTATTCTTCAACTTAAACAATCCACTTCAAATAACCTTTTTGAACTGGAAAACAAAAGTCGAGAAAATGGTTGCACTACTTCAAATAAATCTATGCCTCTTTATTAAAGACAGAAAAGCACTCCAGATAATCACTGCTGTAGAGAACAGGCAAGCACACTGCAGCATCTATGAAGGATGTGCTGCAAATGGACAAGGACAAATGTGATTGAAATGATACATGTACTGTATTACAGCTCTAACAAGTGAATGCAAAACAACCTCATATTCCGTTTTTCTTCTTGACAAGCTACAACTTTGCAATGGTTTTATATTCTCTTTAGTAAATAACTTTACAATAATGCAAACAAAGAGCCAGTACATTATTTAAAAGAGGCTCCTGGATACTAAATGGAATGCTTGTGATACAACACTCAGTGCAGCAAAGTCTTTTCTACAGCTTGTCTCTTTAACTTCAGACAAAGGAATCCATCACAAAACAATTCCTACTTCAGAAGGTAAAGTGAGGGGGGCCATCCATCACTCTGCCATATTCACATCATATCCATTGTGCTGCATTGGAATGCAGATGATTTAACTCTTTGACTGCTACAACCCAGGTTTTAATACCAGACAGGAAACATGTGAAGCACAGCTTACAAATGGACCAGATAGCCGAATCTTAGAGAGGGGGAGGGACTCTTCATTTCTGTCCCAAACTGTGTAGCTTTTCATCTGTCTCAGTGACAATCTCACAATGCATTTAAATAGGAAATTTAGTTGGCCCGCTTCTGGGCTTTTGTAATCCTCACTCATTGTCAGTATTTGAGCTGGGAGTTGGCTGGAAGAACTCACAGTGCATCTAAAGGGGAAATTCATCACGCATGCTTATGTGCCCATGTCACGTTGTCAGCTGTGAAACTGGGATACTGTAAAACTTCAAAGGCTATTTTTTTAACTGTTAGCTTAGCTAGTCGTAGCTAGCCTGTGTGAATAACACATATCCTTAAATATATATAGAAAAAATAAAGAAGCAGCAGTCTCTTCATTTTATAGAAAGGTTGTGTAAAAAGGCCACTTTGACACATTATTAAACTGCACAGGAACATTTAACTTTCATACAACAGGGAAAAGCCATTAGAAATCCAATTTATTTGGGATAATTTCCATTTATTTTCCTCATATCCCTCAACTCTCTAAAAAGCACATTTAGCAGTAGTTCTCTCTCTGATATGATTGATTCAATGGCCTATTACCCTTTGGTTGAAACAATTTCACATGAATTCTTGTCTCCAAATATTTATTTATAACTGTGCCCCATCATTTTTTTCAGAAATGTAGAGTATAAAAGAGGAAATACATTCAGTGAAAATAAAATGATAGGTACACCATGCGATATTTTTAACCAAGCAGAAATTGCCAATTTAGAGAAAGGGAACCCGTCCTTTACCTTGCCGTGGGTCATACTGTCTCATCTGAACCTCCTCCACACATTCTGCAGGGAACCAGCCTGTTCGACCCTTGACCGTTCCTTCCCAGAATCCACCTTCACCGATACTCAGCACTGTTGGAGAGAGAAATTGACCATCATTGACAAGTTGCTTTGAAATAATCTCTTGTGTCACTCACCAGGTATCTGTGAATCAGTTTCAGCTAAGTCTAGATATGTTTTTCTTTTTAACAATGTGTTCCAATTATTTCAGCAGATTTCTGTAACTACTGCTGCTGAACATCTTGGAGCAAAGATTTCTCAACGTGCTCTGGTTGACATTTGTGAAGATTACTATATTCTCCAAATCATTGAGAAATTAAAAAAAAGCTTTATAAATCCAAACATATTGTGTAAAGCCCTTGTACCTCTTATTAGATTTGCTTGGTTGAAAATTCCACAGGGTAAATAACCTGTTACTCAGTGACAGCTCATAGACAATACTGTTCAGTATTGTCCTGAATGACATGCACATGGTGCACTCCAGAGAAGCTGGTTCCAGTAGTGTATTTGAAAAGCAGTGGCTTTGAAAAACCTTCCAGCAAAGTTACTGATAATATAAATGAACACACACACATTCATATATTTGTGTTAGTTTGGAAGACATTCATTCTATCTCTCTTCCTTCGGTTATTTTTTTGTTTTGTTTAAGGTTACATCAGTATGTCTTACAGATACAGATAGATACAGACGCAAGCTTGTGTACGTAAAGAATCAACTGATTTAAAACTTCCACATGCTAGCTTCTTAAGATGCTTCCTGCTATTCCATTGAATTACAGCTGCTAAAAGTATTTGCTGAAAAACATATGTGTTGCCATTATATACAGAACAATAGATGGGCTGCAGTGAATTATCAAGGTTATAACTGCATCAAAGGGTTCTGGTGACATCCTAAACCACCACAGCGAACCGTAAGATTATAACCTGCAGTAATGCACTTTTATATTATATGGATTCCACTACAAATGAATAGTTAAAATGAATAGTTTTTACATTTTAAAACACAGTAAAATATCACAAATGAATCACTGTCAGAGCCTTTGAACATTTCCGTGGTGGGGTGTGGAAAAGATTTATACTGGGACACCCTTGACAATGCGGTCCAAACATGCTTTGCATGGATTTTCCTGGAGGCAGCAGTTCATTCTCCTTTCCGGTAGGTGGTGCTGTTGAAATTAAACACCAGTCTACACTCCCAAGGATACCTCTCACAATTCCTGACTCATATTCAGTCACGTCTTGTTTGTTCTTATACAGAATACAAAATTGGATAAATGAACTTTGAGGTCCCCAATGCCATGCCGGTTTCAAGTCTTTGTTGGGTTTTTGATTTCTTGGTCTTCGATGAATAATTCTCTGGCTTCTAGTATTGTGAATTCCAAAACAGGATGACATTTTTAGTGTTTGGAATATTAAAAAATAAAAATAAACGACAACCAGAAGTTTAAAAGACATACAGAGAATTCCAAGAAAAATAGCTGAGAAAGTTATAAATAAGCGATTTTTCTTACGGGCTGAGGTGCAATTATAGTACTTATCCATATATTATAACAGTAATATAAAACATTATCTTTCACTAATTGTCAGTGCATAAAACAAATGAATTGTTTGGCTAGTCGTTTTTGTAGTATAAATATTACATACTAATGGCACCCATTGAGTGACATTTTAGCAAAACTACATCACACAGGATTACAATTAGCATCCAAAAATACACATACGCTGTGCAACACTCATTAAACGCTTAATCAATGCATACATTTACACCCTCCACAAGACATAAAAAAACGTACTTATTTTCTAGTTATGTAACTGAACGTTCCTCTGAGCTGAAACACCTAAAGAAATCTTAGAAAATTCAGGGAGAATAGTTTTTTTCATCAAAACCAGAATCAGATATCAAGGACATTATATATATATATATATATATATATATATATATATATATATATATATATATATATATATATATATATATATACAGTACTGTGCAAAAGTTTTAGGCAGGTGTGAAAAATGCTGTAAAGTAAGAATGCTTTCAAAATAGACATGTTAATAGATTATATTTATCAATTAACTAAATGCAAAGTGAGTGAACAAAAGAAAAATCTAAATCAAATCCATATTTGGTGTGACCACCCTTTGCCTTCAAAACAGCATCAATTCTTCTAGGTACACTTGCACAAAGTCAGGGATTTTGTAGGCATATAGTCAGGTGTATGATTAAACAATTATACCAAACAGGTGCTAATGATCATCAATTCAATATGTAGGTTGAAACACAATCATTAACTGAAACAGAAACAGCTGTGTAGGAGGAATAAAACTGGGTGAGGAACAGCCAAACTCAGCTAACAAGGTGAGGTTGCTGAAGACAGTTTACTGTCAAAAGTCATACACCATGGCAAGACTGAGCACAGCAACAAGACACAAGGTAGTTATACTGCATCAGCAAGGTCTCTCCCAGGCAGAAATTTCAAGGCAGACAGGGGTTTCCAGATGTGCTGTCCAAGCTCTTTGAAGAAGCACAAAGAAACGGGCAACGTTGAGGACCGTAGATGCAGTGGTCGACCAAGGAAACTTACTGCAGCAGATGAAAGACACATCATGCTTACTTCCCTTCGCAATCGGAAGATGTCCAGCAGTGCCATCAGCTCAGAACTGGCAGAAAACAGTGGGACCCTGGTACACCCATCTACTGTCCGGAGAAGTCTGGTCAGAAGTGGCCTTCATGGAAGACTTACGGCCAAAAGCCATACCTCCGACGTGGAAACAAGGCCAAGCGACTCAACTATGCACGAAAACACAGGAACTGGGGTGCAGAAAAATGGCAGCAGGTGCTCTGGACTGATGAGTCAAAATTTGAAATATTTGGCTGTAGCAGAAGGCAGTTTGTTCAGCGAAGGGCTGGAGAGCGGTACACTAATGAGTGTCTGCAGGCAACAGTGAAGCATGGTGGAGGTTCCTTGCAAGTTTGGGGCTGCATTTCTGCAAATGGAGTTGGGGATTTGGTCAGAATTAATGGTCTCCTCAATGCTGAGAAGTACAGGCAGATACTTATCCATCATGCAATACCATCAGGGAGGCATCTGATTGGCCCCAAATTTATTCTGTAGCATGACAACGACCCCAAACATACAGCTTAAAGTCATTAAGAACTATCTTCAGCGTAAAGAAGAACAAGGAGTCCTGGAAGTGATGGTATGGCCCCACAGAGCCCTGATCTCAACATCATTGAGTCTGTCTGGGATTACATGAAGAGAGAGAAGCAACTGAGGCTGCCTAAATCCACAGAAGAACTGTGGTTAGTTCTCCAAGATGTTTGGGACAACCTACCTGCCGAGTTCCTTCAAAAACTGTGTGCAAGTGTACCTAGAAAAATTGATGCTTGATGCTGTTTTGAAGGCAAAGGGTGGTCACACCAATTATGAATGTGATTTAGATTTTTCTTCTGTTCACTCACTTTGCATTTAGTTAATTGATAAATATAATCTATTAACATGTCTATTTTTGAAAGCATTCTTACTTTACAGCATTTTTTCACACCTGCCTAAAACTTTTGCACAGTACTGTATATATATAATAAATGCATTATTTAATTTTTCTATAACACAGAAATGTAAGAAATAGTGAAAAAATACAACATTGGAACTTTTTTTTTTTTTTAACAGAACTGCTTCTACATCTTGGCTGTTGTCATGGATACCACCAAGCACTGACACCATTATTGAACCAGACACTTTAAATGAATGTGTCTGTGGGATATTAAGATATGTAACTGCTGACTTATTCTTGCTAAATGTAAAAAGGACACAGGTCACTGAAATAAATTTTAAACAGGCTAAATTAAGACTAAACCTATAGAATGTGACCAGTATGCCCAGTCGTACAGGAAATAAGTGATTGTCTGATCTGCTGGTCATTAAAATGTTTGATTGTCTGTCCTTCCACTATCCTTCAAAACATCACACATCATGATTGAAGCAATATAGATCTATAGATTCGGTGTGCAAGATCCAATTCATTGTGCTCAGAAATGTGTGCATTTTATCCCTAACACATTTAGTTAGAAACACAATTTATTTAATAAAATATCCCTGAAATGTACAAGAAAAGTTTATATCTTGCCCAATACAAAAAATAGCATCTTTACATAACTCTGTGCAAGCTTATTATGGTCTACAGAGAGTTTATATAGTAGTGTCTTTATAGTGATATTTAAATGATTAAGATCATTGTTTGCAATAGTGGCCTGGCAGCAGCGTTTTGCACAAGCTATAGTCGGGATAACACATATCTGGGAATACCAGAAAACAGAGCATTGCAATAATCCAGTCTGGATGTTATGAAAGCATGCATCAGTCTCTCTGCATCTTCCTTGGAAAGAAAGTGTCTTAGTTTAGTGATATTTCTTAAATGAAAAAAGACACTTTAGTTATTTTTCTAATATGAGGTTCAAATGAGAGATCTGAGTCAATTATGACACCAGTCAGTACTGGGTGTTCAGAATAAAACTCCTGGTAATGAAAACTGTAAAATCACCAATACTTAGTGATTCTGAAGTGATTCCCACAGCATGAAGCAGTGCATGAAATACAGTTTACATTGATACAGTTTACATTGTGATAGACAGTATCTGACAACATCTGTTCAATTGTCAGCTCAGACACATCATGTATATGAACATAGTGTGATTTCCAAGGCTGTGATTGAGTATGACAGGTGGAAGGAAAAAAAAGACAGTTGACAAATGCTTCCTAGTGCTTCTTTCTACATGAGGGTAGAAGCATGATCAATTGATGGTCAGCATGATAGATTATGTCCCCATAATGCTTCTCTTTACAACTTTTTCTTTTAGATTTTAATCTAAAATAGTAACCTAACTGAACTTTAAACTTTCTGGTAAGAGAGTCAGTGTGTGTTTTGAAGCTCAGGGGATCATCAAGCCAATAACCCAGGTATTTAAGAGACCCATCCAGTTTTCTGTTTCAGGTGTTTAGATTTAGTAAATACCATCATTTTGGTTTGATCAGAGTTCAATAAAAGCTTTACGTTAATCAGGTTATTCAGGTGTTAAATGCAACCTGTAAAATGTACAATTACTGACAAAATTGTAAACAAAATGTGTTCAAGAATGGAACCCTGAGGTGCACCTTTATTCATTTGTATACATTCAGATTTTCAGTCACAAGTTTTGATTATGAAACTAACCAGCGACTTTATCATTTATACCAATCTCCTGTTTTTGAATCAATAGTGTATAGTTGACTATCAAAGGCTTCAGAAAGATCAATAAATACGGATGTAATTATTAATTATCTGGCCTTGTGGCACTTTCGTGGTTGCAGCATCTGTTCCATTATGTGGTTTACTATTGCCTCCTGGGTAACCAAGACAATGTAACTGCACTTAGTACTTTGTAAGATAAAGATTGACTACAATGCAAAAAGCATGATTGTCTTGTCTCTATGGTTACCATAGTTTTTTAACCAGTATTATCAGCTCATAGTATTCTATATACAGTAGTATACTGGGGTATTTCTGCTGAGGTGATTATTATATAAGTAATTTGCATTATCAATAATACACTGTGTATGCCTTATACATAAGGTCTAAAATTACTGTTCACCTTTTTGAGCAACATTACTGTAACTCAGAGTTCATCTTTTATAGATTTGCGACAATTTGTAATTAGCAGAATTATTACCACTGGCAATACATCTTTTATTCCAATCATTTTATCCCTGTAGAAGGAACAAAAGAGTTGCTTTGTCAGGGTGATTTATTTTAATTTTAAAAGGCAAAAGTTATCTAAGTTAGCTGTGTGCAACGCCCTAGGAGCTCTATGTGGTAAATTTGGTTGGTACAGACCTAAACAATCAATTAGGATTTCCTAAAGGGCTAAGTAGAGGGATCTGCAATTCAATGCTTTTCAACCAAGCACATGGGATATAACCCATTACAGACTCAGGATGTGGTCTTGTATGTATTCTATATAAAGCAGCTTTACCAAGTCCCCAGCTAATTAAATAAGAGTCACGATGACAGGGTTTTGTAATAGTTATAATATAATAATTATTTAATGTGTTAAATATTGGATGTCTTCCATTTACATTTAGCTTAGAGGTACTGTATTGTAATGCCAATATCTCTTACCTCTACTTCCTCAATTTCTATCGCTTTATTTTAGGACACCTGTCCCTGGGGAACTTTGCTTCGACCCCAATGGAGTAGACTAGTCAGTTTTACAGCAGTGCCTTTTGCTTTTTGCCAACCCAGTATATCGATCAGCAGTGGTCTGTTAAAATGTCATTTTGCACTCAGACAGATTAAGATTTCATTTTGAATGAAAGTTGCAGTATTGTATGTCAAATAATAATGAAAACAAAGAAAAAAAAAAGATTCTATGTCATAAATCCTTTTTGAAAGCTTTTAAGAACATAAGAACATAAGAGAACATAAGTAACTGATTACTGTGCCAACTTGAAAGTTATGGGAAAATAAACAGTTTCATATTTGTCAATTTATTTAGTTTTTCTTGTTTCGAGTTTAAGGGAAGATTGCACATTACTTCATATGTGAATCAACTCAATCTTTCTATTTTTACTTACAATGTATTTACCAGCTACACATTTCAATAGTCAATACTCAATACTCAGATGTTCTGAACATTCAAGCCCTATCTAGGAGCATCTCCCACAAAAGAGAATGTCAATTTGAATGTTACAGACAGCAGTACAAACTGGAAAAAGTGTATAGGACAGTGACACAGTGTTGTCAAGTGACCAGAACAAAGGTAAGAACTTTGCAGACAGTAAAGAATCACACACTGCTCTGATTAGTCGGTTGCTCTTTGTGATTGGTACTCCTTAGACCTATTTATTTCGATAACACTGGACTGAGTGCTACTCTGGGTTCAGTGTCTTGACTATTATCACTACAAACACACTGTGGTGAACACTTTGCGTTTTTTAAACATTTACACAACAAAAAGCTTACACTGTACAAAATACTGTTAATTAATGAGCATGGCATTGTGGTTTTGCAGGATCAGTCAGAAGAAATATTCTTGTGCTCCTCCTTAAAACCTCAATGAATGGGGCTTTTGTGTTCAGCTCAATTTGACTCGAATTTGAGATCAAAAAATGATCTTTGCACCCTTTTCCACCAAGTAAGTATTTTTGAAAAATATTGCAAGTTAGATCACTTCAGGAATGGGATGGATAGCACTGCTGACCCCAGACTGATTATTCACCATACAGTACATCGCCAAAAAATGAATCGAGATACTATACAGTTGAACCTGTCATATCTGATTGAATTGGTTTCAGATTTGTGAATACTGAATACTCAGTGGAAGTCATTATACTACATTGTAGTTGCTTTATTAATGTCAGGGCATCATAAATGAACAATGCACTGTAATACAATATTTGGCAATTTACAAAACAGCATTTAAAAACAGTTCTTATTTTACTTTCTCAGTCCATGTCAAAGTAATCCAACAGTTGTTTTTCTTTTTGCACCATGTGTGTAAACAGCAACAACAACAACAATTCTGTCCTGCTAAGAGTTGAATGAACTGTTTTAGACCCATAACAAAATGTGCATTGATCAGTTTCCATCTGGTACCATTCCGTTGGTAGCAGCATGTGTAAATGACTGTGACAGAGACAAAGTGATTCTTGGTGATATATCTCCCTCCCGACCTGTGAGGGCGCTGTGTAAAGGGAACGGAGTACCTTGGACTGGATGATCAGACAATTAATTCCCAGGGTTAGACAGAAGTTGGTCATATAGAAAGGGGGCGGAGCTCCGGTACACTAAATCATCGACCCGGTAGGGAAACGATGTGGCAGCCGTGGATTAGAAGAGCTGTTGCACTCGTTAACCAAGGGGTCATGATAGATGGTACAAAAGGGGACGGAGCGAGGTGATCTGTTCCTTTGTAATGGTTAACGTGAACTGGAAGGAGAAACCTGTGTTGTTATCGTGAATGTTTTGTTTGGTTCTTGTCATGTCTGAAAAATACTGTTTGTTATTACTTAGACGGCTGAAATACGATCCGGAGCTGTTGCCAAAGGCCAGCACTAAACCCGGTCAACACTTCACTTTGTTTGCACAATAAACTCTATTTGCACTATGAGCACTAGAGCACACATTGTGGGCTTGTGTTTGTGTTACTTATGGGTATAAAAGAACTGGGCTATTATTATTTCGGGACCAACCTGCGGACTACAGTAAAGCAATACACCCCGCTGTATTGCTTATCATTGTTATTATTTTATTATTGTGTGTTTTGTGTCATCAGACACTTGGATTTAAAATAAAACACCATTGCACCTGGATTATTGTTGTCTGTCTGTTTATTGATCACCTGCACCTGCACAATGTTAACCACTTTGCCACAATGACACATGCCAGGGGTCAAATAAATAGGATTAACAGAAGTGAGTGTACAGGCTAGGGATTTTAGATTCTGTTTAATGTACTAAAGTTTAAACTTTAACATATTTGCAATGTTGATAACTGCTCAGATAACCCATTTGCTTAAATGTTAAAATACAACTTTTAATGTTTAACATTTCGATAACTTTAAATCAAACTATTAAAGGGTACTTAAAAAAATCGACAGAACTAAATGTATCCCCCCCCACAGTAAGTCTAATATGAATGTTAATATTAACTGAAATAACAACCTGGTTAAATATCAGTTGGCTAGGTACAGTCGCCACTCTTAATGATTAGATGCTGATGCAGATTGAAATGCACAATCTTGAACTTGAAATAGCATGCCACCACATCATGCCTCTGGCCCTTTTTGTTTTTAATTGCATGTTGAAAAACCTAATTTTGCTGAAATTGATACTGGAATCCAAGTAACATATAAATGAAACATATTACACTACTTGTTTAAGTGCTAAAACTAGATATTATTCTAGTTTGTGATTACAATCCAGTAAAGTACACCACTTTTCATAATCCAGTCGGGTGATTTTTTTGATTGACATTGTTCAAAGCTCTGCTGGTTCCTGCTGTGTTCCTAGTTTCCGACACATAATTAATTCATTTTTGAAGAGCTCAGACTAAAGGCGGTATTTCACAGAAGTGTCATATAAGAATACATTTTGCTCCTGCTTGTCTGCTCACTTTCAAGTTTATGTCACACATCACAAAAGTGCAGTCAAGCTTCAGTTCCTTCCTTCGTTAGAAATCCCCAGCAAAGTCTCTCAGGTAGCTTTTCTTAAAAAAAATGTAAAACAAAATAAATTCCTACAGAAAAGATATTCCCTATGCAGGGATCAACTCTTTTTAAAATACAAGTATTATTATTATTATTATTATTATTATTATTATTATTATTATTATTATTAGTATTGTGCCTGTATATTCTGTTTGCCAAATATGTTATGAATTTATGCAAAAAGGTGCACATTATTAATAATTAACTATAGATTACAGTTGCTTGCCACAGTGAAAATGTGAATTTGTTAATTGAAAAAATACCGTCATATGAGTTTGTATATTCATACAACAATTAAAGTATTGCAGCTTACACTGTACAAACTGTAAAAATATAAAATATCTTACAAATCATCTAGACATGTGTGACAGGGAGAGGAATCTGAGCTGCAAGTCTCCCTCCTGACCAGACAGGGCGCTGTCTACTGCCGATACCGTTGCTTTAATAAATATGGTCCTGTGGAGCACTGGAACTGTTGTTTGGACATTGTATCAGTACCCACACCACTCACCTCTTATCTACTGCAATAGGACACAGTGTGAGGCTAAATATGAAAAGTTCATTTAAAAGTGAATCATCGTTTATCCAGCCTCTGTGACTTAAAAGAAGAAAAAAACAATTCAGCAAAGTGACCGATAATAAATAAATAATAATAAAAATTGTAAAAAAAAGTCAGCATTTTTGTTAAAATATTACATGCATCTTATCACCATTTACGATTGTATAACACTGTAGAATCACACTTCTTTAAGTCACTTATTAATTCAACATATTCCAAAAAGCTAATAAATAATGTTTTCTTGTGTTTTCAAGCTGCTGAAGAAAGAAAGAAAGAAAGAAAGAAAGAAAGGATGATCATTCATATCTATGACACTGTAACGCAGTACATGGTATCCATACAGTCACTATGACTGTGGGAGCTGATTTTGAATGGAACTCTTTTGAGTGCATGTGGCAAAGTGCCCCCCCTGTGTATTTTGTGTTACGTGTTGTGTGTAAATGTTGGTGTATAGTCATCGGTACACGGGATATAAACGGGTCTGTGTTTCACGTGTGATTTAAAATGTAGATTTGTATTTAGGCACGAGGATGGCACAAATCACTTCACGTGCTGGTTAAAATGTAATGTGTGGTCACGGGAGTACACTTAATTATTTCACGTGCAGTTGTACCGAGATTCCAATTGAATGATTGACTAGCAATCGAGTCTCGGTACAACTGCATAAAAGCTGCATGTTTTCACTCACTCGGGGTTGGGTGTTCGTGAGTGGAGAACGGGAGGACGGGAGAGATAAATAACAATTGCTATTGCGTGCAAGAGGCACGATACTTGTTTATTTCACTCACCGTGTTTGTTTGTCTGTTTCGTTTTTGTTTACCTGTTTATTTTGACCGCAAGTGCCGTGTCCTGTTTTTGTGTTCTTTTATTTTGTTTATTAAACGCTGAGCGAAAGCATTCGCTCAGCTTCACCAAACTCCTCTCTGTCGTTTTGTTCCTGCTTCTGCCGTGACGTCACCGCCCAGTCATCCTGTCACAGTGCACCATAACTATTTCTTTCTGACAGTCACCTAATGCAAACTGAGTGTTATAGGCCACAGTCCATTCTCTAATAGATAGGAGACCCACTTGCCCAACAGCAAAAGATGTTCCCAGTAATGTATTGTTATTTTATAGGGTGCAATCTTCTTCATCCAGCAGTCAAACTTGCAGTTTAAACATATAGGCAGCGATGCAGCTTCATATATCATTGGTTCAGAAGCAAGCTTTCCCTTCACTAACCATGGAGCAATGTTTATTCTGGTTAAAGTTGCATAAATTTCAGTTAATGGCTGCTTTTACAACAGAAAAAAATAGCCATACCTTCCCCCTATAATACAATAGATAACATTACCATCATGAAAAAACTACCAGTTTCGTTTAAAAAATAAAGTATTAATGCAGTATTTCTACAAATAAATGAATGCACTACAGCAACTAGGTCAAATATTGAAGCAGGTTATATATTTATAGTCTACTAGTTATTTAAAGTTTGCAACAACAACAACAAAATTACTATCAATACTACTATGACTACTACTACTACTACTAATAATAATAATAATGAGCTTGTTATCTGAATGTTGGGTAGTGAGTCGTATCCCACATACCTCGTTTAATTTATTTCAAAACAAATTAAATGTTTGTTTTGTAAGAATGTATTGATAAAGAATATTAAACTGCTGTCTACAAAGTATTTGTTTAGCTTTAATAGCCAACCTAAAGGCTAGCTATTTTTTAAGTTATACAGTTATTTACTTGTTCTGACACTGTTACATGGTAACAATGGTAACAAAAGTTTCAAAAGTCTTCTACAGTGTTACAAGATGACGACTGTAGAAACATTCGCTGTCACACCCAAAGTCGGCTTAACTGCGCTCATCCTTAGCTATAAACATGTTCATCTTTGTGTATGCTTATCAAAGCCACTGCATTTAAAGTTGTCAGTGTTTTTGCTTTGCTGTGGAAATAAATTGAATATGTTGCCTTGTTTTATTTTAATTTTTGGTGGCGGTGAAATTAAGATTTACATTGCCTCATCCACAATATTAATGTCTTCTAAAGTGTTACTTTTTCCATTTAATTATCCAAGTTCACTGTATATTTCCCGTTTTAAAAGTAGTCTATTTCTCGCGCTGAAAAAAACGTTATCTCACAACAAAAGCAAAGGCTCTGTACACTGAAAGCCTGCCTGTCTGTCTGCTGCTGAACGAGTCTGGGCCTGTATACATGTGCCTGTTTTCTGCTGTGGACATGTTTCTTTTGTCAAAAAGTGAGGGGGCACTGGCTCCGGAGCCCCTGAATGAGAATCTATTCTGTTGTCTTTGTGCAGCTCTGTATATTTTATTATAGAAGCTCGCTTGAATCTGACTTTTGTGGAACATCAAATCAAGTCGTATACTGTACCCGTTCGCGCCTATTTTCTTTCTGTTTCTATTTTCTTTTTAAAAATTCCAAAAAGTTGTTTGGTACAGTACAAACGCTTGCACTTCTATTTTGCTAGCACACACTTACGTACATTCTACTGTCATCTTAAAGTGGTTCTCTTAAGTCTCTTTCAAGCTATGGCAAACCAAAGAAGCACTATCATGATATTTAGTCATTTAGTCACCATTCACAAATAATACAAGTTGGGGATAACACTGAAAAGCAAGCAACTTACAAACATGTAACTACACCCCTGAAATTGTGCTTTGTATGAATGAGCTGGGTGGAAGATAGTCAAATAATTAATTTTATGGTACCTTTTCTAGAATTACAGTAACAAGCAGCATAGGGATTCCCCCAAAGAGCCTGCTTTCTGCTTTAATACAAGAAGTTTTTTTTTTTTGCTGTATGAAAAAAGCAATTTCAGTGTTACAGGTGAGTAACAGGATGAGCTGGCTTGAGGGAGAATTTTAACAGACCCATGCTGAATGCAAATTATATTGGAATGTCTAAGGACAGGATTATATTCTGATAGGTACGGCAGCTATACTAAACAAAATAAAACCATTTATCATTAATCTGAATGAACCTATCAATAAACAAAAACTGCCTTTTAAAACATGAACTGATATTCTCAAACCCACCCACCTTCGTCCATAGCTAAAACTATTAAAATATGTAGGTTTCAACTACAGCTCTTCATAATATTTAAAATGTATTGCATATTTATCTTAACTTTTTTTTGTTGTTGTTGTTCCCTTAACTCTTCAAATGCCACAGCTTTCAGTCAGACCAGCCAAGAATGCCAGGGCTGGAGCAACTGCTACAATGTTGAGTGCTGCTCTTCATCTAGAATACGGTATCTCAAGGAGGATTTGTACATTAGAAAGCAGTTGCCATGGTTAGTATGCACAGAGCTATCAAATTCACATCTCCAATAGATATATGTATGGACAAAGTCCTGGTGTTACAGGTGTTAAGCAATGTCAAAAAAGTATTAGAAACATTTCAGAAACATCTACATTTAGAAGGCCATGCTCCAAAAGTTTCTGAACTTCACTATTTAACATGCAGAACGTTAACCAACTGTGTGCAGTATGTCTTGAAATATATTAAGACACTGAATATTCAAGACTGTTTAAACCCAGACAAACTCACTTCATCCAAGCCCTAAACATGGTTTGCTATCCAGTATTTGTTTGAAGAAAATCACAAATCGGGTAGTTTTCAAAGCATCAGGTTTTGTGAATCCAGCAAATAATGGGCTCAGAGTCATCTACGAAATTTGTTTTTGTTGATAGATTTGTGATTTCAGAGTTAACTACCAAATCCACAATGTTCAGAGCTAAAAGTACACACCATTAGAGCCTTTGCATATTTGAAAAGTGCTTTCAAATTATTTTTGGAATAATTAATTAAATGTCCATGGGATTTTCAGCCTCAAAGTAGCTAATTATGCTACTACATCACATAAAAATAGGAATAAGAGACATGAGATGTTAAATGTTTGCCAATTTTACCCAATTTATTTATATGTCCCATTGCACAGAACACTTCAAACACCTACTGGGGGTGGATGGCCTAGAACAACTGTGGACAACCTAATATTTGCAGAACGTCTCCTTTCTTAATAAGCAGTCCTACATTTCACTTAAAAAAAAAAATAGGAACGTATAAGTTTTTAAGTGTTTACGCTGAATACATTGATTGTGATTCAGTTTCACTGTTCTGACAATCTTTAAGCTGCACAAAAGATGACTGCATAACAGACCGGCACACCTGACAGCATCAGGCATGAACAAATCCTAGGTTTTCTCATACCTAGCCAATTTTCAGCCGTCTTTAATGTGGCTTAGCTCTCAGGATGTTTTTTTTAACTTTTTTAAATTAATGTTTCTTGCAAAAAATTATTCTAATAATTTTGATTATAAAATTATCCTTTAGTAACTATTAATTCACAAATACTATAATTTGCTGGTGACACCACTTTATAATGTTAATAACACACTGCACTTCTGGGTGGTTGAAAGCACTTTGCGCCTATCAACAAACGCACAGGTATAATGTAAGATATGTTTTACTGCGCACAGTATTGTGTTTTATTGCTAACATATTGAAGACAACAGTACAGTTTCAGCTAATATATGCCATGGAAGATAAAAAGGGCCTTTTATATTCAGAGTTTTGGAAAATAAGTACCCCAATTAAACAAGTCTCCCTTCTTGTGACGGAACAGCTCCAGACTGTTTTCAGTGCTGGAAATTCCCTAAGTACATCTCGTCATTAATATTAACATATACATCTGTTCACAATGTTTACAAAGATTCTTCTTCAACATGAATAATACATCTGAATGTCTGGAGTTGCTCCAGAATTGGAAATTTAATCTCTAGGGTATTTTTGCAATGCCTGATATTTAGCAAGCAGGTAAATCGTTTTCTAAGCTAGTGCTCTTTAATAACAGCTTTATTTCAGTACTGTAAGTGTCAAAAGTTATTTGATTGCTGAGCAGATTAGCCTCTGTTGGAAAGGGAGAGTCTGTACAGTCACGCTGATGACATAACTTTGTGAAGTATTTTTGGAAACGTAACTAGATGCTAGAAAAGGGCTTATCCAATTGATATAAACAGCATCTAAATACTAAAATACTTATCACTGTATTTGTTTAAGGTACCTGCTGTACTCTATGTAAGTCAAACATCTAATTGTGCATGTGAGTCACCAGTCTATTTCTATATTAAAAATATATATTATAAAAACAGGCAGATATTTAGATCCACATTTAACATTTAAATCAGTTGTATAGTCCACTAAGTTTATTGTATCATTTTTTATTTTCCGTAAATAGTCCAAGGTTTTCACATGTAATCTGCAAGGTCAGAAACATTTGGTGATTACTTATCAAACATAATTACCAACACATACATTTACCCATAGAGACCAACAGAGAATCGAGGATTGGCAGACTGGCTGACAGGTGTTAGCATTCAAATGAGTCACCTTCTTTCAGTATGCACCCACAGAAGCCTAACAAGACGCTACAGTTCCAGGATTGCCAGTCAAGAAGGGTTAGCGTTACCGTCAAAATGAAATAAAAGGAAAAGTGCTATCTATTGGTTGCACAAAATGATGCATATAATTATCTGACTGAAAACCTATTAGCCAATACATACCTACACCGTACTGTGTATTACCTCCTCCAGAGAGTCAGAAGGCTTGCTGAGAAACGTATTAACATCATAAAACAACATGCATCAGGTTGTCACAAAATAAAATATTATAAAATAATTTGATTTTTCTCTGTATGAAATAATGATAGTATAATATAGTTTAACATAATATAAAAATGGACAGGCTGAACTTATAAGATGCCACTTTAAATATTTGTATTTACAAATATTTTGTTGGATAGAGAATAGAATATGTAACAAAAGGTATGACAAATGCAACATGCTCTTCAATTTCCACAAACGCCATTCATGACATTTTCTACTGTAATTTATTCTCAATTTTTGTTGACATCACCTGCTTGAAAATATCATACCTGAGGGCCCACTCTGAATTACCTTCAACTGCAAATTTAATATAAAACAGTGACACTACAGTCAGCCATGTATCACAGCCACTTAGCATTATTGTATTGTTCAGCCTTTTCCCGCTTTTCAATGAAAATGCCAATAGACTAAGTATGAATAGAAACAACTATAGTTTGATTTATATTGTATTAAACCTGTACACGGTATAACATAGTTAAAGGATGGCGAGCATCTGTATATGAGTTACTGTATATCAACACAGCATGTAAACACATGGCTTCCTACTGAAATATCCTCTTACACAAATGTTCAAAGCTATTAAACAAATATATCTAGAAAGTACAGATTTAAATTTCTTTATATAGTCATTGAGAAATATTTTTATATGTGACTTTAATGTTTGTTAAAATCAAATCAAGATGACACATACAGCGCAGGGGGTGAAGTCAGCAAAATTAAAAAAAAAATAATAATCCTGTATACTAATGACAGGTGCCTGGCAGCCACAGTGTGACAAACCATACTCAAATCATTTGTCATGTACCCCCAGCTACAAATGTAAACTCCCCAAAACGAATGCGAAACCAAAGCACAAAAACACCTTTAAAATGTACTTTGCTGTTTCTCAGTATGTGTTTTTGATAATCTCTGTTGTTTATTGTCTTTTGACAATACAGTGGTTCACTTTCCAGCCAGACCAAACTTGATAACTTTAATCCAGCTCCTCCTTAACTGGTTTACACTTATGTCCCATTCTGCACACCAATGAATTGACAGCAGCTGTAATTCTAACATTGGTTGAATGCACCACTGCCTTTGGCTTCTTCAGCCTTGTAAGACAAAACGAAGCAAAGGGCTAGTGAAACAGGAAGGATTACGCTCATGATTATTTCCCATGCTATTGGGTGTATGACAAAATCCAGGGAAAATCAAGGGCAACAACTCTCTCATTTAGACAAAAGTACAGGGTATATATAAGGGGTGTTTACTTCCAAGTTAATGTTATAACAAAATTATAATCAAACTTGTTTTTCTCTTTTTTAATTTGCATTGAAGAAGATGAAAGACCTTGCCTTGGTTACAGACCAAAGTATTGCATTTGTGAACAGCCCTTTTCTTGCAGAACAACACAGAGGATTGAACAGGATTAGTGCAGACTGGCTCGAACATGTGGAACCGATCCCAAGGCGGAACTGCTGCCCAGTTGTACTGGAATACAGCAGCTGGTGGACAGATATGAGAAGTACATCCAGATGGAGACCAGGGCAGTGATCCAACATCTTTGAACGCAATTCTGTTTTTAGTTTGAAATAACATTATATTGCAATTTGCTGACACATTCGGTGACTCACATTCATTTAGTCACTTCGCTATATAAACTGGAACTTGAATTAGAACAAGCTCTATCGAGCATGAATAGAGCGGGTCAGAGCAACGGATGCAAACAATAGAATTTGCATATAAAACAGCTGCACTCATTTAACCTATTGTTCCCAATGAATTTTGCATTGCAATCCTCATACGTTTCTGTACAACTTGTCCTTTTTATCACTTCATGCTGCGTCTATTTTTTTTTGTCCGGAAAGCCAGAGGGAATGAGTCAGTCTGATAGATCAATGACCCAAAAACGTATAACATGGGAATAGGCAGACCGCCTGTAGAATCAGAACATAAGAACTATGGAACCATTTTGTAGAAATAGGGACAAAAATGCATCAACTAATTATTGTAACTTCAGGATAAAACAGAATGCATATTTGAATGCATTGCATTATCACCAGTCATGCATGCAATATAAAAATAAAACCCCCAACCAGTTTCTTTTAATAACATGCCTAGGAAATGTGTTGATGTTTACCACCAGTGCAATTGATATAAGCCATCCTGTAGTAAACACCACTGCATTGGGGCATCTTGGATGTCACAGGGATTTTTTTCACAGGACCTCACAACTAACAGAAAAGCATACGATGGATAAAAGAAAATCCTATTTCCTAGTTATCTGACTGCGTTGTATCCATCACACCATATGCTGATAAAGATGCTACAATTACATGACAGAGGCAACTACTTCACGTATATTGCCCTGGATTCATCTTTAGGCAGTAAAAGTGAATGTTTCTCATACCGTTTCTTTCATTGAAGCCATTTTAACTATAATAGAGCAATTACAGAGATGACTGTATTTAGCATGTTCTGTCAATACTGTTCAGAAGCATATGCTAATTTACATCAATATCACCAGGAAAACCAGCTATGCAAATCAGTTTTACACAAGAAACCAACAGGCTGAGAGATAATATCTGTTTACATTATTAATCACAAACCAGAATTATGTAAAAGTACTTATTTTTTAAAGCACCATTGTATTACCTTAAAGCTAGCTATGGCTCATACGGTACAAGCAATAGTACTTCCTTTGATCAAATGCTGATTTCTTTGAAACAGTGCTCAGAAAAGTTCTCAAAACCAGCGTTTGCCTTTTCAGTACAGTGAACAGCTGGCTTTCACTACTCTGAAACCTGGATTCCAAAATTACATCTAATCTTAACAATGCTATCATACAGAAGTGCGTCCTGATAACAGCAGTAGAAACCAAACTTCAATATCATAATTTTATAATAAACATATAAAACATTTAGAGCTGTCCCTGTCTCTTACAATTAGTGTAATACTAATCTTAACAGTCCCCCCCACCCCCTGTTCTAACTGTTTTGGATCAGTAAGTTTAATATATGTATTTAACTGTAAATTCTTATTTTTAAGAATTTTCTAATTTTTATTTTGAAATAGACCCTTGAGTCATTATTGTCTACGTCCATATTGTGTGTCAAAAAGAGCAGACAAGGACTAGATGAGCACAGAGACAAAACTATTCTCTCATCAACTCTAGGGCACACTTGAAGCACGATTGCATGGAAATGTGGGGAACATAACATCTGCTTGCTAATGCTTGTGTGCTGCTGTGACGATAAATAAAGATACCTTCAATATTGAGTGCTGTAAATCCATCATATTCATTACCAACACCAACCATAAAAGGAGAGCAAGTCTCAAGTCTAATAAGATGCCACATGACTGGGGCAGCATTTATTTGATTCTCACAACTCACATAAGACTCGAATGTCAAAGCAATTCTGTCTGTCCTTGAATGGAAATTATCTCAGAATGCTGTGCCAATTTTAAATGGAAGGCTTATTCTTTGTAGAGGGGCCATGCTGCATTTAGAGTAGGCTATAGTATAACTGATCCAATACTTAGCCATAGATACTAATAAGCAAGATAATTTAAAAAAGCCACGGTTCCTAAAACAATAATTTAAGGTCTCACTGAAAAGTCTGCTGATGATGCAGTCCTGTCTTCATTGGCATGCAGAAGCTGTAGTGCTGGTAGTGAGCTATTTATTTATGAATGACAGCGTTGCAGGCAGGAATGCTGAAAGGTTGACTCATGGGAATCCCTCTTTGTCTCATATTAATTGCTGTCCTACCAAGGACTCAGAGATTTACATCTGATCAGTCTGGAGTCCTTTCCAAAACCCAGGCTGCCATACAAATTGGAAGAGAAATATGCTGCTTTCTTATCAGTGAATACAGTACATGCTTTACTTTTCTGTATTCTGTGTAAACCTCATGTTGCTTCAGATCTTTCCCCCTGCACAGGAAAGTTATAACTATTGTATTCTTATCCATGTCCCTTAAGAAAAACCTGATACAGTGGGTCTTTAACTAATTCTACTCCTATGCCATTCATGGGGCTCCACCAGTATTACATGCTGACACTTCTGGGTTTATACTGCTGACAGGAGATATTGCACCAAAGCAAAAAATCATCCAGTATTACAACATTTAAAAAAAGTTGTTAAATAATCCTTTATTTTTTAAAGTACATATTTTGTAAATACGTTAGTAGTGGTTAGGGCTCTGGACTCTTGACCGGAGGGTCGTGGGTTCAATCCCAGGTGGGGGCCACTACTGCTGCACTCTTGTGCAAGGTACTTTACCTAGATTGCTCCAGTAAAAACCCAACTGCTTAAATGGGTAATTGCATGTAAAAAATAATGTGATATCTTGTAACAATTGTAAGTTGCCCTGGATAAGGGTGTCTGAATGAAACAAATAATAATAATAATAATAATAATAATAATAATAATAATAATAATAATAATAATAATAATAGAACACCTAAAATTTAATAGTTTACAAATCACCGGAGCAGAAATCTACTTTCCCAAAGTCTGTTAAAAATAACTGTAACAGCAGGTGATTGTGCGTGTTAGAAAACAAAGGGTATTGTCCACAATTGCTGGTGAGATTTAAACAGGTGAGTTCATACAGAAAGCAGGGATACATGCAAAACAGAATTCTTACAGCAGAACAATGTTGTACAGTCTGGCCCTAAAACAGTCAATAAAGTAACGCAAGATTGAGTTTGGATTCCACATGTGCTACATGTCTGGTTCAGCACTCTGGAGAGTGGCTGGAAAGAACACTTGTTCATTGGGTTTTAGCACCACTCAATTGACATCCAAGTTAAACAACAGTAACGTATCTTGTTAGGAATATCTAACAGGGTTGTGAATATACTTTTCATCTTTGTACACTTAAAGCAGTTTAACTCTGGCTTAGTTACAAGTCTTCAAGTAATTAATGCTACGAGAGGGTTATTGCTATGTAAGACCATTACAAATGAAGATGTTCAGCCAGAACAGTCATCTATTTTTTGTATTATATTTATTTGAAATGACAGCAAAGAAAATAAACACATTTATATCATCTTCTTTCCACCAAATGCAATTTCCCCTATTTTGTTTTATGAAATTATTTTGAGTTTTGAGACCTTAAATTAAATTTCTGAGTTGTTTGTTGCTTATTTAATAAAAATAACAAAATTGTGAAAATTGCGTTTTGATGTATTTAATTTGGTAAATCAGGCCTTTTATAGCAGTTAGCCCCCACTGTGCAATAACATTATACTTTCCACTTTAAACCAACGTAACAGACCACTCAAATTTACTGCAACTAATTCACATGAATGAGGATAATATAGAAGAATTATACAAAAATAATTATGAAACAAAATGTAATATTGAGTGTGACTCTATAAAGCAGATTAAAGCTGTGATTTATAGCAAACAAGAAAATGGATCCCATAAGTCAACTCAACTACAACTCCTTTATCATTATGTCAGGACTGAAACACTTTTTAATGATAAATCCCATACTCTATATTACAAGTTGTAATGCATCCCAAATCACTTCACTCGTGAAAACATTATTAGAGGCGATAACCAGCTGTGTTTTACGTTCCTTCAGAATGATTTTTTGCAAGTAATAAAAACGATGTAGCTTGCCAAGCACTACCCAGCCAGCATAATAACTCAGAGACATCTCTATAGTTTTCACTATAGAGGACCACCATCGATACGAACCCAAACAAGATAAACACTGCAATTGTAGAAGCTCAATCAAGCACTGATAGACTCTTCATGTGTAGTTAAAATACAAATAAAAATACAACACACCTTTTGAACAATTCTTAGGTTATAGTCACAGCATTGTTTTTTAAAGATATCCCTAATTTTTGCACTTCTGTGTACCTCAACTATATTGCTACATTGTTGTTTTCTTTGTGCATACACCCACTGGTAAAATGATGTAGTGATACTAAAAAGAAAACAAATATTTAAACCACCAGTCTTTATATATGTGTTCAGTATTTGTTAAACAATAGCAGTGTCTGTCTGTAAATTAGAGGCTCAGAACGTAACATCTGGAATGAACTGTATGCAGTGTTTGGAAATTAATTGCAGAATGGCAGTTAATAGTTTTATTGTTAACATACTCAACTCTAACTTTAGTTTAGAATTACGATCCCATCAATCTGTTGCTAATGGTTACTGCACTGCAAATCAATCAACACTCCGTGACAGGATTTGAAGAACAAATTTGTTTATTCTGCTTGAAGCTACAGGTTTATTTGATATATCTTCAGGTTAAGCTGGTTTGGACTGTAATTTGGATATTTCTCAGGAATAGTTTTGTGCCAATGTGCCAGGGCTGAGGCCCCACACATGTGTCTATAGTTTAAGTTGTATATTGGTTATTTTCTTTCAGGGTTATTTTTTATTTTTGTGTCTGCGGATCCCTTACAAGCAGGTGGGCGGCTCTCTGCAGAGCTGCTGACACTTAAGAATCTAAGGTTTAAGAATCTTAAACCTGTTTTTAATGTAGCTTTTCAAACTGTTTAAAAGCTTGCTTATGCATTTTTTTGTTTGGAACACGTCATTTGAATTCATCAATTCACACTTTTAATGCTCCCGATAATAACGTTTGAACCTTTGAGCCTTTAATGTGGGAATGCATGTGTGTGTGAGAGTGACAGTCTGACTCATATGTTCCAGGTATCATCAATATAAGAACCTCAGCTATACATTTAAATAATTTAGCAGCATGTTGTGTGTTTGTCTATGTAATCCACAGGCAGGATTTAAACCTTTGAACTATCTGCTTCTGTGGCTGCTACCAAACTTATGAACAGAACAATCAGACTCTATGGGCATGGTTTCGATGATGGAGAAAACCTCTAACACTAGGGCAAAACGTGTTTGACTGATTTTGATGAAAACCATTTTTTTTCAATTCAAATACGCAATAAATAACGTGGTTGTGTGAACTGTGATGTAGAACGTTCCTTTGTTAATATTACAGCTGCTCTGAAAAAATACAGATTTATATGGGGAAAAAAGAAATGCATACACATAGATATTTTAACCTTTCTGTTTATTGTATCACATATTGTATCACATTCACAGCTGATGGGATTGCAACCTATAATTCATTGTGTGTAGCTGCTGATAACACATACTTTCCCAAACACCTACGTACATAAAGCACTTTTTAATAGGCTTATGCATTTGAAAAAACGCTGTATTTTCTGCTTACACGCTAATGAGGGCATCTTAAGAAAAGGGGCTACCATTTGCTTTTGTAGTCTACACACATTGTGTGTAAGATTAGAAGTAATTTTTGGATTAAAGTGCTTTAGCGACACTGCTTTGAATACCGCCCCCTCCTAAATGTACTTTCTTTATCTTATTGGTTGTCTTCCTGAAACTAGTTGTGAGGATTATCTGGGATAGTTTAGAACACAAGGCATGACTGAGGTGTTTAACAGATTCCAAACACAGTTAACTTGCTTCTTTTAAACTTAATTTAAAATGTCATAAAAAAAGAAAAGCTTTTGGGAAGTAAATTATAAGCAAGTATAAATTATAAGCTGTTGCATAGTGCAACATAAAGCGCTTTGTGATTGTGGTCTACTATGAAAGACGCTATATAAAAAAAAGATATTATTATTATTATTATTATAAAATATATAGCCCTGTATTACACTCAGAAAACACTACAACCATGTTTCTACATGAGCTACACTAATATGAATCGAAACCTTCGCTATAGTACCAAAATAGAGCTCTCTTCTCTGCCAGATGTTTAGCAGTTTTGCAATGTGCATCACATCTGTCATCTGAAACATTCACTTGCAGTTTTGAATCCTTTTGTTTCCTGTATCAGTAGTCGAGATAGCAGCAAACCCCTTTATCCAAGGTGACTTACAGAGACTAGGGTGTGTGAACTATGCATCAGCTGCAGAGTCACTTACAACAATGTCTCACCCAAAAGACAGAGCACAAGGAGGTTAAGTGACTTGCTCAAGGTCACACAGTGACTCAGTCAGTGAGCTGGGATTTGAACCGGGGACCTCCTGGTTACAAGCCCTTTTCTTTAACCACCAGACCACACAGCCTCCTCTAATTAGTGCAAAAGCTCACTGGGTCCAGCTTTGCCTCAAATGTATAAATTAAAGATGAGATTTTTTGTTTACAACTGCACTGTTCCGTAGTATGGTTCACAATAGTGCAATTTACTGCAATGGATTACAAGCTCCTATTTGTTTAGTACTATATAACATAATGAAGTAGAATCAGCAGCCTTGCTGGTGATGTTTATACTTGGTGCATGCTGTGTTCATTCTGAGGGTGGGCAAACACATTCTCCAGGATCACTTCTCCTCCTCACCTTGGGATCTTCCAAATATGAGACACAAGAGTCTGTGTTTTTTAACCTTTAAAGGTTTGTATGAATAAAGCGGTTTTCATAAGCGTCATACACCAGAAGCCAACACTGATAAAAATGCTTTTCTTATTAGGAAAAACACTATCTCCGTAATATAAAAGACTAGAATTTTTGATGGATAATCCAGCAGTAACTTATATAATATCCATAGTCCAAGTTTTCACTTATATTCACCTTTTGATGCTCTTTCGTGATCTGTGAGATGTATAACGTTTGTTTGGGAGGGAAAAAAATGCCATCTAATCAGATCAATGTTCTTTTTTTTGACAATGGTGTCTGTGGATTTGTGCCGACTGGGTAAAGAGGGTGTATTATCTGCACTTCAGTTAGATGCAGATCTAATAGGGAAAATAAGTATAGCATAGGGATAAAAAATCAGCTGCACACATCATAGAATGCCCAGCTAATTAAGACATGATAACCTAGATATTTCAAGATCATCACTGGCTGTTCTAAGTACAAATGACACATTGTACCCTATTTGTTACATATTTAACTCAAAGCACGCATGTTTAGACGTACACCACATAAAGAAGAAAATTTCAAGTGGTGTAGGAAAAACCCTGTGCATTATTAAGCACTTCAGAATAGAATTTCAGAAAATAAACAGAGTGTTGATCCTTTTGCATAATGAAAAAAAAAAGCCAGTTAAGCCTCACAGCTCTAGGCCACTTTCTCACTAAGTTGCTGCTATACCAAACACAATGACAATTAATACCAGTACCGTAGAGGTGAATATTGTTTATTGAGACACCCTATATAGGTGGGCTTTTAAAAACAAGTACATTTAAGGAACTCAAATCTACTGAATATCATCTTAATAACAGGCAAACCGCTTCAGCAATCAAATGAAGCAGTATCATTTTACATGAACCTGATTCATATTGAGGGGATACAGAGTAACCATCATTTGTAAATTTGTAAAGTTAAATATTTAAGGAAAGTTATCACTGCACAGTATTACCATAAATCTTATTATCATTTAAGTTTATCAATAAATATTTTAATATTCATCGGGTTGAAAGAAACCTTTCTATCTACAGCATATATATATATATATATATATATATATATATATATATACACTACCGGTCAAAAGTTTTAGAACACCTCCATTTTTCCAGTTTTTATTGAAATTTACGCAGTTTAATGTCTCAATGTACTCTGAAATTAAAGCATAGAACAAATAAACAATTGGAGATAAAAAAGAAATCATGGAATCGTTTTGTTTAACAAAATTTAATCTAAATTTTTGACTCATCAAAGTAGCCACCTTTTGCAGATATAACAGCCGAACACACTTGTGGCATTCTTTCTACAATGGAAATCAAATATTGTTCGGAAAGTTCTTCCCAACACTGTTGCAGAAGTTCCCACAAATGTGTTGTACTTGTAGGTTGCTTTGCTTTCACCCTTCTGTCCAGTTCATTCCAAACCAGCTCGATGGGGTTTAAGTCTGGAGACTGTGCTGGCCATTCCATGATTTGAAGCCTACCGTCTTGTTCTTTTCTTCTAAGGTAGTTCTGACATAGCCTGGAGGTATGTTTTGGGTCATTATCTTGCTGTAGGATGAACCCCTGACCAACTAGGTGTATACCAGAGGGTATTGCATGGCGCTGCAAAATGCTGTGGTAGCCGTTTTGGTTCAGGGTGCCACTCACTCTGTGCAAGTCGCCGACTCTGGATCCAGCAAAAGAGCCCCAGACCATCACGCTTCCTCCTCCATGTTTGACAGTTGGTGTCACACACCGAGGAACCATCCTTTCGCCTACTCGACGGCATACAAAAACCCTGCGTGATGAACCAAGGATTTCAAATTTTGATTCATCGGTCCATAAGACCTTCTTCCAGTCTTCAGTAGTCCACTGGCGGTGCTTCATGGCCCAGGCAAGCCTCTTTTTCTTATTTTGCCATCTTAGCAATGGCTTTCTTACTGCCACTCGACCTGTCAAACCTGCAGCTCGAAGTCTTCTCTTCACAGTTGAAACTGAGACTTGCTTACTTCGACCAGTGTTAAGCTGTGCTTCAAGCTGTTGTCCTGTGAGCCGCCTATCACGCAAGCTGTTGACTCTCAGAAACTTGCCTTCTGATTCTGTTGTGGCTTTGGGTCTGCCAGACCTCTTCCTGTCAGAGTTTCCTCCAGTTTCCAAGTGCCTTTTGATGGTGTAGGAAACTTTACTCACTGACACGTTGGCTTTCTTTGCAATTCCTCTAAAGGAAAGACCTACACTTTTAAGGGTTATAAGGCTCTGTCTGTCTTCCTTTGTTAATTGCCTTTTTCTCGCCATTATGATAGCAATATACTACTTCCTGCAGTACAATACTGTCCAAATAATGCTTAAGAGGGTGTAGTAACACAGTCTGTTCCAACACTGCTTTTATACAGACAGAGGTTTTGTAAGTAATCAACAAAAGTTGGGACACCTGTAGGAATTGTTAGCATCAACTTTCAAGGCTTAATTTACTTCCATTGCTGCAGAACAGCTGTAAGTTGTTAACCCATTACTTGTTCCCTGAAAAAGGCCTTTTTGTATAACTCTGAAATGTACATTATTTTTCAGTTTTTGGTAACCTAAACATTTTTTTTTAACCTCTGGCAGTTTACCGCTTACCTTTGTACCATTTCAGGTTATTCACTGGACTCGAACTGCTTAAATTTCAATAAAAACTGGAAAAATGGGGGTGTTCTAAAACTTTTGACCGGTAGTGTATATATATATATATATATATATATATATATATATATATATATATATATATATTTTCCCACATGAAATTAAACTCCAGTCTGACCCTCTTCAATTCACCTGTGACCCAGATGAAAGCTGGAAGATTTGTGGCTGCTAGCAACAGAATGCAGTTTGATTGGTAAAAAGCCAATGGCAGTTTGATTGGCAACAAGCCAAAGGCTGGCTATGTAGTACCCCAGTAAAGTGTGCAACATTGCCCTGGCATTGCTTTAGCGAGGCTTCAGGTCCCAGGTTTTTCTCAAACCTATGAAAGCTCTGTAATATCTACAAACAAATTGTGACAAAAAAATAAGAATGTACAGTACATATCTAAATTATTCTTTCAGTAATACTTTTTTAATAGTCAGAATACATATTAAAATTGTATAAAATCATTATTTTGTTTTTCGTTACAACTTTGTAGTTTCCAGAAAGCATATATATTTATTCACCCGCAGTCACTTGAGTCATTGTTTTGGACATGGCAGACTGGCTTATATCAGTGTTGTCTCCGATGTCTCTTTGTCTCTTTGATATGGAGGATATTTTATGCCCCAAAAATTAAAATAAATGAATAAATAAATCAATTAATAAATACATAGACATATAATCTTCTAACCATATAATCTTAGGGCAGTGGTTATCTTCACTGCCACAGGAACATTCTCCAAATCCTCTGATAACTCCTCACATAAATATAATATTTCTTGTGTATTTAGTCAAAAGCGACAAATAATCAGATCATCTGTTAGGTACAAAAAACTAACACTGTTTCTAGCAAAAGGATACCTCCCCCTCCTCATTATTCTCCTTCTCTCTGACTGTACTGCAACCACTTTAAAAAACTCAGAAAGTCTTAAAAGCCTAATAATAGACATGTAAATGCTTCGGAAATGTTCACGTATGGATATGTCAGCTAATCAAGCCCATACTTATGTTAAGAATCACTATATTCACTATATTTAAGTAATTTAGGCTAATTATGCTGAATACATAAAAGCCATTTTCAACACATATCTAATCAGGTGAGGCTGTCTGATTTAATGACATCACCAATGAAATCCACCCACACTGCATACCTGGTTAATTCTAATTGACATATTGATTTCATGTCAGGTTAAATTGACAATGAACTATGTGGAATCTTGAGATACTGCCTTAGATTTTTATTTCAAAGTTTGCTCACAATTACTTAACGCAATTTCAGCGTTCTTTTTTTTATTCATGACATACTATCCCTGATGTGACCCAAAACTCATGTCACGTCAAACTCAATAGGGTAAAATGCCTGTTTAGTGCCCTATACTTAACTTTCTGTACATCTTTCATTTGATCAAAATGCGTTTTCCTCTCCCTGATTCATCAGACTTTAAAAGGTACTGTATACTGTACATTTACTCCCTATTGTTTTGGGTTGCCTGCATATACCAATTAAAACACACACACATTTAATTAAAAGCTTCCAAGGACTTTTATATTGATTTTTCTGCCAGTCTAATTTAGTAATTTGCCTGCATGCTAATACCCAAACCTGATCTAAGAGGGAGTATTCATTTTATTTAAACAATTGTAGTTGAGTAGTGGGTTTTTATTGATCCTGAATGTAGACATCTTCTGCTGCCTATTTAAGATTCAAATAAAATCAGCCAGCTCAAGTTGCCTCAACCAAACACAATAACACTAAATACACAATTATACCTTCCAAGGATAAATGAAGGTACGATGACGATACCTCTCTGGCAACAACACAGGTTATTTTAGATCAGAAAGTCAAGAGAAGGTGTTAGACTTCATCATCAGACAGCATTCAAGCCAGTTCTCTGGAACCTCTGGAAAGATATTATAAAATGGCAACAGCTGATTGTTATGTTTCATAAAAACATGTTTATATAGGCCAATTACTTATTTATCCAAATCTGAAAAAAAGATGTCTGAAATAAAAATAAAATAAAAATGCTGACATGTGACAGAGAATTTGAATTTGACATCTTGAAGTCGTTGTCCAGTTGATTAACAAAAATACAACTCATAGAACCCAATTTTGATACACGCAAATAATGGAGTGCAATGTGCCAACCCATGAGCGCTTGCTAGCATCATGCCAGCTTGTGATTCTGAGCAGAGCAATCGCATGGAAAGATGTAGACTACTGGCATTTCAGAAAATATACTCCTCCATAACGTAAAAAACATGGTTATAAACTACAAGAAACGTGTTCATTTGACATGTTATTTTTAAAAACCAAACATTTCATTCAAACCTTTCATTGAAATGAAGCCCCAAAGTCAAGTAGACAAATGTTTTCATGGTTTACACTGATGTGGTGGTAGTTATATATAATAATGAATTTTTTCCAACAGACAGTTTACTGTAAATTGGTAAGCCATATAATCAATCCATTGACAGATATGAGGTTAGAAGAGGTACCATATTTACAATGAGCCACAACCATTCTTTAAGGGCTCATTTCAGTGATGTTAATTCTGGTACCAAGTTATTTAACACAGAAAATGCATTGCTAATGGATTACCATTTAAATGTAAACTATTATGTAGGATGAGTAGTGCAATTAATCTATATACCATTATGACTTTACAATTCTTTAGAATGCAATATTTGTATTATTTTCATAAGGATCAAAGTATAAGAGCTCTTTGGAAGGCAATGCTGTTAGCCGCCAAGATTAGGATTAATGTTTCTATTACAGATTTGACAGTCGTACAACCATCGACAATGTAAATAATAATAACAATAGTAATAATAAAAACATACAGTACAAAATGAATGCTATTAATCAAGTTGACATACACCTAATAGCCATCTCAAAATAACAAAGTGCCTTAAACGCATTACCAATATGGTATGTCTGCTAAATAGTGCCCCATACAATCTATATTTAGAGTGAGCTGCACACAGATTTTAATTCAAGTTTTAATGAAATATACACCCCTGAATAAATGATTGTGTTAGCTCCGTTTGACATTTATGTACTTTGAATAAGATTGCAGTTATGACGCACTATTAAAAAGATCATAAAGCTGTGAAGCGATTGAAGGAGTTTGTGCGTTCACTTGTCCTATATTAGCAAGCTTTCATGTACTGTAATGTACGTCCCGAAGGAACACTATACCACTTGGTGTTTATGTTGGTTGTAGCTAACAGATGAATTAAAAAAAAAATCTTGCCCGTTTGTCACATACCAGAAATCCCAAATATGCAGATTCAAAATAAACATGTTACAGCAAACATGTATTCCCATATTAAAAAAATTGGAACCTAGTTGTGCACTGGGGTTCTTCTTAGTTTGCAATCTCTAGCTTGCATTTTTATGGTCACTTTTATGTCAGCCTGTCAAAAATTCAACAAACTGTAGCCCAGATAATACCCACAATAACTTTGACTAAAGGATTTTCATATAAAGTTTATGACAATTGGATGAGCGGTTACCAACATGGTCAAAATGTGTGACATATGGTCACACAGGAGGACCGTGCCTCCATTATATGGCTCTGTGGCGGAGTGTCCTGCCCCTATATATTTATTTATTATTATTTATATTATTGTTTGTATTTCTTATTGTTTTTATATTTAAAACCCTGTGAGGATGCGTGGCTGATCAGCTACTAATTATTTAACTAGCTGACAGTCACGCATCCTTACTAAACTCGTGCAGACTGTGGCCGAGGGGTAATAAGATAATTAACAGCTAGTTAACCCCTCGGCCAGAGTATAAGAACCTGCCGAGGGTCCGTAGCTGCTGCTGTCGCCTCCTGAGGGTCCTGTTTTGCCTGGGGTCGCTACCAGTCCTGCCATGCGGCAGGAAATACTGTGGCTGGAGCCCCATGAAGGGCAGCTGCCAGCCATGAAAAAGGGGGGGGAGGTCAGGAGACCAGCTCCCCCGCAGCACGGACAGCTGCAGGTTCTTATACTTGACTGTCAGCTAGTTAAATAATCAGTAGCTGATCAGCCACGCATCCTCACAGGGTTTTAAATATAAAAACAATAAGAAATACGCTGCCGCAAACAATAATATAAATAATAATAAATAAATATATAGGGGCGGGACACTCCACCACAGGCTCTCAGAAAGAATATACATCTCACAGCAGACAATTGGTATTACATTGGTAGGCCAAAATAAAGAATTCTTCCAACAAGGACACTGCAGTTCCTTCCATGTGTGTTCTAATTTTTCTCGAGACATTGTGCTCGAGCCAAATTAAAAATGACTCTATACATTTCAGGTTTCCATTGGCTCAGTTTATTTTACTCGAGAAGACCCTCTTTTCCTCTTTTCATATATATTTTTTTCATTTATTTATTTACTACATGCAAATCCTTAATATGTATAACAAAAATAATGATTATATATGTGACATTGCAATGCAAAAGATGTTGGTAATAGAATACATTATTCAATAATCTCTGAACTGCATACTTCACACATGCAATAAGGTTATATCATTTTTGTATATACATTGTCTTTACATTGTTCATTAATTAATACTGATTTAGCAGTATAATTCACAACGATTGAACATATTAATGTTTAAACACTTGTAGCTTATATACATTTTTACAACATGCTACTAGTACGTACTTTATTCATTGATGTGGTGCGCCTCATTGGGGTTTTTATACTACACTACTCACCTATCAGAAAACTTTAAAACTACAGATGGAAGACAAGAGGCAAATAGAGTGCTCTGATCCGTCATTCTGACCCCTCCCTCAACACCTCCACTGGGTTTCATCCCAGAGATCGTGCTAGGAGGGCTGCTATCTAAATAATCCTCCCCGCAATGATTCTCACGATTCAGAAAGGATTCTTCATCTTTCTTGAGCTTCCAGGCAGCCGGGTAATGTTTCCATCTCTGGTGTGAATGCGTACCGAGTTTCATTAGGATTAATCTCCGCTGGCGGCACCCATCTGCTCTGCAGCTGCAGACCTAACCGTATATTTCAGTACTTTTTAAACATCTCACAGAACTCATTTCGGTAAAATCCTGTGGGATCGTAAATCAGATCAATCAGAATGATGTTCTGTAAAGGGGGCTCTGTTTCATTGTGAGAATCTTCAAGAACCAGTGTCTTGTGGAATGACGGTCCAAGGTTGTGTTTGGTAGCGATAAAGAACGTGTAAATATATAAATTGATTGAGCATATGCAAGTGATAGTTTTGCAGGCATGTTTTTTTTTTTTGTCAGAACGAGTTGCAGCTTTCTGTTTTGTGTGGCTCTTACAAGGAAACCCAGAAAACAACACCAGATGGAAAGCTAAAGTAGGAATCTGAGCATTAAAGGCCTCAAAGGGGATTTAGTACTTCACAGAAGGATGCTTATGCTTTGAAAAAAAAAGTATTTAAAATGAATTTTGAGGGGATTGTAACATCTCCTGCAAGTGAATTATGTGCTGCCTAAGATGCTGCAGAGGCTCTGGTGGTAAGAAGGACATTTTTACCTGTAAAAGCTAGGGTCAATTTTCTAAATTGCATTTGTTCTACAGTACCTTCATTTGAATACAGTCTTACAATGGCAATCAATACAATCACAGAATCTGCAAATTAATTGTATTCTAAAAGCCTAATGAGCACTTTAATGTGGTGCGGCTAGTTATTTCAGTTTAATTAATAGCTATACTTCTACTAAGAGACACTGGAAATCTAACATTACCTTAGAATTTGTATGCCGTTATCTAGAAATGATTCAACTCCTGTGCTAGTGTGCCTGCTATATGTTATACAGTGTTGTGAACAAAGCATCAAAAGCCAGAATGAAGGCTATGCATCTTTATAATAATTTGCCTACAGTATACAACAAATGTCTCTTTTTACCCTATGTAAAGCTTAGTTGTCCAACAAAACAGTTAACAAGGTGCAATACATAAGTGTCAGTAGCTAACAGTAGAAATGTCCTCAGGCATGACATACTCTAATTTGTTTGTTCCAGTTGATTGTGTTGCATATTTTTGCAAAAGTTAAAACGTCACCATTCAACTACCGGTAAACCTTTACATAATTAGCAAGATATTCACTCAAATCTTAATACCCTTTTGATTTTGGAAAATAAATTAAAACTTTTCAAAAAGCTTTTTTTAGCTTTAAAAATAATACAGCACATTGAAGGTACAGTATTATACTCAATCTATTCTAAACAACTGAACTTCAGCAAGAATAAGTAATTTAACCTTAATGAATAGCACCCAGAAACATCATGTGTTTGATAATGCACTGGCAGCCATATCATATTGTAGCACAAAGATGCCCCTTCTCCTGCAAATGTTAAATCCCAAACCAAGCTTCTTACTGTACAGTAAGGAGCAAGGAGTGAAAATCAGAGGCAGAGAACTCAGTTTCCAACAGATCAGAATTTTCTAGTAAAAATAAATAATTTGTTGAACATTTATAAAGGCACCAGTAATTGTATTCCACAGAATTTTTAATAAATGCTAACTCATTAAAAGCTCCTGACTATAGTGTTTTAATATGGGATCATGGTACTGTATAAGAACATAAGAAAGGTTACAAACGAGAGGAGGCCATACGGCAGGCACATCTTGTTCGTTTGGTTGTTAGTAGCTTATTGAATAACTCATCAATCAGCTTTTTGAAGGATCCCAGGGTGTCAGCTTCAACAACATTACTGGGGAGTTGGTTCCAGACTCCCACAATTCTCTGTGTAAAAAACCTGCCTCCTATTTTCTGTTCTGAATGCCCCTTTATCTAATCTCCATTTGTTACCCCTGGTCCTTGTTTCTTTTTTCAGGTCAAAAAAGTCCCCTGGGTCGACATTGTCAGTACCTTTTAGAATTTTGAATACTTGAATGAGATCGCTGAGTAGTCTTCTTTGTTCAAGACTGAACAGATTTAATTTTTTTTAGGCTAGAGGAAGAGTTAAGAATTGTACATTATGCTAAACTGTATGACAAAGGATTCGAATGAATACAGGGTTGTAATTACAAACTGATTACAATAGAATAAACATGGACCCCCTTCCAGGAAGTACAACCTGATTTTGGCTTATGCTAAATCTTAGTTTAGCTTGTTTTCTCTGCCATTGTGAAGGTGTAAAGCTGCTATATGATCAATTGAAAGCTCTCTATTTAGTAGGCTACTGTTCAACAATAGTGGGATCATTTCTACTAAAGAAAGATGTCTCAACTGCGAAAAGCTTTTGGAACTTCCTGGAGAAACTACACCTAAACCTAATCTTAACTTTAAATAACAAGCCATTTTCCGTGCCCCATAACTGAAATATTATTCTGTATACAATACAGCAAATGTGGTTGGATGTTCCCAGAAACTGTTTACAAACAGCGGCAAGTTAAATTATATGTCAAATACAAGAGGAACCTGTATCACAGGAAATAAAATACTGAACTAATAGGACTGCATAATTGATTAAATAAAATATCTTATGATGGAAGTGACACAATCTTTATGGTGTAAAAAAAATATATGTTAAATAATATAATAATATAATAATAAACTTTATTTTATATAGCGCCCTTAAAAGCAATCATCTCAGAGCGCTTCACAGTTAATAGTACAGCAATAAATAAACAGATTATACATAAAAAAGCACAAGGAAATAAAACAATCATAAAAATCATAAAAACGTCTTTTTAAAAAAGTCTTTAAATTAGCTTTAAAAACACTCAAAGAAGCTGAGTGCCTGATCTCTAGAGTTCCATAATTTGGGGGCATAGCAACAGGCCCAGTCGCCCACACAGCGTAGGCAAACAGGTGGGACACACAGCAGTCTGAGATCAGCAGAGCGGAGGTTGCAAGTAGGAGTGTAAAAAGATAAAAGATCTGACAGATAGGTCGGAGCTAGCCCATGAAGAGCCTTATATGTCAGCATTAAAATTTTAAAATCAATTCTAAACCTGATAGGCAGCCAGTGCAAGGCCTCCAAGACAGGAGTAATGTGATCTCTTGAGCGGGACCTAGACAAAATTCTGGCTGCAGAGTTTTGAACAAATTGAATTTTAGTGAGGATGCTATTAGACACCCCAGCGAGCAGGGCGTTACAGTAATCGATCCTGGAGAAAACAAAGGCATGAACCAGTTTTTCTGCTGCAGGTAGAGAAAGCATGGGACGCAGTCTGGCAATATTTCTAAGGTGAAAAAAAGAAACCTTCACAGTATTCAGCACTTTAACCAAGGATCGAAAATCACACCCACATTTTTCATCTTAGATCTGAACTCAAGCATGGTTCCATCAACAGTCAGATTTAAAGCATTGGTTTTACCTAGCTGGCGGGGAGTACCTAACAGCATTACCTCAGTCTTGTCACAATTAAGGAGTAAAAAATTTTGCAACATCCAATTTTTTACATCAGAGATACAGGCAGTTAGGGCAGAGGCAGCAACATTGAAAATAATAGTGTATGTCATGAGACCTTAAAATGTGGCCGAGGGGAAACATATAAATACTAAATAACAGGGGGCCGAGGATAGAGCCTTGCGGGACACCAGAAGTTACTGGCCCAACCTCAGAACTAAACCCACCCAGGGAGATAAATTGTTGATGTCCTGTTAGATATGATCTAAACCAGTTGAGGGCAGTGCCAATGATGCCAAATAAACACTCTAATCTATCAAGTAGGATCTCCTGATTTACAGTGTCAAATGTCACACTAAGATCCAAGAGGATTCAAATTGATAATGCACCTGAGTCAGCAGCCATTAACAGATCATTAGTGACTTTGACCAGGGCAGTCTCAGTGCTATGAAGATGCCGAAAACCAGATTGAAAGGGTTCAAAAAGAGTGTTAGCAGTGAGATGCCAGTTTAATTTCCTAGTGACAGCTCGTTCTAGTAGTTTGGCTAGAAAGGGCAAATTTGAAATGGGGTGAAAATTATTAAGATTATCCAAGGCCATATGAGGCTTTTTAGGCACACGCGTGACTGCAGCAGTTTTAAAAGCAACCGGGACCACACCAGAACTCAGGGACTCATTTTTATAATTAACACCAAGGGGCAGAGCAGCTCAAAACAGGACTGAAAAAGAACAGAGGGGATAGGATCCAACAGACAACAGGTGGCTTTCATACGAAGGGCCAGATCTGTAAGAGAATTAAGAGTGAGAGGTGTAAAACAGGATAGAGGACCCCACAAAGCCAGACAAACCAAGAGACCGAAATTCATAGGAACAGCTGCTAGATAAATGTAACTGATTAAGAAAGAGATATAAAAACAACACAACAGCACAATTTAGCAAACACAGCAAATTTAAATGAATGTTTCTACACAGTCTCACTCATAATTATATTTTACATTAAGCCACAAGAAAACTAAGAGAATAAGAATGAAATTACTCTGGCTCCCCAGAGGCCCATCAAGTAAAGAGCTACCATTTGGAGTTCATGGTGATTCAAGTGATCAAATCTCGGTTGTTGACGATCTTGGCTGAGAACCCACTGGGAGCTCTGAATTGGGATTTGCAGCACTTATTTGTTATGCACTGAGCACTTGTCAACTGTGACAGACTTACTGACGCTCTTTAACTCCATATCCCAGATTTACCACAGGGCTGATTTAAATCTCCCAAAAGTAAGTCCAGAGTAACCAATGTGTGGATAATAAAATAATTCCCACAAGCCCAGCATTATTGGATTTCAGCAGGTCCCTGCTTCAAGTTAAAGTGGATAAACTGTGTGTTACAAGTGCAATGCAATTACAGTAGAATTGTATCTGCATTACACTAGGCTGATGAGTTTGAGGGTGTTTGGGCCACAAGCATACAGTAGATCACTAGGTCTCTGTGTTAATATCTGCCTCATTAAAGCATCACAGAGCCTGTGTTTGTAAATGTATGTTGTGTTGGATGGGCTCCTACACTAACAAAAGACAAAAAAAGCACCATCTGTGTTGTAGCGTGGGTGGTTTACTTGTCCTTTAATAACACCTTGAATACCTGCCTATTTGAACAATACCCGATAATTGCCTAGTTTAGTTGTAAATAATATATACTTTAAACTTTACTACAATAGCATTTTCATTTACTGGAAATAGAAGAACTTTAAGCTGTTACTCTCTAAGTACATTTATTTTTTTCAATGCACCAGTAAATTCAAAAATACTCTTTGACAGTACAACGACAACAATTATTTTTATTGGTTGCTACCCCTAATCAACTATAAAAGCATATAATATAGTTGATGTAAAACCAATATCTTAAAGTGTTTTGTCTTTATCATCCTGAAACCAAGTCACATGACTACAGTTTGTTATCCATATTAAGTCACAGGTCAAATTGCAGGATGCCCTTACTTTTCACCGGAGGAGTTCCTGTAACACTGCACTTAAGATGCAACCTTAAAAAAGATACAGTATAGGTTCTCGTAATGGGGATGCTTTTAACTAGTAACAGTACATTCAGACAGCTAAATAATTGACAAGAACAGACCCTCTGCAAAAAAGCTTGTCTTTATAGTGAGACGACTTGGAATTCTGTGTACAGTTTTGGTCTCCAAGACTACAAAAAAAGAACATTGTGTCTTTGGAATGAGTCCAAAGAAGAGTAACTAGACAAACTGTAGGGCTCCAGGGAAGGTATGAAAATGGTAGAACAAAGGAGGGTTAAGGGAGACTTGATTGAAGTTTTTTTTATAATCCTGTAAGGAGTCCAAAAACTTAACCTTAGTTGCTATTTAAAACGTATCAAAGAAACCAGTGCCAGAAGACACTCCTGTACCTCCGATCACCCTGACTTAGAAAGTGGCCTGATTTAAAAGAATGTACCGCAGCCTATGTGAACAGCATAGCTGAGATGAATTTAAGATGTTCATGTCTGTTTCTAGTAAATCAGCATCGGAATGGTGCTGCAGGACAGTGCGTGTTTACAATGAGCCAGGTGGTTGAGTCAGTGGGTTACTGCCCTATGTTGGACCACAGTTTTTACTTCCTGCTGCTAATCTTGATTGGACCCGGAGGTGGTCAGCAGTAAACTTCACCTCCTATGTTGCTTTCACTCACAAGACAACGGCTGCCACACTGTCCATGTTAACCTTGAAATAATAATGCTCGAAAACACATAATGTGGGTGATCTTCTATGCAATTGTATGAATTGTGACAAAAGCATTCTTTGTGCTTTAAGGTAGGATTTTTTATTGTTGCACTGTAGCTACAGAGTGCACACATTTGTAGGTGACAATGCTGACTGTATCATATATGTCCTGATTTTATTTACTTTGTACACATGTTAAGTTTGTCAAGACACAATTTCCTAACAAGAAAGTCGGCTGCCCAGGAGTGGTTGAAGTTGTCATAGCTTCTTCTACACAGAGGAAAGTAGTTATAGTTTAGCATATTAAATAGTTCACAAAGTTTGTTTCTGCCGTTAAACATCTCCAGCATACATCCAATATACATTATTTGGGATATTTTTGACACAGGTAATTTGCCAGTGCCTGCATTCTAATAGATATAGGCGAATTCAATAGCACTTTGGATTTCAGCAGAACATAACTTTTTGTTAAGTACTGCTTGCTAATCTGGTCGTTTTTGACCTTTTATTTTTAAGTTAAATCCAACTAGCTAGTTTGTCATTGCTAAAAAAAAAACAAAAAAAACCCTCTATGTTTATCATTATTCCAAGGTCATTTATAGAAGAGAAACGGATCCCTATTTCTCTCACTATGGACAGGCAATTGATGAGAATTTATGGAGCTTTACTCTGAAATTATCTCTGACAGCATAGTCAGACAAGGATAGCTGTTTGCTTAATTCCATCAGTCGCCCAGGATGAACTGGGGATAATAAACAAGCACATTTCCCTCACAGTGCTGAAGTGATGGCATACTTCTTTGTGCATCATATGTATTAGTCATTTGTGATAATTTTAATTCATCAGACTTTATACTTTTGTGTCTCACTTAAATTAGCAAAAACAAAACATAAAACCAATAAATACAAATTAAAAGTGTAACCAATGAGTAAAAAAAAATAAAATACAAAAATAACCACCTTTATCTCTCGTAAATGAGCATTCTCTCAACATCTTTGTTATGCAATTGATCTAGTTTTCCATCCAATCAACTTGCCACAGTGTACTATTTCACCTTGTACTATGCTATGAATTCTATAGGCATGGAAATAAGACTCCTGTTGCATAGCAGTTCATCTATTACAGGTTTTACTACAAGCTTTATTTGTCACAGTGTATAGGTAACAAGCTCAGGTGTGTCCTATTAAACTCCTAGTAAAGCCAGGAAAGAATCAAACTGCTATGCAATGGGAGTCTTATTTCGACCCCTGCTATATGAATTATATTCTTTGTCAATGGTCAAATGGCACGTGGAATAAATTAACATACAATGGTAAAACTGGCACAATACAGTATATTTAATTTTAATGTAAGCTTTTTGTGTCATAGCAATACATATTTTTTGGTTATTAATATGGCCATTGTTTGTGATCATAGAATGAGGCTGCATTCAGAACCACAACTGACTCTAAAAAGGGAAATACAGTAGTCTTAATAATAAGTTTAAGCAAACACTGACTATTGCTTTTATTTATTATTAATTTAAACACAAAATAAACAAACACTAGCCTTTTTGTTTAAAATGCAAACCAGTGGCAGCAAATTAATAAATACTCTCAATGAACATATTACTGTACGCATATTAAAAACACAGCAGTCATCATTGTGGCATATTGGAAATTGTCAGATGAAAATAGAACAGAATTAGTATTCTTTAAAAAATACTTTTAAAAGTCACATTACTGAATCAGTCTGGAATAGCCCCTGGATATTTCTGATGGGTTATGAATCAGCAGTGTCTAAGCCTGGGCAAAAGTCTGCATAATTAAACTGAATAATTTCCTTTTTTATATAAGAAGCTTTTTATGCAAACACATTAAAAAACAAACAAACAAATAAACAAACAAACAAGCAATAATGAAAGTAAGAAGTTGGTGGTGAAGGTCATTTTCTGTCCACTGACTGATAATTTGTGACTTATAAAAATAGCAAATGGACATACAGATTACACGAGAGCTTACCAGCAGTGTCATACTGTAGTTCAGCACCCAAAAAGGGTCCCTTTCTTTAATTGTTTACCTATTGTAAGAGTAGCGGGAACACAAAATTAAAGGGGAGCCATTTTGACTGCTGCACTGTGACGCTTCTGGAAAGCCCTCTGCGTTATTCATCAGATACTAATTCAGGTAAGAAACAAACATCAGAAGACCAGATTTCTTAATTTCTTTTACTAGGAACACATGCTTTCCACTTAATGCTGAATTAGTTTGGTCATTTCACCTGGTAAAACTGTCTCCACCCCTTCAATGGCTCCTGTCATTAACCAACCAGCTTCTTCACCTTTTGACTGACATGCTTTCAGCAAGTAACCTGATTTGACCCAGAAGACACTGCTAAGGTGAAATGACCTAGGAAGTGCATGTAATAGATATTCTATTAACCCTAGACACTCAACGCCGCCTTTACTTCCGTCACATGGTGTGCAAGGTATCATGGGATATAAAGAGAGCTCCGGGGTTTGCAAACTCATACATATCATATCTCTTAATTGAAGAAATACAGATTTTATTTATGAATGGCGTGTGTAACTATAGCCTTTGATTTCTTACACATTGATTAACACCAATCACTATTCAAAACTTCTACCCACACAAACAAACAAACACAACTCAACTTACAACTCAGCTCTGCAGATGGTATTCAGATAGCATTTTCGTAAGGCTATCCTCCCATGGAGTTTTCCAAGCATGCTTTAACTTCTACATCAATCAATATGAGCAGAGAGTAAAAGAATGTCTCACTGAATTGCTTAATGTTCATTGGACACCACCTGCAGTAGAAACTTTATTGACAGAATGATACAACATATCAAAACATGTGGTCTGTATCATTGATAGGTTAAAACTACATTTGAGCATGTGTGGAAGGAAACTAAATACTATCAAAATCTCTTCATTTAAACTAATTCAATATACGATTCTACAAGGCAATCACCAAACTACAGATAAATTCAAAATTCAAGAAATAATACATTAAAAAAGAACACAGCTGTGTAAAATTAAAACAACCATGCAAAGTGTTCTGTCTCTATGCAGTTGTAACAAAAGTCTCTACATTCAGAGGTCAATGTCTTGATAAGCAACACATTTAGCAACTGCCTCAAATGGTTTCTGAGATACATGGGTTTGCAACAACAACAACAACAACAACAAAAAACTGTCAGGAAAGGGTAAAGTTTTTGATCAAATCTGACCTAGACGATCATCAAACCTGACCTAGAAAATCACAGAATACAGCTGTACCAAAAAAAGACCCACTTGGGTCAGGGAGCAAAGTCAAGGGCGTCGAAAATAGAGAGTTGGTATCTTAAATGGTGTGTGATATAGTGTATTAGCAGCAGTCGGAGTAGTGGCGGGTTTACAAACTCACACAAGCACCTCTCACAGGGATGCTTCAAAATGTGTGAAGCCTTTAAAGGTTGCAGAATGACAACATGAATAAAACAAGCGATGTGTTCACAGAATAAAGTAAGGAAGTTGAGTTCAGGACAACAATTGAAAAGTGTGACTTGGGACTGGGTATGGCTGGCTATCGAAGTACCTGCTTCTATAAAAAGGGTCCTAGCTCTAGCCCTGCCACTGACACCCTGCCTCATTTGGAACCCCAGGAGTCCCTCTATCAGGCTGACACAGGTAAAATTGTATTCCTCTCTGGGGGCAAAAAAAAAAAAAAAAAAAAAAAAAAATTAAATAAGCCTTTTTTCTTTTTTTTGGCCCTGAACTAATCACTTTGCTCCATTTTCACAAAGTAGATTTTATTTTAAAAGCCCTACATGTCAATTATTATAATTGTGTGCCTTTTTTTCAGAATGTAATTGTACTACTTTACTTTTCCTCCATGCTTCCTGCTCCATCTGCAGCTTTCACTTTGTTCCACAGAGAAAAGTTCAAACCATTCTTCGTAAAACCTTTTCATTTTGATGAGCGCCACTTTGCATGTATCTTTGAATTAACCATTCTTCAAATTAAAGGTAAATTTTAGTTCCACACTAGATTCATATTTTCAATTTAAATACCTTTATTATGTAATGTAATTAATATGACATTTTAGAAACGCTTAAAAAAAGAATCTCTTGATTCACCCATTTTTAACACTAGAACCGCCACGGTAGTCATTTTGACAGGTTTGGATTTAAAATGTAAACAAATCTGCGTCCGTGAATGTAATGCGGTTGTCCTTTTTTTTCTTTTGTTATTTTCTTGTTTTTTTGTTTTTTTAAACAGACAACTGCATTGCATTGATAGTACGCAGATTCGTTTACATTTTAAATCAATAATCGCGCTGCAGATCTAGTGTTAATCCTTTTTGCACATTTTTCAGTACAAAAATGAACTCTTCCTTACACTGAATATAAAATAGATTTACACTCAGGAATCCAAAGTACATTACAGTAAGGTAAAAACATTTTTGAAAGCATTAGTTAGTATACTTTTTAGAGAAATAATCCACAGCTATCATATTTGTGGCTTGCTATATTGAGATAGCTAATGGCTGATTACAACAAAAAAAAAAATACTGTTTTTACTACAAGTTCTTGATAAGTAGGGGAGGATGAATAGGGTATGATGTGCACATATTCTTAATAATGTTTCCCAGTGATTCTTTATTCACAACACATTTGTTTGCCAAGCAGTTCATAGAGCTAGACTAAAATGCTGGCCCTGATAGATCTTGATAAGCTGCTGGTTCGGTGATTTTAATAGCCAAAATAAATCTTTAACTGACAACCTTAATTTTGAAGGGCATATGCTACAGTGTAATCCTGCAAAGACTGACTCACCTCCATGGCTTGTTCATGTTTAAACAGAAACACAAACTTTTTTTGGGTTCATCTTTTTCTTCACAACTTAAATGTCTGTGTTGGGTGTGAAATACACTCTTAATTGGTCCCTGTTATGGATGTCAGTATGATACTCCAAATATACACTACACATGACTGATTAGGGAAATCCAATATACAGTACAGTGGGATAGAGGCATTTGGTACTTGGTTTGCCATTACCACTACCTGTAGAGTACATCTCCTACCATACTTAGCCCTGACAATTTTGACACAGTGATATTAGCATGATGTCAACGTGATAAATGAGGTCTCAGTCTCAACAAGTACATCTCCTGGTTAAATAAACAAACAAATAAACATGCATTATTCCTACTGCAATATTTTACATTTTCAGTACTGTCACTTGGTACTATAGGGTTCCACTGCCAACAAACAGATGCTGCATGAAAATTCCTTGTAGAGTCACCAGCAGTGAATACCACAATACATTTCATGCATCACAAGTCATCAAAAAAACCCTCCTTTTAATCTTTCATTTATTAACAGAATTAAAATCTCATCAGGAAATTGTTTACTTGTTGTTCACTTCTTGACAGCATGATCAAATATGCAGGAATAAGTAGGTTATTACTATACTGTTTAATAATAATAATAATAATAATAATAATAATAATAATAATAATAATAATAATAATAATAATAATAATAATGTATTAGTATTACTGTAGTATTTGTATTATTAATGCTGGGCACATATTCATATACAGTTCTTTTGAACCCTTTAGATGTGGAAGCATTACTATAAAACAGGATATATATGAGATTATAGACCGCTCATGATCTTTCAGCCAATCAGAGTGCACGTTTCACCTTATATATTCCACATCTCACCTTATGTATTCCATGACTCAACACAGAGAAACCCTAATCATGACAGTTTTTACCTGCTGTATTCTCCATATCAACATGGTTGACATCACCTGCTTTAAAAAAAAAAAAAAAAAAAAAAAATCTGAGGGACCTCGCGGAATTTCATTCAACTGCAAAGGCCAGCAGGCAGCAGTGTGGAGTAGTGGTTAGGGCTCTGGACTCTTGACCAGAGGGTCGTGGTTTCAATCCCAGGTGGGGGACACTGCTGCTGTACCCTTGAGCAAGGTACTAGATTGCTCCAGTAAAAACCCAACTGTATTAATTGTATGAAAAAAATAATGTGTAAAAAATAATGTAATTGTATGTAAAAATAGTGTGATATCTTGTAAGAATTGTAAGTCACCCTGGATAAGGGCGTCTGCTAAGAAATAAATAATAATAATAATATTCTCTTCATCAACCTTTTCCCTCTCTTCAATGAAATTGACAATGTACTAAATAAAGGTCAGTTATGACTAGAAAACAAATATAGCTGGATATGAACATCTGTGTATTAGTTATATTATAACCCCTCGTAGCCCCTTTACTGTTCAGCCTTGGTCCGTTCACTTCTAGTCAAGCTGACATTCCGCCATACACAGACGTTCACTGTCCTATAACCTTATAACAAATTGTTATGCCCATCAATTGATGGGGGCACCCCTCCTTTTGGATATAAGTCATTCGGTCGTTGGATTTGAAGGAATTCTTCTTTTTCTTGTCAACATGTTCACTGGCTTAATTCTTCATAATTAGTATATTCAGGCTCTGAACTGGATTTTGAACCTTTACCAACTTCTCTGTTTCAACCTCTCTGAAAGGTTGTAACATGATTTTTAATATGATGTAAACAAGAAGAATGTTTTCAGGTAGATGTAATGTGGCTTATAACCAGGGTTTTTTTTTACCTGTACTTCTGTCTTTATAGAGTCAACAGCATTGATTTTGGTAACAAATGCTTTGAGCAGTCTGATAAGAGCAACAGTAAAAGCTGGCCTGCGATGCAAAAGCTCCCACTTATGCACAATATAAAATTAACCCACAAGTCAAACAAAAAGCATAGATATTCAGAAAGAGGTTACCAATTAAAACAACAGCAACAACAGACACCCCATTCCTGAAAGTGTATTATTTCAGTTCAATTGACAAGTTTAAAAACGTTTTAAAGAAAATATGTTGCAGGGAAAGTGCAAATTACATTTCAGGCAAAGGTGGCCAATTTTCAAGCTATGTGAATCAAATGACACTATTTTTAAAAGCCTACAGTATAGTAGGTTCAAGAACTGGAAAAATGTAGAAATGTTCATTGTGAAAAAGCTACTTACTGTATATGCATAACCACGGTGTACACACAAATTGTTGTATATATGTGTACATTATACAGTATATAAAATATATGCATGCAATTGGAAATATATATATATATATATATATATATATATATATATAAAACAAAGGGACAAAGCCACATCTGATAAGTGTAGATTGCTTATGCATATACAGTAGTACATGTATGAAAAGCTACAGTATACATGCGCAAACACATCAAATCTCTCCATCTACAGGATATAATATCTACAAACACATAGACACACAAGGGATATGTGTTTAGTTTCTTCCAGAGGATAAACTGCTACACTAAGGTGGGTTATCAGGAACAGGGGGAAAAGAGCTCAAGTTTACCTATTTCATTAGATTGATCATCTTGTATGAGGCAGGAATGAAAATAAGAACAGACAAACAAATTAGAGAAAAAACAATCCAAGACTGTGAATATATATATATATATATGCTATGGTTAACCTATAGTATAATATTCACCATTGGTACAGATAATGCATTAAGAGCAGACATGTAAAGATATTGGACAGGTAACAAAATGATTAGAGGCGATATCCAACAATTTCTTCAGTTTCCAGTTGCATCATGCAACAGCTGAAGTAACTGATGGTTTCATGGGTATTTATGAATAAGTTTCATACTGCTGCAGGTCTGCTAGGTGTTCTTCCAGTTACTCTGAACAATCTTCCCAGGCACATTGGGAAATGTATAGTACTGCAGAGCCCTTACCACATCCAATTGCCCAACAAGTCAGTCATTTTATACTTATTACCATTTCTTTATAACACAGTAAAATTGTTCCAGACTACAAAAATATCCATGAACTACAACACCATTTATTTAAAAAATGCAGAATAGTATTCTATAAGAAAACGGTCTAATTCAAGCTGCCTATACTGGGCATTACCATTTTAAAGCCACCACTCCTAAAGAATAAAACAAACCTAATACAATATTATTATAAAGCAGAATAAACAAATCTCATTTTCAGTTTTAAACAAATACCAGTTCTTTTGAGCTGCACCTGAAAGTTAAAGCCAAATCAAATTATAACTGAATTTTTTCCACGGTTACACTTTGCAACAGTGACTTGAAAGTTACTACCCCATGCAATAATATGTTTTATAAAATTATATAAAAAGGCTCTTTACCGCAGTTCTGATAAGATAAAGCAAAGCACACTGTACTTCCAGTTTAAATAACAATAAAGTGCCAAAATGAGCAGAACCACATACTAAGAGATAGTATTAATACTGCATCTGTGTGAATCAGAGTTATAATAAAGTATATCATAGCACTTAAGTGTCCAGCACAGCATCTAGTGACAAGAATTAGGATACTGTCAACTTACCCTTAACCCTTTCCCCTCGGTTCAGCTGGATCTCGCCCTCTCCTTGGGGTGTGTAGGGTTTCACCACAATGAAGGTACGACCAGGCACAGCACTGTAGAGTTTCCGTTTGGGCCCTCGGAGCCCGGAATGGGTTGGTGGCTGCGGAGGGGGACTCGGCTCAGGGGTAACCGTGCTGGGGCTGTAAACGAAAACATAGGTAACAGTGGTGATTCCCGGCAGCTGGTAGCTTAATCCACTGGTCACCGACATCATCCCGTGACCTGTGCTTAACGCTTCAGTCCTAGCGCCCTCATTCGCCGAAAAAGATCACTCAGTATCGTCTGCCCAACCCCTCTCCTTGCGCACCCCCCAATTCTCTAGTACAGCCAGGAGCCGAGCATGACGTGCAGTGCACGTTTCTTTTGGATTCCACCAGGGCACACCTCGGAGTCACACATGTCCGAAGTCACAGCTTTCTTCCCTCTCCTGGGAGGGCGAGTGTTCCCCACTGCGTCCTGCTCTCTCTACCTCTGCTGCTCCCATCCACCCTTTGGAAACACTGACACAACTGCGCTCTGCTACTACCCTCCCCGTCTCTCTCTCCCACCCCTCTCTGCACATTATACCGTGGAAGCCAACGATGAAGGAGTAGATTGATTTGTGCCTGCACTCGGCTCCCTAAAACAAGTCTTTGGGGAGTGTAGGGCATAAACCACCATCCCGTTTGCCTAATTGCCACTGCTCCACCCCCACCCACCACCCCTGCAAGAGACGGCCAGGAATTCTAATTCAGCTGCTGCCTCTGTAGCTGCCGCTCTACAGATCTCCCATTTATCACTTGTGCTGCGTCCAGGTTCATCACCCAGGCAGAAATCCCAAAGGATCCTTTTTGCTTCAGCTTTTTTTTTCTTCCTAATTCCAAATGCTAATTAGCAACGGAGTCCCGGAACAATATCTTCAGAAGTCGCTGTTTAAATAGTCCAGGTACTGACAACAAGCCATCATTGGTTCTTTGTGTGGAAAACTATCCAGGTCTGTTTGGTATTTTCTTCCTCATCTTTTTATTATTATTTTAGGCTTCCTTTTTTGTGAGTCAGGGATTGCTCAGCCCCTCCCTTCAGCTGCTTGATCAATCGAATCAAACCCTCATTCTTTCTCTCTATCTCTCTATCTCTCTCTCTCTCTCTCTCTCTCTCGGCTCTAGGCTCGGTGAAGGCTTTTCAATTACTGCAGGGAGACAGGGCTGGAATGGCAGCCGCATATTAATGCCTTAGCTCAGGGCAGCGTGCATTCAGAGGGCAGGCCGTGAGAAAAGGAAAAGAGGCTAGCTGTAAAACGGCAAGATAACAGGATACTGCATATATCAGAGACAGACAGACTGCATCTGTTTACATCTGGCTCTGCGAGGCAACCAGAGCTAATAAAACATTCAAATCTCTCAATTCCTGCTAAACAGGTACTTGAGTTGTTTTATGATCCACTTCCGTTAAGAAAAACATACAATAAAAATAAAAATATATTAAAAACAAATCCAAAACCCTCATACAGTATTTAGCAATATTATCTTATTTGCATTCTGGTATGGCATTCATTTTGGTCTTGTCGTTTATAATCATATATCAGCAAAACAGAATGATTTTAATGTCTAAGGCACTGCTTTAATAGAAAAAGATATTAAGCTGCTAGAGATTTAATTAAAATTTCAAATATATATATTTTTTTAACTTTTTAAGGTCTTTTAGGTGTTATGAGTGTAAATTGACAAAATGCAATCCTCAAGATAAAACATGACTAGGATGTTTTATCTATATCTATATATATATATATTTGTGTGTTCAAGTTATAAAATGTTGAATCATTAGTTGATTCAACATTCATAAACATTAAACAAATATAAATAAATGATACAAGTAGTAGGGCTGCTACGATTAAATCGAAAATTGATTTTTCCATCGATTCCATTCCTCATTATATACATCAATATAAATACTGGATAATTGATTAAATAGTAAGATTTTTGTAATGTGCATAGTTAATAACATTATTTAAGTTTATCAACGAAACTCCACCTTGTTATTTATAGTATTTCTGCCAAAGACAAGCACTGTGCATGCTCATCTTTTCCTGCTGGTGTTAACCAGCATCTGATTTGCCGGTCCCATCCTGACTACCAGCGAATCAGTTTTGAAAATGCTTTGTAAGTACGCGCCCTCTATGTATTCAGTGTAAACAAAAAGTGTGCCACCTTGGATCCAGAGCAGGATGACAGGCTTGTATTCCTGGCAAACAACAGCCTGTAAATAAATTGTGCACATTGAAGAAAACTGACTGTTTATAGTTTGCGCTTCTTTGGAGTTTCAAAACAAACTGTTAAACCTGGGAATAATACTGTTTATGTTTTTTTTTTATAATGTTCTACGTCAGCATAGAAAACATTAGAAAGACCACAACAATCACAGAGCAAAAAATAAGTCAAACTAAACTCATCACAGCAGCGATCAGACACTAGCCCAAAACAAGGACAACAAAATGCAAATTCATAGACTAGCTAAGTGTGTGTTTATTCTAAAGTATGAACGTGTCCATTTTAGTTATCAAATGTATTTTTTTTTAGTTTTATTTAAAGTGACCAATCATTGTTTTTATTTATTTTTCCCCCAATTTGGAATGCTCAATTATGTTTTTTTTCTTCTCCTCACCGCACAGTCCCCACACAGCACAGACGTTCTGAGAGCATGTGAGCGTCCTCCAATCTCACAAGCCTAAAGCCAGAATTGCTTCTAAGCCGAGCAATCCAGAGCAGAGGTGGGCACACTACCGATCCCGGAGAACAGAGATCAGCCCTGCTTTTTATCCACTCTGAATGTGCTCGGTGTCTGGCCATTAGGGTTCACTGTTGCGCGATGAGAAGAAATCCCTGCCGGTTTCCCACCCCCCACCCCGGAAGCTTTAGAACCAATGTGATGCCCACTTCCGAATCCCCAGCAAAGTTCGGCCTCGGACACGAACTGGCGCCGTCCAAGCTGTATGACTCATCCTGCGCTCCCAAGGCTACTTCAAGGGTGTTAGAGCTAGGCATCAAACTTCGGCTTTTCTCATGGGAGAATTCAAACACTTCCCAGCATACTGTATCAGTCCAAACTACTAGAATAGGCTATTAAATAAACAATGTATTCATTATTTAATTGTTGGGTCATAATACTGAGTCACATTAATATACTGAATAATATATTAATACAGTGAACATAAACGGAGCATAGACATATTAAAGGACATTAAAACCTGCAAGAGCACAAGCATTTCATAAAAGTGAAATCACAAATCGATCAAATAGATATCCAGTCATAAGAAACACATCATGCAAAACTAGCAACCTTGTTTATGGTATATTTTGCCAAAAATGTAACAAAATATGTAGGAAAGACAGGTACAACATTAATATAAAGAAAAATAGAATCACCTCTCAAAAATAGTTCAACACTTTATAAAAAATGAACACAACACGTGTTTTAGAAGAAATACACAATTTGATGATGTACAATACAGAAGAATAAAGGAAAATACATGAATAAATAGGATCAATACAATGATGCATTAAGGTTTAAATAGAAAAGAATAGTAGATCATTATAGCATTACCAAGTAGTAATTGACATCAAATAGAAATAAGTGAGTGTGGTTACCATGGCATCAAAGCCTATAAATACCTCCACTGTTTGTTTTCAAGCACACTTTCCCTTGACAAAGGTATGTTAAACATACTGAAATGTTGGGAAGTTGGCTTTTATATATTTAAAGCTTTACAAGGTGCACATATGTGTCTTGTAGTGGTTAAGATGTATTAAAAGGCGAGAGTTGAAACAACACATATCGCCTGATTAGCTTTTTCTGTCTTTGTGGGATTTGTTTTTCCTTCAAACTTATGTTCCAAGAGAATGATCTGCAATGCTGAGATACATACAGGTATTCATCCATCACTGTCTGTTCAACACCAGCCATTACATGGCACCATGTTCCACACTGCCAAGCAATTTATAGCAGATGCTTTCATGCTCAAAGATTTTTTCCCCCCTTTTCTTTAAACTGACTCAGGTATATGGGACTTAGCACTCAAATTACAGGGCATCAAATTTCAAACTCGCTCGTTTTGTGTATTTTTAGTCCCATGCGGATCAACCATGTCAGTGTTATGTTAATAAATTAATGCGATGCATTCAAAAGCTTTTTTGGGTGTGAATCAACAAGAGAACAAACATTTGTTCGACAAACAATTCAGAAAAGAAGAAAAATTAAGACACAATTGTATTGGTCTCTGCTGATGCTGCGAAGTGCTTCCATCTTCACTGTACTTGGTAAGTTTTGCAATTTCTTTTTATTTTCAATGTCATTATTTTTTTTCATAATCTTGTTTGTTTAAGGAAAATGAAAGACAAAATAGATTTCAAACTGAGTTAACTGTACACAGACCGTTCGCTTTCGGCCTGCCCGTTCGCTTTTGGCCTCCATTTTTGCATTGTTTTACATCCAGTTAACTGTTCACAGATCACGTGCAAAAGCATCTCTTCTTGCGACAATTTTTCTAGTCCACGTCTGGAGGTTACAGGACCTTGTCTGCTTTTGACCAACTCTGAGGACACCCCATTTTTAGTGTGAATAGTACTATGGAAACACATTAGCACTGGCGCGGTTTTTTGGAAGTACGATGGATTGACAGACAGGCTAGTCGACTGTTTGCTGATCCCAACTGCTATGTTTAACCAATTACTTTTATTTGACCCCCTGTTAATAATGTGTGATATTTTAAAAACAAACTTTAATTTACCTTGTTTGCTTAACAAAAAAAGCAAGTACCTTTTCTAAAAGTCATTAGTGGATCTACTATTATTAGGCAATACCAGCCTTGATTGTATTTTAATTAAATATATAAACTTCAGTAATACCTTGTTAGATATAAATATATAATATGTCATAACTTGGATTCTGTCCAAAACAACAATAACATTAACTGAAATCATCAGCTTTAACAGCTATCAGTTTAGTTAGAGAACGTCTTTGTAGAAATCAATGCAGCTTTTTGTAGAAAGAAATTGCTTTTATTACTGAAAAAAAAAAAAAAAAATATATATATATATACAGTACTGTGCAAAAGTTTTAGGCAGGTGTGAAAAAATGCTGTAAAGTAAGAATGCTTTCAAAAATAGACATGTTAATAGATTATATTTATCAATTAACTAAATGCAAAGTGAGTGAACAGAAGAAAAATCTAAATCAAATCCATATTTGGTGTGACCACCCTTTGTCTTCAAAACAGCATCAAGCATCAATTCTTCTAGGTACACTTGCACACAGTTTTTGAAGGAACTCGGCAGGTAGGTTGGCCCAAACATCTTGGAGAACTAACCACAGTTCTTCTGTGGATTTAGGCAGCCTCAGTTGCTTCTCTCTCTTCATGTAATCCCAGACAGACTCGATGATGTTGAGATCAGGGCTCTGTGGGGCCCATACCATCACTTCCAGGACTCCTTGTTCTTCTTTACGCTGAAGATAGTTCTTAATGACTTTCGCTGTATGTTTGGGGTCGTTGTCATGCTGCAGAATAAATTTGGGGCCAATCAGATGCCTCCCTGATGGTATTGCATGATGGATAAGTATCTGCCTGTACTTCTCAGCATTGAGGAGACCATTAATTCTGACCAAATCCCCAACTCCATTTGCAGAAATGCAGCCCCAAACTTGCAAGGAACCTCCACCATGCTTCACTGTTGCCTCCAGACACTCATTCGTGTATGCTCTCCAGCCCTTCGGCGAACAAACTGCCTTCTGCTACAGCCAAATATTTCAAATTTTGACTCATCAGTCCAGAGCACCTGCTGCCATTTTTCTTCACCTCAGTTCCTGTGTTTTCGTGCATAGTTGAGTCGCTTGGCCTTGTTTCCACGTCGGAGGTATGGTTTTTTGTGCCCGCAAGTCTTCCATGAAGGCCACTTCTGACCAGACTTCTCCGGACAGTAGATGGGTGTACCAGGGTCCCGCTGTTTTCTGCCAGTTCTGAGCTGATGGCACTGCTGGACATCTTCCGATTGCGAAGGGAAGTAAGCATGATGTGTCTTTCATCTGCTGCAGTAAGTTTCCTTGGCCGACCACTGCGTCTACGGTCCTCAACGTTGCCCGTTTCTTTGTGCTTCTTCAAAAGAGCTTGGACAGCACATCTGGAAACCCCTGTCTGCCTTGAAATTTCTGCCTGGGAGAGACCTTGCTGATGCAATATAATTACCTTGTGTCTTGTTGCTGTGCTCAGTCTTGCCATGGTGTATGACTTTGACAGTAAACTGTCTTCAGCAACCTCACCTTGTTAGCTGAGTTTGGCTGTTCCTCACTCAGTTCTATTCCTCCTACACAGCTGTTTCTGTTTCAGTTAATGATTGTGTTTCAACCTACATATTGAATTGATGATCATTAGCACCTGCTTGGTATAATTGTTTAATCATACACCTGACTATATGCCTACAAAATCCCTGACTTTGTGCAAGTGTACCTAGAAGAATTGATGCTGTTTTGAAGGCAAAGGGTTGTCACACCAAATATGGATTTGATTTAGATTTTTCTTCTGTTCACTCACTTTGCATTTAGTTAATTGATAAATATAATCTATTAACATGTCTATTTTTGAAAGCATTCTTACTTTACAGCATTTTTTCACACCTGCCTAAAACTTTTGCACAGTACTGTATATATATATTTTTTTTCCAGAATTCTCAATACAGCTCTTTGATTTTGTTGTCATGATCAAAAAAAAAAAAGGAAAGAAAGACATTTATAAATGGTGTAGTACATACTCAGTTTTCCTGTGCTGTTAGGGAGTTTAGAAGGTTTTGTAAGTATTTTTTATAAGGCTTCTACCACTCACAGCTGCTTTCCCTTCAGCAGCAGATATGGGACTTAACAGTCAGCTCTGTCCAGGAGCACTCATAATAGATTTAAATGTACTTCAGCCCAGATGGATATCAAGTAAATTACCATCTAATCTGAAGATGTTTATACTAACCACTAAAACATTAAGCAATCACATATCTATGTTTTTCATCAAACTAGCCAGCCTCATTCATATTCCTCCACCACACCACACATCTTTTATTTGCAATTAGCCTTGATAGAAGACTGCTAAGATTCTGCAGCAGGCATCAATGAGACCCCACCCAGTATTCGCCATCGACCAGGCCTAGCCAGTCGTATTTACAACCTCTATAGATTATACTTCTAATGCTGCAGGTCAATGAGCTTGTGCCTATTTCAGGAAGCAATCTGGCATCAGATTTTTATTTGATATATTCATAGCATTTTCTATGTTTGGTGAACCAAGAGTGTTTGTGTACCATTTTAAGAATGTACTGTAACACCCCTCCCTAAACAGACCTCACTTGATCAAATAAATGAGATAACCTCATCTTCACTGAGAATTCAGGTTGTGAATGCAACACAAACACCAATAACCAAGCCTACACTTAAAGCTACAGAAGCTGGTTCTATAAAACAATAAAAGCATTTTTTTTTAACAGGTTTACAGCTGTAATTAATATTTTTCTCTCTCTGTGAGCACATACCCAAAAGTTGCAGATTGTATTGTTTCAATTTTCAGCACATGTATGCTTTCATGCAAAGCCATCTATTCATCCCACATACAGTATTTTACGAAAAGAGCTTCTACTTTTACCAAGATGTTACCTCCATCATCTCAATAATAACCAATTATGAATTCACGGCGGAACAAAATGAGTTGTTCTTCATTGGATTTTGTGGCTTGGAACAAATCAATTATAGTATGTGCTTGCTTTTTACACACATTCCTCTTCCACTAAGCATTTACAAAACAGCCTGTGAGGATTGTTTCTCACAGGTCGACACTAAACAAAAACTTGTATGTTTAAATAGGAAACCTTGTAATATTGATTGTAGCAACTCCTGATAGCAAAACAGACAAACAACACAAAAAGACAGCACCTCTTAACAAAGGGGCGAGCTGAACAGTTTAATCAGAGCTGTGTTTAAATAGCGCTATTGAAAGATGGTATCTATAGAGGATGGTCTTCAAATGAATTGACCGAGACTGGGCTTCAAATGACCTTCAGCTAATGCTAATAAACAATGCATTATAGTTCCTTATATACACATGATGTGTAATCTGGAACTGTAAAGGTTATTATTTAAACATGGCCAAAAACACTTACAACGCTTGAGTAATATTATCACCGCTAGGTGTGCTTACTCCCTGGTTACTGACAAACTCATTAAAATACTCAGTGAAGTAGGTTATCACCCTTCAACCTGTTTTCTGCTTGCCTGGCATAAAGATAGGGCAGAGCTGGGTAATACAGGACACAAAGGGGTTATAACCAAAGTGATATCATTATCAAAAGTCACTTTTTGCTTTGCTGTTGAACTATCCTCTGTGATTTAGGTTAAGCAAATATCATCTCCCGCAATGCTAGCATAATTTCACTTTCTGTGTTGGTAATAGGATAGTATTTTTTTTTCACACTGCCGCTTGTGTCGCCTGGAGTGGGAAAGGTTCTTATCAAGAGGCACAGATTCGCTTGTTGCATCGCATCTGGTGCTTGGTGGCCGTAAGAATAAAAAGCTCAACAGCTTGCTTTGCTAATTTCAGGTAAGACATTTTGTTTTTAAATCTGGGCTCTGTGTGATCTCTGTCTTTCTTATAATTGGATAGATGTTGGAGTTTAGTGGGGGGTTTTGTGCTGCACCTGCTGTAGATTTAAAATAAAAAGCAGTCTTCCTTTTTAATATACATTGTATCTGCTACTCTTAATTTTCATAAAGAAATAAACTTGCAATTACACTACTTCAGGGTACCCTGCAGCACAAGTTAATAAATCATTTCATTAATCTTACTGGTCATGCACTTCCTTTTGCTATGTAGACCTCATATACAGTATGCCATTTTGAAAGGAACACATGTTATAGCTAACGTGTATATATGTATTTATATGGTACCTGTCTAGTCTGTTTGGGGTCGGTTTTACTATCTGGGTGAAATGACCAAGGAAGTGCAATACTTCCTAAAAGTGAGCCACTTTACCAAGTACGGTACCAGTTGTTATTTATTTATTTATTTTTAAATGAGAATACATTTTATGTTGTTATAAAATGTGTGAACACGTGAAACATATAGAAGATGTAAGTGCACAACAAGTAAGAAAAATAAAAAGACATCTTTAACAGAATTTTTTTTTTTTTCCGACATCGTCAGATAATATTTACATTTGTTGGGCCCAGTTTTGATCACAGGGCAAGACACCAATGCTTAGGCAAAGTCCATTAATGCATGATGGGGCAGCAGGTGAGCACAAACAGGCACACTCAGACTTTACCCTGTGAAGTAATTTTGGTCCCATGTTTTGCTCCGAGTTTTTACGCCTGATGTTATGAAATTTGGTGAGTGGCATAATTAACATTTTCACTGAAGCAATTTTTAGGGGGAAAGGTTCACTTTTGCGATCCAAACAAACATCATTAAAATTAAGTCTTCTCAAAGAGCAAACGGTAACGTAGGGAAGCTACTGAGCATACAATAAATAAGCAGCTTGTGAGGGATACAACACCTAAGGAGATAATGTAGAGAAAACAATTATTTAAATAAAAAATATTTCTTGGTCAATTGTATTACGAATAGTTGTTTAAATAGTTATTAAATAGTTGAATGTTTTGTTTAAAATAATAATCTAACATTTCACCACAATATATTTCTGATACAACCTCCGTACAGCATCCATTTTGTAAACAAGAATTACAGATTTAATTTGCAGATACATTGGGAATGTTGTGATAGGGCTGTGCCAAGTAACGAGTACAAACACAATTTCATACCGAGTATACTTTTGTTATTACTCACTTTTCTTTTTTTGTGATCAAATATTTTTATTGGGGATAGTACAAAAACGAACAACATGAACAAATGAACTCTCCATTTTCCTTTTTTACCCTCTCCCTCCCTCCCCTCCACAAGGACCTCAGGGATTTAACAAGGGCTTAATCTGCTATGCTTTCCCAGGCTTGGATTGTCTTCTCTCTGGCACCATGGATCCGAGCGGTAAAAAGTTCTAAGTAAATAACATCAAGAAACATTACGATCCATTGGCACCAGGGAAGAGAGTGCGGCGGCTGCCAACACAGAGCCACCATATTTTTTGCTGCAGTAAGTCCAGCTAACCAAGTGCGTATCTGTTGTGGTGTTTAGTCAAGGGATGTATCATCATTCAATAAGAAAACCAGAGCACAGCAAAGGATTATCTTTCCAAAAGTAGATGATACCTGCTCCCAGAATGAAGCTACGACCGGGCACTCCCAACGCGTATACAAAAAGGTGCCAAGGGTGCCCTGGGGGCAAAGCGAGCAGATAGACAAGCTTCATTTGAAAGCGTCTATGAGGGGTTAAGTATGTCCTATACTATTACTCACTTTTCAAAGAAAAAAAAATCTAAAAAATGCATTGAATGAGCTCCAGGCTCCAATAGGGCAGTGATGACTGCCCTATCTCAAGTCTACAGATAGACGGCCAATCTAGGGGGAAGAGAGATTATCATCACAGCAGCTACACATGCTCCATTATAGTTTTGGAGGAGATGAGACCAGCACTGCTGTCAGCAAATAACTACGTCCACTTTGATAAAGGGATTTCAAAACGATATACTGTACTTTCCAAAAACACCCATTATTTCATTTTCTTTTCATATTAGATTTATTTAGGGATTTTTGTCTTTTTTCAAAGTTATTCATTATTTCCGTGTACACAGGACCATGAAACTAAGGCCCTGTCCACACTATGTCTTTAAACCGTATTAGTTGCCTTTAAACCAGCTTAAAAGTGCTAAATACGGCTAATAAGCGCTATGTCTTCTGTAAGAAAATGAGCTATGTTTTATTATTACTATATTGCAGGAATTGCACACTGTTGACAATAACAGGTAAAACACTGCATTAAAAGTCATATATATGCAGTATTTGTAATCCTTGAACACAATTGAATGCTAGTTTATGTACTTTATGATGTTATAATCAGATACTATTGAATGTTAGTTTGTTATAATTATGTACAATAAGATTGAATGTAAAAACGCAAAAGCATTAGTCACAGATGCTGCGGTACACTTGACAACCATCTAATCGCAGCGTGAGCCCAGACTGAGGGGAGCCAAGCTCTGTAGGATTTTGACCAATCAGAGAATTTGAGAAGGATGCCTTACTTTCTATAGGTTGCCTGCTACAGGGACTAGGGGCGGAACTAGGGCTATTTAACCCTGGGAAATGTGAATGAAAAGTTGTACTGAGCTCGGTGCCTGGAGTCAGACCCAGGGATCCTTTTGATTCCGGTATTAAAGATTGTTATTTTGTGTACCTTTTTACTATTTGAATAAAGCATTTTAAAAAACAAACAAGACAAGGAGCTTTCCATTAAATGCAAGCGTGCAAAGCAGAGTTCCAGAATCCAGCATCTGAGACGGAGCGGTGCGGTGAGGAGAGACAGCAAAGGATCCTCCGTGTAAGCAGAGTGAGAAGCCAGCGATTCCTGAGTCAGAGACGGAACAGGCGGCAACGCAACTCATCGGCAGCAGATCCAGCGTGTGAGCGGTGAGGCAGCAATTCCCGAGTCAGAGACGGAACAGTGCCGGTGCGGTTCTCATTAGTAACAACATGCAATAAAATAATATAACTAAACACACCACATCCAACAAAGATATCCAACTACATCTGGCACGGGCTCCATATTTTCAGGGTTGTAAACATAAAATATAGTGCATGGTGGGATAATGTCATATTAAGTCCCACAGTTCATTGCGCTGCAAGGAACTGTAACCAAACTATTTTAATGGTGTTTGTACTAATTAAGCCCTACTAAACATGAAATGGTACTTTAGTGTGGATGCTTTGAGTCGGATTAATTAAAACGTTTTTGAGTAAGGTTCTCGAGATCAGTTATGTAGTGTGGACAGGGCCTAAGTTTGTTTTCATTTATCAAAGCAAATCTCATTCCTGTACTACTCTTTGAGAAACTGCACATACCCAATTCGTCAGGTTTAAGATGTGCAGATATTCAGAAACATCTGACATTAAAATATAACTGCATTAACAAAACAAACAACACTTGTTTATCTTACATGTTCACAGGCATGTCTGCTATACAGCTTTTGATATGTCCTTGCCCAGCATCTGCAGACTAGTACATACAAGGCTCTCTCATTTTTTATGAGGTATAAAGTATATTTATTTTTAAAAGAATGTATCCATATTTTGCACTGCAACAATATCGTTCATTATGTTCCATATTGTACAGATACAATTTCTGCACTGTACCCAATATAATGGAAATAATAAATGCTTATGTTATTATTAGCAAAATAAATCACAGAAAACACAGCCGTCGTAAGACGTATTTAATATTAAAAAGAGAGTCAGTTTCTCTTGATTTGCTAACCCTTAACCCATGGATTGGCCAGCGCTAACCAAATTTTGCCAGCATCCAGACTTTGCTCTGTTTAAGTCACAGAAATGTAAAATTCTCTCCTTGACAGCAATACAGTGCCTGTGGCTGAACACATTGTGACACAAAGAAATTGCAGTTCCAGCTAAATCTCAGTTGTTAAGTACCTGGGGCCATTTGTTTAAGCATTACCATGCAGGTACAGTAAGTGGAGTTACAATCCCTGTTGTTTAATGGGGAAAGTCAAGGGCAGTCGAGTTTGCCACTGGCTACGACATACTAGAGATGGGAACTGCAGACTTACAGCAGCTGCAGTTCCATTCATCACCAGCAAGTGTGATGGAAATGGTGAATGGGAAGGTCACTGTATCCTCAAAGTTTTACAATATAAGGGTTTGCATTTAAAGTTTTGATGTAAAATATATTGGATAAAGTGTCACAGTAAAAATAGATGTTTATGGCTGGTGTCACAAAAAACACCCTTGGGGATGACAATTAGTCACTTTTACTTATTGATCGTTCTGAAAACATCAACAGTAATAAACCCAAAGAAAATCTGAATGCATTACTACTTACAATCAAGTACTGATGTTACTAAATTATGCATTAAAGCTAAAATAACTGAACTGCAAAGTGTATTGTAATTACCTTATAATTCATGTCTAATTAATGTGTAACATTCCAGTGGTGACATAAAACATGACCTAATTTGTTCCTCCTAAACATTATTATTATTCTTTAAATCTACTTCTCTTTTTTTAATCAGATTGGTTGCAGAATCATTTTACAGTACAAGAAAAGTAATTTAAAAAACATATACAACAGCCTTGCAGTATTGCTGATGCCTGTCACAAGTCATTCAAATGTTGCTGAAGGTTTCTAGGCTATTTTCAAGGAATTGGAGTGCGAATGCTTGGTTAACCTGAAACGTCCATCTGGAGAGTGGTGTTTTGGATATCTCTCCAAGTATCCCAGAGCCTCATCTTAATTGATCAATTCTTGACTAATGCGAGGAGGGAAGGCTGACTCTCTCAAACTGCATCATTCATTTTTGTAGTTACCCCAAGTAAAACATATAAGATGGCAGGCATTTTAAGATCAATGGCAAGGTTACCCAACAAATTCACTATGTGTATATTACAGTATACAGTATCTGCAGTGTTTAATGATGGTGAAACAAAAAGTCCCAGAGATAAAGAAGTAAATGTAAAGACAAAAGCAATCTAAGGAAGTTTTACCTGTAAAGAGGAATGTCATCAAGAAATGAGTGGTATGTCTGCAGATGATTTTACACAACTGTCAGCCAAGCTATTAATCAGTAACAATCAATCAACACATCCATATTCTACAGGAATCGTCCCAGTCGTGAACATGTGACTACCTTTCAAAAACAGCCTACTTTCATCTAAAGCAGATTATGTTCCTCGCAATGGAATTTGGAAACCTGTTAAACATATGGAAAATCCCTCATGCATGACACTAGCAGGAAGTTATAGAGTAGGCGCCAGAAATCGCCAGCAGAGCTAATTTCACACTCCCCTGGTTCCGTTACAAGCAGGACAGTTGGTCACAGCTGGTCACAGAAGATCTCAGGCTTTCAGTGTCCTGTTTCTCCACCCGCAGGGATGACATGAGAGGAAACGGGGACAGGACTCTCTGGCAACATTCCAGGCACATAGACTTTGCAATATATCGATAGGTAAAAAAAAAAAACACCTGTTCACGAAAATGACTTGATTCTGGTGAGTCTTCAGTGCATTTGAAACTATAATTTTTTTTTGTCAACAAAAATAAAGCATCCTACTGTAATTGATATAGTCAGTTATAACAATGTGGCAGTGAAAATATATTTTTTTACTGCACAACATTGGTTAAGGAACTTAACTAAAAAAATCAAGTAATACACTGTAGCTGTGTATCAGAGACATTAACTAAAACATTACTGTCTCTATTCAGCAGTAACCTAAAAAAAATGATATGACCTTTTGTCAGCTTGTCATGGTCCCTGTCACATTTAGCATGCAGTGTTTATAGAACTCTACAGATAAACTACTGCCACAGAAGTATTTGATTGTTATTGTACTATACCCATAATCATAGAACACAGTTGTGAAGTACGAAGCCAATATTTTAACACTAGAACTACCGGAGCGGTCATTTTGACCGGTCACGTTTTTTAAATGCATTTTTCTCCACTGATTTGGTAGCTAGGCGCCTGTGCTTTTTTGACTTTTGCTAAATATATGTATTAAACATCTCAAAGCATCAGCAGACCTAGGGTTGCAGAAACTTATGGAGATATAATACGTTATACTACCAGAGCTGTCACTTTGACCGTCATAGTAACAGTGAGTTTAGTTTAGTGCACGAGCTGCTGAATTTGAAAGCTTCGCATTTATTTTGTATCACTACAACAGGAGACTTTTTCAGACGTGATTTATTTATCAACAACTGTAAAAATACTTATTGTCTAGTGAAAATGAATAGACCAACACAACGTAGGACTGCACAGCAAGTCTTGCAGTATTTTCAGGAGTTATCAAAAGACGAATCTGGACACGAAAATGTGCCAGACCAAGGCAGTGATGAAACTTACTCTGATGACAATGAGGTTAGTGATTGTGAAAGTGATAACGATGTTGCAGAAATTTTGGGACAGAGCCCAACATAACCACAGCTGTGGAAAATGTGCTTCCACAGACTCCACAAGGTTTTTTTTTTTACATTACGGTTACATGTTTCCATCTTTTGAACAGTTATACGTTCCATCTTTTGAACATTTGAATAATCCACATTTTTAACAGTTTTACCTTTCCACCTTTTGAATAGTTGAACAATCCACGTTTTGAACAGTTGTAAACTCCATCCTTTGAAGAGTAAGTTCCATCCTTTGAGCATGTTAATAAACCACTTTTTAATGTAGTCCTGTTGTGCATGATTTTATTGAAAAACAAAAATAAAGTTACAGAATAATAGTGTAGCAAACCAGCTATTGCAAGACTGGAGACAGAAATTACCATTGAAAAGCAAACAGAGTCGAACTCAGGCACAAAATAAAAGATGGGTAAACAGAAAACACTTGTATAAAATAAAACAGTCAAACAAACAACTCTCAGGCACTGTAATTCTCTACTGCTCCACAGAGTGTCGTAATTTCCCGCTGCATCCCAAAAGTCGTCTCTGAGCTGCTAAGACCACCCCATTTTATAGCCCAGAATTTGTATAAACATTTTAAACAATGCAACCAATCATAACTCCCCTTCGAACACCACCCCTAAGTCTTGTGCTGTAACAGGTGTCCCTCACGTGTACCAAGCAGGCTGCAAAAATGGTTTCACAAATATAATCCTGAATGAAAACAAACAATAACACAGAACAGTTTCGTAGTGTGCGACGCAACAATAGTTTTATACACATTTTAATATACTGGTTAAAAAGACTGCTATGGTAGTTCTAGGTATATATGTATGTCCAGTAGTTCTCGTGTTAAAGGATACTGAAGAGATAAAGTCATTGCGACATTATCTCCTCAATTGACTGATAGACTGCAATGACACTGGTACTTTTGCTGAGGGGAAAATGACTCCAGCATGTCCCTTTAAAATAATCTTTCTGGAAAACATCAAACAATCATTTTCCCTTTAGGGAGTGCAATACAAAGTCACAGGAAACGAAGCACACAGGACTGGGCTAACCAGATCAGAGACATCCCTGCTCACACTCACAAGAGCAATATTAGCTTCTACAACTTTTATTCAACGAAGCTTAACAGGCTTAGTCAACCCTTCTAATAAATGGTTAAAAGACAGTTGGACAGAGGGTAAGAGATACTTTGTACACAGAAAGTGGTGAGTGTGTTGAATAGGTTACCTAGCCACTTTTTGCTTTTGAGTCATTGGGATCCTTTACGATCAGACAAGACGAAGTCCTGGTATCAATCCGCTGCTACAGTAGAGGAACTAAGCCCTGGTAGCTATCTATTTCTTCAAGTTAGGATTTGCGTTTCAGAAACCATTTGATTTTATTTCAGTATCAGACTTTGGATAGTCTGACACACCACTTTTAACAGGATTTGACACACATTTTATATATATAGTATACTATAGGTGAGAATTGCAATTCTTGGTCCAACCTCAAGAGCCCACCAAGTGAATAAGATAAATGTTCCTCCATTGCTCTGTGGAGACCAAAAACAAATAAGTTTGACAGAGAAGACTGATTGCCGTATTGCCTGTAATATTGCCTGTGTATCCCACCCTCATTATGACAAAGTTAAGTGGGACCTGAACATTGTAATGGTAGTATATGACACAGTCAAACCCCAGAGTTGCCCTCATGAGTACTGAAGGAGTCATCAGTTGGATTTGTCAGATAATAGAATTAACAGTGTCAATGTAGAAGTTTCCTGTAGGCTTATATAACTCGAAACATGCAACTTGTATCTAAAAGGAGGCTGTGTGGTCCAGTGGTTAAAGAAAAGGGCTTGTAACTAGGAGGTTCCCAGTTCAAATCCCACCTCAGCCACTGACTCATTGTGTGACCCTGAGCAAGTCACTTAACCTCCTTGTGCTCTGTCTTTTGGGTGGGACGTAATTGTAAGTGACTCTGCAGCTGATGCATAGTTCACACACCCTAGTCTCTGTAAGTTGCCTTGGATAAAGGCGTCTGCTAAAATAAACAATAATAAATAAATAAACAATAATTTAATTCAGTCCCTTGTTTAAATTTACAGTGAAGGTGCGTTAGGACGTTGGCATTCCTTGACTTGCATCATACTCAGACCTGAGAGGGCAAAATTTGTTCGAGTTGCTATGTGTTCATTACTTCATCAGTCAGGGCTCACATGGACTCCCTACAGTTCACGCAAAGCACGCGGGGAATAAAATGGGGCTAATCTCCGACAGCACAAGATTTATCAGAGTATTTACGGAAACTACCGATGTAACCCTTCAGCCCGTCAGTTTCCCATTATTCGGTGAGTGATGAGGGTAAACGGCTAGTAGAGTCCAATGAATTACGTCGACAATTTGCTTCAGAAACCTTTTTTCTATGTCAATAGAAGACATGTTGGAGGTTAAAAGGCTGGGTGTACCCCAGCCTTGTGATATTACATTTACACAAAGTGACAAGAAACAAAGCCAAACTTTTGTGTGTCATGGTTTGGCAGGAAGGATTGGCTGTCTTATTGTCTGGCAAATCTTCTGGGAGATTTTCTTTTCTTTTTGAAGTTTTTTTCATTCTGCCATGCTTCATGTGGACATTCTTTGCAACATCTTACAAATATCTAAATTTGACTGCTAAATCTGTGACAGCATTGAAAGAAAACCTTTTTCAGAAACCTTTCAACTGACGGAGATCGCACTTACTTCCCCAGTAACAACAGTGGAGTCAGAGAGATGTTTCAGTGCACTGAAATGTATAAAGACTTTGATCTGCCTAACTATGCATCCAGTATATGTATGGATATAGCTTATATATATATATATATATATATATATATATATATATATATATATATATATATATATATATATATATATATATATATATATATATATCTCAAAGTTTGTATATTTTAAAATTAGTATACTACTACTACGACTGCTACTAATAATATGCAAATGACCCTTTATCATTAAACTGTAATAGTTTTTTTTATTTCTATATGAGCAAAATTGAAGCATTTTAATATTTTATTTTATTATTACTTTTAGATTCAGTTGTATCTAAATATAGTTGTGTTATGCATCATAAACTGTGATGAATATCTGTGTGTGTGTGTGTGTGTATATATATATATATATATATATATATATATATATATATATATATATATATATATATATATATATATATATATATATATATATATATATGTATTTACTCACCAAATGTCCCCTATTACCAGAGGCAAGAGCAAGTTAGCAAGTTAGTCATTTAAAATTGTAATTTCCCTCCCAAAGATGAAAAACTCCCATCAAACAACTATTACACACCATGGAAATGTCAACACTTCACTTGAAGGATAATTCTTCTTGCTTTCATTGAATGATGATTTGAACATGGCAGTGCCATACTATTTGTTTTTATGTATTCTGAATCTTTCCCTTCCCATATGTCCTGTGTATGGCATATGGCAAAAACAAAATAACAAATAATAGTTTATCACCATTAATTCAAAATGTCTGCATACTGTAATGATATAACACCCACTGTCATAAACAATTATTGAGCATGCTTTTAGAATTGCTAATCAATGCTGGATACTTGATACTATGATGTATAATTAATCTCCTGAGTAATTACTGCTAGTGTGGTCCACCTGCTTCAAACGATCCCCAGTTTTAGGTGACATGCATCCTGCTCTGTTAACAGACTATTACCTCCACAGTTTTTCTTGGCAGATGCTGCCAACAAACAGCCACCTTAGACAACTGTGCTGTCTAAGCTTCTTTGGCCACTGACTGGTCATGCTCCTATAAACAGGCCTCTAAGCTTGGCTTTCCTCCATTCTGAGCCTGACAGAACAGCAGCTGCACTGTATTTGTTGCTACACTAATAAACAGAAGGGCTTCCACAACATCACCCCACTTTACCTCATGCCTTAAAAGGCTTCCAGATTGAAGTGCAGAGGATTGCAGGTGTGACACTGCATCTGCTCCTGTCTTTAACAATACTATACAGCACTCAACATGACGCAGTTTTAACAGCATAAAACTATGAAGGAACAGCTAAGTGGTGCTTTCTCAACTCAGGATTAACCTTGATTTGCAGAATTTAAATCCCCTTTTTTGAACAGACCACTATATGACAAACCCATTTGGGGCATGCTGCTGCAGCATCCAAAAATGCCTGAGTGGAGGCAGTCAGAGCCGTACCGATCATTGATGGCGCCCTGTGCGAGATATAAATCCGGTGCCCACCCCCCCTTGCCACCACCAGACATTGCAGTCAGTGAATACAAAAATAAATAAATAAAGGGTTCAAAATCTTTGCAAATGTCCAATGGAATGCACCAATAGAAATGAAGCCTACAAATGTACTTTTCTTGCCTTCAGTGATGCAAAGTCATTGATGACATGGTCATAGTTCAGAGAGTTGGCTAATGCAAATTCAATAGATATGATGGCTAGATTAGACAAGCGTTCAATTTCAGCTACCTGAAACTATGTTGGATTGTCAGTGAATTTGCAAATAAATTACCTACCTGCTTGAAAAATCATACTGTTAGTTGGATGGGAACATTTTTATTTGCATATAAAGAACTATATTATGTAAAGATTGGAACTAGGTTTTAGGTTACCAATAATCAGTATAATAATTACAATTAATAGTAGAAGATGCTGAACTGGAACATGCTGCCATTCTCTCTGTTGGGTAGATTTTCTCTGGAAGGTTCCCAGCCCAGAATAAAGAAAAGGAGACTCTCACTCTCTAAACTAGGAGGGCTATCCTTGCCTGTTCTTGAGAAATATTATTTAGCTACATGGCTATATTCGGTGCAATACTGGATTTTCAAAAATGTTAATGCCGGATGTATCCACATGAAACCATTTGGAAAACAATCTGACTATTCACTCCTAACTGGTCCCAACTTTTTTTTTTTTCCTTAAACAGCTATTTTACATACACTAAATGTCTGCTTTAAAAATGTTTAGGATTAGACAATGACTATTTAAAACTGGAGGATATTCCACCCCCAAAATAGAAAAAGCTTGGTATCAACACTGCAGGACATCTCTCAGAATGACACGCTGTCCTTTGACACAGCACAGTCAATCACAATACAATATAGCAAAGGAACTCTTTCAGTTCTTTCAAATAAGACAAGTCCTCAAAATGGCCACAATATAGCATACACACTAACAGCATACGTCCAATCGAATAAATATCATTGCTGCATGCAATGATAAAAGACCATGAAACTGCAGAGCACAAATAAAAACAAAAGCGTAAACACTTGTGCCCTTTTTTACATACACTATAGTATCCCAAAGCTCTTACAATAAAACATATAAAGACCATACAGACATCACAGTCACAGAAATAAGAAACAAGCAATACAATGCATACAATTAAAAAAAGAAAGAAAAAAAGAAAGGTCAGCTATTGTACTAATTTTTACTTAGTTTATTTTAGAAATGTCATAACTGAATCAACACATGTTATGTGATAACATTCTTTAAAAAAAAATTAAATGCAATTGCCCTTTAAAAACCAGTTGCCACGTCAAATTCCCGATGCCACTTGTCAATTTCAGTAGGCTACTGTTTAGCCAGACAGCACACGCAGACACAGTACAAGGAAAACATGTGTCGGGAACATTAAACATTAAAAGTATTGGTGAGAAATAAAATAGGCTACTATCAAGATAAATAACAATGAAGATGGAGTGTGAGAAATGGTGTTTCACCCCCAAGTCTAACAATGGTTATAATTCTTTTTTCTGGTATGTGGTCGCATTTTTCAAACAATAGTGAAAAACATCTACCTGGCAATATGCTGCAGCCGTGCTTCTCAAACCCCAACATTTTATATGAACTGTTTGCTACGCGGCTTCCATAAAATCGCATGAGCGAAAACGCGGCTGCGCACAGTGGTTGGGTTTTCAGATTGATAGCGAAAAGTGTAGCCCGTTAGCAGCAAAAAATATTTAGGGTCGGTTGGGTAACCCGAACCACACACATTTTTTTTTATTTGGCCTTATTATTCGTCAGCCAATCGACGCCCACCTCAGGTCAGCGCCCTGTACGGCCGCACTGCTCGCACCCCCCTTGGTTCGGCCCTGGTGGCAGTGAAAACACACTGAACACAAAATGACAAGGTATGTCATAAACAAAAAATGAATACAAATCCATCATGCCAATCATTCAGCAACAGAACAGAAAAGATAGAGAACTGGAATTATCACTGTTTCATATGAAAACCATTTAACATGGATTCTTTTTCTAATAGATGTATAGACATGCAGTTTCCCAGAAGCCCAGCACAGATATAGAATTGGAAGCTGCCCTCACCTGAGCCTGTCTTTGCTTTGTCTCCTGAGTGTGAGGTTGTCAGTCTCCCTCTCCTCCTGTACGCACTGTAAAGAAGGGGAGCGGGAGTGCGAACTGCGCGAGCTAGCGGTGCTCTGCAGGCTGCTGTCGGCCACCTCCTGGGCCTGCTGTCCCGCCAGGTGGGGCGGTAAGCTCCTGAGCGAGGGGACGGGCGAGTAGGATGGGCGGCCCTCAGTGTTGATGTTGTTGTCGCTGGCAGAACGCAATAAGGTACGCGGGGAGGAGAGGGTGCCACTTGTGGTCACTCGCCGCCTGTTGGTGTAGGAGGGGGTTTCCCTGAAAGGCACTAAAAAGAGGACACAGGGAGGGTCATTGCAAGTCCCTATCACATCAGCACATGATTACATTAATTACATTCAGAAATACATAGATAAACAACAGAAATCTAAGCAGCTCGCATGTTGGCATCATAATGCTATTTACTGTGCAGTACTACACTTCACTTCATAGGATAGGCACATTTGATTTGATTTTTATATTTATATTTTACCTCCTCTGCACCATAATTTATACTGATTTCTTGGTTACTAGAATTATATGTGACAGAGCATCTGCTAAATAATTTCTAAAGGCTGTTTAGTGATAGATTTTTTACAAAATTAATGTATTAAATTTACAGTATGTATTGTATACCTGTCCCCTTTAAAAGTTGTCATGTGTGTAAAAAGTAGACAGATAGTCAAACAGTTGCTTGAGCAATAAAGCAATCCTCTTGCCATACTTGTGCAATAAGAACAAATAGTAAATGCCCTGTGCATAGGAGGCTGGGAACAACTTTTCCATCAATGAATGTTGACATAAACCAGAGACAATCTTGCACTCATTAATGTATTATTTATTTCCTTTACAGTACATAGAACAAGCCCATTGCACTTTGTATGTTATCTCTCAGAGGTCTGGATGACCTTGTGCATTCATGACTTTTTTAGAAGTGACAGTATATTAGGGGATACACAATCATCCTTCACCATGTAAAAGGACACTTTAATCTCACTACCTTCAGTACTTTTACTGCCTCTTGTGTACTATGTATTGTTACCAATATATTTAAATATCATTGCACTTTGATTTATTTTTCATTAGTCACTAAAAACCGTGAGTAATGGCACAATCCCACACACTCATAAACACGTGCAAACTCAGCCATTTACACACAGTGTAAAATAAACCTTCTAATCAAAACACACTATGCTAGAAATTAATGATGCTGTCACTGTTTTAGCGCAGACTGTCAAAATACAACAACAGAAAAGCAAAAGAGGAATGAAGAACACGTAATTATCATGCCAAAGTAGTACATATTTATTTCAAATGACAGTGTGCTTGTGCAGAAATAATAATGAGAGAGAGAGGCATCACACAGATCAGTGGGGCACAATCTGTGCTTCCGAACAGTGCAACCACTGCAGTGGTTTCTAAAACAATAGAGCTGGGACACTAAGGTTCTAAACCAGATACTCTTAAAGTATTTTCCATTTTGTGTGTTTAAAGCAGATACAGTACCTAGGGCATTATTCAAAACTTTTTGGAACAACATGTCCAACATTATATTATCATTTTAATGGGCCACTCCCAATCCCAGTGAATCTGAATGAGTGCAGTGTGCGTACACGTATCCCTCTGTGATCTACATTATTGTTGCCGGCATAATGAAAAAGGAGAAGAGAGCATTGTGCCTAATAGTTGTTCAATGGGAAAAGAAATGAAATGCCCTAATGAAAGTCCCACATACCCTTTCAACCTGGCTCAGGGGAAAAGTCCTGTAACTGATCAGTGTGTCTTTTGGCTTGGGGAGGGATCTTCAGCTTGAACTCTGCCTCTCTTCCTATGACCATTTATTTGCAAAGATCAGAAGCCATGTTAAGACTACAAATCATTATTGATTAGAATAGATCGATTCTATTCTATGATTCTATGTCCACATTATTGATTAGAATAGATCGATTCTATTCTATGATTCTATGTCCACATTATTGATTAGAATAGATCGATTCTATTCTATGATTCTATGTCCACATTATTGATTAGAATAGATCGATTCTATTTTTTTTCACTTATCCATGGCAATATTAACAAATATCTAAGATGGGAGACATACAGTATAGTAGTACAATATCTCCTTCAGTCTGTATTTTTTTTGTGGAAACCCATGAGTGACATTAACAATAAAGTATGTGGCCCTTGGACCAAAAAGGGGACGTTAACAGAATGGTGTCCCTTTTTGCTGTGTATACAGATTCAAATGATTGCAATTAAAAAGCCAATTAAATAATATATTTGTGGTAAAAATGATATATTATACTATACAGAGACAGAAGGATACACCTAGCCAGCACTAAATGAATCAGGCGGTTTGGCTTATTTGAGTGGTTTTAACATATATGTAAAAAAAAAATTAAATGTAAAAAAACAAAAAAACAAAAAATGTTGACAAACATTTTGACTAGTAGTCTTTATAAATATCTTTGATAAATACCTTTAGTTAGTACTGTTTAGTCTTCATTATCTGTACACCAAAAAGTCACATGACCACAATGTGGCCGTCATATTAGGTACTCAAAGGTCACACACAAAGCTACCATTGCATTTACATAACACACTAAACTTAAAGAAAATAGTTTCATTGGGTTAGCTATAGATTTTCTTTACACTGCTTAAGTCCACAATTACCTAATTACACAGCAAAATAAATGAGAGAAACTAGGATTTAACATCCCTGCAATTTACTAATGGGATGACTAGTTAGGAAGGAGCACTGTACCCAGTCTCATTTGGCAGGCACATTAATCTGATTATCAGTTCAAGTCTTATTTTTGATTTTCAGCAAAGCCACCAAATGTAATGGATTAGCCTGTGATTGTGAGCAAAAAGCTGGTAAGGAATATGATAGATGAGGCTATTCACAATCAAAGCTTTTCAGGAAGGAATTTTACGAAGAATATAAATGAAGCACCTCTATCATCAACCAGATGCTGCAAGGAAAGAAAACATAATTTTGAACGATTCTGATGTTTGCTGTAAGAGGAAGGGATGCATGAGTCCTGGTAATTTATATCATGAATACTTAAATAATGAAACATGGAGTATTTTCAAGCAGCAAATATGTGGCAGCAGTGTTGTGGGTTCAATCTCAGGTGGGGGACACTGCTGCTGTACCCTTGAGCAAGGTATTTTTCCTAGATTGCTCCAGTAAAAACCCAACTGTATAAATGGGTAATTGTGTGTAAAAATAATGTGATATCTTGTAGCAATTGTAAGTCGCCCTGGATAAGGGTGTCTGCTAATAAATAAATAATAATAATGTGTGGGAATTAATTACACTTAAATACATGAGGGTAGGCTGACAAAACCATTTAAGATGCCCTGATTTCATGTTTTTTTTAAATAGATGTTCATGTGTTTTTACATGGATTATATTGAGGGCAACATTGCAGAACAACTGCCGTTGCACTGTCAGTAGAGTGTCGGGCCACCATGGTAAGTTTTAAGTTTGCAAGTGGTAGAAAATCTGCAGCAAAGTCTGTTCACAAGACTGGCCCATAGTGAGAATTTGCCTCTACCCCCCCTACACCTGAGTTCACTCCTCATGTTCAGTTGCTCAGTTGATGGGGTTTAGACTGTGATTATGATGCTTTAGACTGCATACTGACATAGTTTGCGGTTTCCATAAAAATTAAAACTGTATTCACTAACAGCAATAAAATGTCACTTGTTTTTACCTTGACTGAGCCTGATTCTGTTTCACATCATTTTTATTTCAAAGTACATTTGCTCATCGCTGATCCTAATTTCACTTGATTCTTGCAGTTGCTTCCTTTATTGTTGTGCTTTTGTTATTTTCACTCATTTAACAGAGTTGTCTTTTCTGTTTATTTTCTTTTCAGCATAAAATACCCAGTACAGAGTGTACACTGATAGCAACCCCATCATTTAAAATCTCCTTGATTTGTAGCAAAGATAAAAAGTATCTTAAACCCAGTCATTAATTATTAGTAGTCTCTTCTTTAGGATGCAGAGACCTTAAGAACTACTAATTAACATTTAAAGGGAGGTAAAGATTTGTAAAAATAAAAACCAAAAAGTTCAAGCCCTAACAATAATGTACATTTTCACTATCAATTTTTATTATTTGAAAATACATGTTTATATGTGAGCTATGAGGTTTAAACGTATTATACAGTATTATCAATTACAGTACATCTGGCTAATAGAACACCCCTCGGGAAGCAAGCAAAGTGTTTTCATAGTGTTCTCTGAGACAGAGTTGACCACCAGACACAATAAGACAAGGCCAATCATGATATGAATCAATAAATATAAATGATATAAATGAAATGAACAGAATAAGTAAAGAAAAGCAATAGGCAAGCATATGTTAATACACTATAATAATAAACTAACTGTCAACCTAACATTAATAAAATAACTGACAAACTAAATTAACAAAGAACCCCTTCATATGTTAATAATGCCGCAGTGGAGTAACAGGAATTCTGAATACGAGAATGAATTTTAACACAATGGTCTCGCAATGATAAAGTCAGTTTTGAAAAGATTGAATAAACATTTGAATTTGAGTTCCTTTAGGCGAAGCACTTACAATGGGAAAATTCCATTTCACCACAAGGTTGTTCCCTAAGCCAAAGTGTTCTCTTAGGAGGTGTTCCTATACACAGAGACTACTTACTGTATTGTAATGCTGCATGTTTTTTTTTTTTTTTAATTTTCAAGAAGGCTGAGCAAAAACGAAGTACTTTTCCTGGAGTAGCATTTTATTCACGTTGAATTGAAGATGTCTGCTGGTTACAACCAGGTTTTATGCCAGTTCATTTCTATATTTTGTACTGTATTTTTATTCTTTCAGATTATTATTATTATTATTATTATTATTATTATTATTATTATTATTATTATTATTATTATTATTTATTTTATTTTTTTTAGATTTAACTGGGATTTGCAGTACTTTTGGTTTAAAAGCCTGAAGCAAAAAATATATTTCATGGTCTATGCAGAGGATCAACACTCCTAATATGGCTGTGGAAAGCCTAACAGCCTGAAATGTGATAACGAGAACTGAGCCCTGAAGAAGCATACAGAGTCACCACATATCAGAGTCTGTGCTGGATTAGATAGCAGTGTAATGAATGATGTTTGAAAAACATCTTCCCATATGGTGGAGATAAAATAGAGAAACTTGTTATGAAAATTGAATGTTTCTGAAGACCGATTTAAGAGTTCTGAATAAAAATAACCAAAATGCCAATGGTTCATTAAGTGGTTTTCCAATATCAAGGATGTAATACTCTTCTATAACCATGCTCCAGTCGTTCAAGACTGATTGCCTTGTACACAGTGGAGAAATTAAATATTAATTTAGGCCAAGTTTATGAGACTGGGATAATAGAGAAAGTGAGACAGTGTAAAGAGAGAGGTGGTGGAATTCAATCATTACAGTGTTGAAGTAGCTATTACCTTCTTTTTTTAAATCACTTAAATGACTACAGGCTTTCAGGCTCAATAACTCAGTAGAAAATGATAATGAAAGAATGTGCCATCAAGAAACCACTGTTCACTGAGGAGGGAGTTTGTCAAAAACAAAAATAAATTACTTCTCTGTAAGATGTAAGCACCCCACCTAAGCTGTGAAGTCTTGTAAAGGTAACGGATGACATTAGTATAAATAATTTTTTTAAGCTGCAGTATTTTGACTGCATTAGCCTAGCTTTATCTATCAGTGAACAGGGGAGGGGGTTATACTATCTAGTACAGTACGTATATTGGTGCACACAACTGAATATGGAGGTTCCATTTTGAAATTGTATAGAATTGCAGACTTGCCTCTCACCTTGTGCTGCTATTAGATCACACTTCCACTGCATTTGCTTGCCTTGCCCTTGACTCCCAGGTCTGTGGACGAGACTCTGGCATCCATCAGATTCAATATATTCAATTGTTACACTTCAAATCAGCCCATCTAAACTTATCTGCTGTGTGACTAAGAAGATTTCCCCTTAAGTCCCTTTTTATTAGCAGCCTCTCAGGCATACAGGTAATTAAGCTTGCTCTCTATAAAACATGAAAGAAGAAGCAATGCATCAGCCAAATTCTAGGCCATTTATATCAAGGCTTGATGATATTTAAAATTACAGCATACATATTTTTTAAAACAAATTTGTGAATGGTCTTAGAGGCATTTTGAAGGTTTGGTTTTAATGGATCCCAGTGGACTAGTTTAAGACTGTGGATCTGTGACTGGGAGTGAACCCATGCTTAAATCCTGTAAGTGGGAATCTGTTAATACCTATATGCAGAATTATAATAACACTCCACTTACCAACATCAGTTTCTTTGTGATTTTTAATAATTTCGGCCAGATCGAAATTCCCAGCAATAATAGCCACCTGAATAAAACACAAGCACAAAGTAGGAGGAGGTTAGAAAGATTTCCATCAGCATCTGATTAGCAGTATCATAATTATGCTCTACCGTACCATGAGTATAACAATGCCATTGGCAGCAAAGCTATTTGTGCAATACAGTTAATGCATGTGTTATGATAAAGGGGATTCAACTAGTTCTAAACGACTACAATATTTCTATGACAAATGGCTGGTGGAATAGATCCTTCTAGGATTAATGGCCTTAATTGTGATTGAAGTACCTGGTATTTGGATGCATATATTTTCTTTTGCATTCAGTGAATAATGTGTGGGTGTAGGTGTTGTGTTGTGTTCCACAGATAGATGAAACAAAGGTAAGATTACAGCCAAGTGATTTTCCAAAGCTCTACAGCCCAGATATGAGGTGTGTGTGAGAAAGTCATCTTATTTACCTTCTGAGTGACGTTTATATACCGTATTTCCCAAAGCTACTCATTTTAATGTGTTTGTCACAATTAGGCTACCTGACAGGATTTCATACTTTACTAAATGTGTTGTAGGCTACACAAAAGCAAAAGGCACAGCCTCAGATCATACTCAAATCATTTGTAACTGTATAAAACTAGCAAGAAGCTACTCATACCAATTTAATTGCTCCTTACTGTATTTTTTTCTAGTACCGGTATAATATTGTTACAACAGTTGTGCACCTCTCAGAAATATTGCCTTTGCCTCTGTAATTACTTCAAAATGCCCTCCTGTGGTTTATAATGATTTAAAGTGCATGCTGTTTCTAGAGGTATAACCCATGATCATTTACTGGGTGCATTGCTTAGGTGCATTTGCCTTTTTCCCTAGCCTATATATTTCTATACAGACCATAAAGTCCTCGTTTCCCCTGTAATTGCTTTACTGTCTGTAATATCCGTGACAAATTGCATGCCACCGTTTCATTCATTCAGGTTATTGGTTTGCATGCATTTTGTTTTGTATTAGAGCATTCACTTTCTGTATGTTAACTATTGAGGAGATGTGTAGTGGTTTAAAATGCAGCTCAGTATTAAATCCCTCTATCCTGTAGATGACACGTTAAACCAAGGTCCTGTCTACTCTGTGAACTTTAAATCTATAGAAGAATAATAGTAACACTGACGTTAGGAGAAATCCCAGCCAAGGAAAATGTTATAGGATTATTTTGTTAGCTCACATTATACATTATATAACAGGTACAGGGCATACCTGGAAAGGAGATCTTTCTATTAATAATTATTATTATTATAAAGGAAACGCAGTATTCAGCTCAATACAAGTAAAAATAAAATATGATGTCACCAGCCTTGAAACAGAATGAAGAGTAGGATTTATTGTCCCTTTTACTTCCCAGTTTTTCCCAATACCGGTAGTATAATAAATTCAGAGCCCTTTGTTCTACTTACTGTATTTTTTCTGTTTCTTTATGTAATCTATATACATTAAAATCTTGTTTTTTTAACTCAATTCTAGTTGCAGATAGAGACAAGGCACAACTAGTATTGAGTGTGAATTCTTTACATGGTATAGCTTTACATTTGATGTATGACACACACGGTATTAATCCAATAAAAAAAGGCATTCAGATAGAAGGCTTCTGTATACAATCCTTTGTTTAATTACAACAATATTTTTTTTCACACTTTCCCTCAAACTCTAATTATGTTCTCACACTTTGCCTTCTGTCTGTTTAATAGCAGTTCATGCCAGCTGTCTAATTAATTTTGTTTTCCTGCTGCTCTTCAAATTTAAATTCCCTGCCATGTTACAGTATTTCAACTAGTATTTTCTTTTTTTTTGGTCAGAATATATATATATATATATATATATATATATATATATATATATATATATATATATATATATATATATATTACATAGGTAGGCAAAAAAAAATACTTATGGCTTTCATCAAAATTGCAACTGTTTTTTTTTTATACAACTCATAAAAGACTATTTAATCTACTGCACAGCTAACTAAATGTGAACGACAGACAGGTTTGATGTAAATTCACTGCATGCTGATAGCCCAATCCTTTTTTTTCTTCTTTTTTTTTAACAAATTCTATTGTATTTTGGTTAAATAGACATATCTGGGCTACACATAACCACAGCTAAAATGTGGTCAGCAGTGTGGAGTAGTGGTTAAGGTACTTTACCTAGATTGCTCCAGTAAAAACCCAACTGTATAAATGGGTAATTGTATGTAAAAATAATGTGTGAAAAATAATGTAAGTGTATGTAAAAAATAATGTGAGATCTTGTAACAATTGTAAGTCGCCCTGGATAAGGGCGTCTGCTAAGAAATAAATAATAATAAAAACCGAACTGTATAAATGGGTAATTGTATGTAAAAAAAAAAATAATGTGAAATAATGTGGTATCTTGTAACAATTGTAAATCACCCTGGATAAAGGCATCTGCTAAAAAATAAATAATAATAAAATGTGGCTATTTGTATTATTTAGTACATATGACTTGGATTTCGTTGTGAATGTGATTCTGTCCCTTGACTGTCTGTAGCATGGGCATTACTACTATGATGCGCAGTAGCAGAAACAAAGCAGTCTTGGACACTTTGAAACAGGTCCAGCATGTTGTGATGCAATTCCTAGTTCTGTGAAGCAGTGAAAGGAGGGCTGTTACACTGCTGTGAAGAGTGCCTTTGGAACAGTCTGTTTATCATTGTTCCCCCCACCCCAAAGAACTTTTTTACCCACACACATATTGTGCATCGTATTCCAGTATCATTTTAACATATAAGCTGTACTGTTTGAATGGTACTACTGTTACAAGATAGGCTGCTCTGGATATGAATTATGAGTCAGTACCTGCCTGTACTTGGCATCTTCCCAAGCAGCACCTGTTCAATAACCCCATGCTATTCCAGATCCAAACCTACACAAATCCACCACCATGCTTTATTGCAAATGTGGCTAGTTATCTGTCATTTAACAAGCAGTGTCCCATTTATTATTTTTTTGCAGACTAGTACATTATCTTTATCATCGTCATCATCATCTTCGTCTTATTTAATATAGTGCATTATTATTGAAGGGCAGGCAGAGATACTGCTCTCTGATTGGTCAATCACATGTTCCACCCATTGACAAATTTCACAATATCACCACAGCTGCGGCCTCATCACAAAATAGTGATAATGAAATGTTAAACCACTAAAGTGTGAACATAATGTGAACTTTAATAATCCACTCTGTCCTCTACTTTCACTACAAAAATACATATTGAAAATGCCCCAAAACTCACCTGCTTTTTAATTACATCCTCAGCGCCTCAGATAACATCACCTACTTGCTGGAGCCAGTGGATCAATGATGTCGAAGCGGCAGGACTATCAAATAGATATACATCATTCAGTAAGATCTGACTTCACTTCTGTTCGTGTTCTTGCCAAAGCTAGGCTTCAAATACGGTAAATAATGTCTAACGGGTAACAAAAAATAAGCCGTCCATGAGAAGCTACTGGCAAGTGAGCCATGAAGAAAGAGATGCTTGATCCCATATGCTTTACTGGCAGTGACAGCGAACCAATCAAATTCAAACTGTCCTTCATCCATGTTGGAAAGGCTTTCTCCTCTCTCTACACAAACATCTGCACCATCTTCTTTCAATCCAATATTCTCCAGTAAAATGTAATTTATATCAAAAATACACATGGGATCAATAGTTTGTAAAATAATACATATAGTACCTCACACACACACATATACACACACAGTGCCATTCACGTGAACATTCTTTTTTAAAAATGCAGAAGGACACACCAATGAAAATCATTATCAAGAGTATAAGTGCCTAATTAGTATGTTTGTAAGTAGGGATGCTAGATGCTGTTTTATAATCAAATTATGGTACTCTGAGCTGTTGAGATATGCTGAAATATCACAAAGGCTGTGGGGTTAATGCAATCCACCTCCTTTCAGCATATCACAACACCTTGCATACCATGATTCTTAAATACATGCACATGGCATCACAAAGCATGGTACATAAACAACAGGTCTACAAAGACCCAATTTCATACCTTTTCTACATTTGTACCCTTGCTTGTGATTTTGACACCAGGGGTCGGTTTTTCAAAACTTTTAATCTGAATCAAAGTGATCCGGATTTTGTAATCCTATATTTTGTGATCAAGATTACTTTTATCTCGATCATTTTGATCTGGTTTTTCAGAAAATGTCACTGCTGGATTATATTTATCCAGATAACAAATAATCATGATTACGAAATCCAGTTTTTTGAAGTAAGGCTAGTTCTTAATATATATAGGCCTTATTTATGATATAACCTAATTTAACAAAATAAATAAGATGGTGGTCATTTTTTTATTAAAGCTATACCACTAAATACGTGTTTTCCTTGCATGGATACAAAACTTAAATAAATATGTAAATATTATATTCTAACACTCTATTTGGACATAAAGTGTGTGTTTGCATGACAATTCAAACAAAATATCGATGTTCTATGATCATTTAAAAGCTAAATCCACCTCTGCAGTAGGATCACAATAATCCTGGTATTTTGAATCAAACTAATCCCGATCTCCTCTTCAAATTCTGAAAAACCCAATTGCAACATTTAATCATGATTAAAAGTGCGATCGGATTACCAAAACGAAATCCAGATCACAGTAATCCTGATCGCATTTCGATGTTTTGAAAAACCCAATTGTACAATATAATCCAGATCAAACACGGAAATCCGATTACCAAAGTTTTGAAAAACCGGCCGCAGAAAATACCTGCAGCTTGGCTACAATCTGCACTGAGCATCCTGTACAGTTATGTGTTATTATTTACTGTAGCTTGTAGTTTTACAGTATATCACTTGTGTGATATGAGAATTGAATGCCCATCTGAGGGGTGGGATGCTATATGGACAGCAGTGTCGAGTAGTCGTTAGGGCTCTGGACTCTTGACTGGAGGGTCGTGGGTTCAATTTCAGGTGGGGGGCACTGCTGCTGTACCCTTGAGCAAGGTACTTTACATAGATTGCTCCAGTAAAAACCCAACTGTATAAATGGGTAATTGTATGTAAAAATAATGTGATATCTTGTAACAATTGTAAGTCACCCTAGATAAGGGCGTCTGCTAAGAAATAAATGACAATAATACATAATCCCAGCTAGAGGGTGGACATTAAATTCTCATTTGTCACATTCACACACTACCCCATGCAGTATTTTTTTATAGTGAGAGAAGACAGAAACTATGTGAGGTATGGTTAGAATTACTTTCAGTTTGACAGCTCACGCTGGGTTGCTAGTGTTAATAAACCAATTGAAAAAATTGTTCACCAGTTATTATATGTACTTTACTACCACAAAGACACAGAACAGAATAGCAAAATCACTCACATTGTCTGAGTTGCTGTAACTATATATTTGTATGCTGTCAAATTAGAAGGGAAAAGGCATTTGACTTAAGAGGTAAGTGATATGGTCCTACAGTGCCAATAGCTTTCAAAAGGGATGTTATTAAAATAATATATGTCTACTAAATGTGGACTTTAAAACACACCACCACCAACTCCTATTTCTAGACTGCAATTAAAGAGCAGTTTGAGTCACTCAAGGTTTTACTGCCAGACTAATTAGTCGCTCTTAAGCTTACATAAGCAAACCATAGAATAGAAATGCACACAGCAAAACCTGGAAAAGCTCATATTATTTCTGCATTCATCTTTCAAACCAGCCTTCTGCAGGCAAAACAAGCCATTGGTTACTACAAGCGATTGGTTTAAAAGTAAAAAATAAAAATACAGTAAGTCGCCTTCAAAATGCAAATTACCTAATTAAAAGACAGGAGAGGATATTTAAAAGTTTCTGACAGCGTTCCAATTTGGCCTTGCACGACGACTGAGTAGACCACCAAAGTAAAAATAAAATAAAATAAAAAAGCTAGGAAAACAAACAACCCTTCTTATGGGTTTTACAGCTTGCTAAAATACAGAAACATTCAAGATAAAGTGTTACATAAATATACTTAAGGTCTCTCATCTAGCCTGTTGCTGAAGTCGATATCCTGCAGCACACAAATGAAAGCTAACTTAATACATTTATTTTGGGGTACAAACGTGACATTTTTGTTCAACAAATGCGAAAATAGCAAAAATGTAAGGATACAAAATATATCTTTCTATGTTTTCCTAAGGGCTTCATTATTTATTTACCCACCATTTTTAGCCAAACCATGGTTTGGCCACTCACTTCCTGTATGTGCATGCTTCATCACCTTCTCATGGCAATGCAGAGAGAATTTGGAGGTTCTAAGCTACACATAAACCAAGCCAATGTGAATACTGAGTAAATCTGTTATTCAAAATGTAAAGGGAAAATAGATTAAAAGGTAAGAACTGACCATCAAATCAAAAAACATTTTTACCTTTTAAATTCTTTAGTCCTAAATACCTCACATTATCTGGAAGCATAAACCTTTGCAAGCATCTAAGCCTTTATTTTAGACATGGCAAACCAACACACTATAGTTAATTAATTAAACAAGAGTAGGACTGGTTTAAGTCTTGATCATGGAATTAACATACCTAAACTATGTCTCTTTCACATTTAGCGCATTCTCGCTAATAGGATGTCAAAGCAGTTTCATGCATAACAGTTGAAAGCTTTTTGGCCTTTAACTAAAATCTATAGAAGTGTAAGAGTCTAAGCCATGTCTAAGTTTAAACATCAGATAATCTAGCTTTAAAAATATAACCCTAAAAATGTCATATAGGAATTGTAAACAGTGGCTGAAACGCAGCCTTTGATTAAAAGCCTTTTGTAAGCCAGCTTTTCTCATTATAATTACAACTACAAATTCTTCCACATTTACTCATAACCAGGGCCGGATTAACGCATAGGCAAACTAGGCATGTGCCTGGGGCCCGAACTCAAGAGGGGGCTCAAAACTATTATATACAGTATAGATTTTTTTTTACATATACAGATTTGACTGGAAAAACTTCACTCATTGACATTCGAACCGAGGCATGTATCTCAAAATCAAATTGTTCTGACAGGTGTTACGCAGATTTCTGTAACATTATCCTATAGAATTCTGTATCCCCACATTATTCCATGCTTGTGCAGATGCAGTTTTTAAAAGATCGCTGGATGTGCACATGTGATATTTCTGTGCCCGAGCCCTGTTGTGTTCTCCATTGAATTCTGCTGCAGCTTGCAACAACTTTTGTAAACAAGACAAATCTAATTATGCGGTAAAATAATTAGCACATTTAACACCACTGGTTTTCTAGATATACAGTAAGTTCAGCCTCCTGTGTTGCTCAATACATGAAACCCTTGATTCAAGGAACCTTATACAACTTTTTTTTTTCTTTTAAAACACATTTTCATTGTATTACATGTAAATACTGTTCAGAAACATCAGGCGTTCACATCCAGCGATCTTTGAAAAAATGCAGCTGTGTCGGTGTGGAATCAAGGGTACATAATTTTATAGGTTACAGACATCTGCCATATGCAACACCTGAACTTACTTGTATGCCAAAACATTGGCAATTTCTCTGCTCTTGAGAAAAGGGCATTTTCTTTAATGAAGCAAGTCAAAACCCAACGAATCAACAAAAAAACAAGGAAACACTGTCGATTTGGCATGCAGTAAACTGTAACATATTTGATTACAGAACAACGTACAGGCATGTTTGTTTTTCACTTTTTATTTTCATGGACTGTTGTGGAGCTACCGTTAGTGAAAAAAAGTTTAAGCAGCCTTCTATATATTACCTTTTTCAACTTCATATGGTGTTCCTTGTTTGTTTGAGCTGTTGCTTTTTATTCAGTAAATCAGGAAAAGTCATCGTCGAGTTGTGCTACAGGATTTAACGTAGGCTTCAGTTTTTTCCAGTTTTATTCTGAAATCTATTTATCATCATTCAGACGTTCATAATAACTTCAAACTGAGAATTTTACCTGTTGTAAAAGGGTGGAGCGCTAGATATAAAGGCTATAATGTATATAGAGGTGTGTGTGTGTGTGTGTGTGGCTGTTTGTTCAGGGGTACGGGGCCCAGTGTATGCTTGCCTAGGACCCAGCAATGGGTTAATCCAGCCCTGCTCACAACAAGGCTAATCATCTTTTCACAGATCAGTTTCAGTTCATTAAACAGTCGTTTCTACCAGCTGTCTAATTATTTCAGTGTTTGTCACGTTTCTTTAGCGCATCATGCCCTCATGCCTTGCGCATAAACAAATGCACATTGATTTCACATGGAATACTGGGTCAATGACATTAATTTCACACTAACTCGATTTACTTAAATACCTTAAAACAAAGAGACTTTTTAGCTTGCATACTTGTTTATATATATATATATATATATATATATATATATATATATATATATATATATATATATATATAATTCATAATTTGCAATATGGTACTTGTGCTACACAGCAGATGTTTTACCAGTTTTACCAGAGGCACAGTATGAACACAGTATATAAGGTAGTTGCAAAGGGGGTTCTGATGTGAAAAAAATGCAAAAAATGAATATTGATCTAAAACAAACTAAAATGTACAGACTAGATAGCAACAGTAGGAAACTGTATACAGTACATCTACATCTGTATATACCAATTCATATGTATAGCCCTAAAGGAGGTACCTCAAAACCCAAGACATAAAACAGCCACACAATGTACATTTTAAAATTAGGATAATTATGAACTTTTTCTTTTTTTTTTGGTAGTCTATGCTGAGGTTCTTCTAACCAGCAAACAGAATGTAACTATATAAATGACAGGTGTATGTATGTCTGTATGTATGTATGTTGTTCTTTAATTCGGAAAGCCCCAGGCAGCATGGTTTTCCATTCATACATTTGAAAAGCAGCATTATGGCAGGGTGAAGACCCTGCACATTAACAAAGGTGTGTTTTTTTTCAGTTTAGCAGGATCCCAGGGTGGTCAGGTTAAATTGGTTAACTGATGGCCAATTTAACCTGGCCATGTGTGTACTGATGCACAAAAAAAACCTGCAACACTCAGGTCTAATGGATTTAATCAAATATTTTAAACATAGATATCAAACAAAATCACAGAAAATGTGAACAAAAATACAGATCAAAGAATCATGATAAGTTTTCAGTATGAAACGTGACACACAGTCAAAATGAAAACATTACAAAGTTAGTATCTGGTATGACCTCCCTGAGCATTAACACAATCCTGGCAGCGTTGATGCATAGACCTGATCAGCCTCTGGATAGACTGCTGTAGGATGTTCCGCCACTCCTCCTGTACAGCTGCAGCCATCTAGCGAAGGTTGGCTTGTCGTGGTTGTCTCCTGTGGATGGCACTGACGATTTGGTCCCACAGATGTTCTATTGGACTCCGGTCAGGAGAAAAAGCTGGCCACGGCAAGACCTTGACATTGTAATCTCAGCACTGTGTGGTTTTGCATTGTCCTGCTGGAAAATCAACACTTCCGGATCGGCTTGCAGGAACGGAAAAACTGTTGCCTCAAGGACTTTGTCAATGTATCGCTGAGCAGTATGGTTGCCCTCAATCTGCACTAAAGGCGTTCTTGTATTAACGGAAATTTCTCCCCACATCATCACACTTCCACCGACCCATTGGTTGGCTTGAACAACGCAACAGTCAGCATAACACTCACCACGATGCCTCCACACACGTTGTCTTCCGTCAGGTCTGTCAAGGGGAAAACGGCATTCATCAATGAATAAAACATTCCACCACTCTCTCTGCCACCACCTCAGATGCTCTCTGGCCCATAGAAGACAGCCTCTGAGCATACAAATCATTTTCATGCAAACGACGAGCTACAGTCATTCTGCTGATGCGCAGGTTATTTCTTCCTGGAATTTCTCATGCCGTAGCCACAGCAGTCTGAAAACGATTATGCAGATGGATCAGTCGCAGATGAGGCCGGTGTGGTGACCCTCTGCCTTCCAGGACGTGCCCTGTCCCTCACAGAGCCGGTTTCCTGGTTTCTCTGGACTAGTCTGCCGATTGTTGAACCAGAACATCTCATTCTCTGGGCAACTTCTCTCACAGACAGACCACCTTCAATCATGCCGATAGCAACCAGGCGATCTTCATTACTCAAGGTATGGTCATATCTTTTGCTGTTCTTGCTTTAATTAAAATCATGTCTTGACATACATGGAACACTGGAAATACATTTAAATACCGTGCAGGGGACAGTCTGATAGTGTAAGACGAGTGAAGCCACTTATTTAAACTGGAGCATTATTTAAACTGGAAAATGGATCCGGGGATGGATTTATACCCCCCCAAAAATACATTTAAAGCACAAAAAGCAAATACAAGGTACACCACAGCAGTGATTAGATTTGTGAATTCATGTATACATCATTGAGACTTTCATTTTTACTTTAACTGACACATTCATGGTTTTAAAGAAGACTGATACAATGAAATAAAAAAAAATGTTGTCGGCTGGTTGCTTGGGACAGGTTACATGTAACTGTTGTATTAAGAAGAAATCTAAAGTGCATGTCAGACCTGCTGACATGAGTAAGTGCATGGTATTGTGGAGGAATCCTGTTCTGAAAGTTTGATGTGCTTGGCAGTTGTTCAAGGCCCTCACTAAATAGCTCACTCAGGCTTCAACAATATGGCATGTTTTTGTGTGTGTACCCACCGTAACAACTCAAAAATAATTCCCATTGCACCGCAGGTAAAGATTAAAAAAAAAAAATTAAATGGGCAAATACTTCAAACACAACTCTCTATATATAAATTGCAGCATCCTGGCATCTGATCTTAACATTACACACCAGGGAGCAGCATCACATTTTCATCTATAGCATTATCTTTGAAATATCTGTATATTCAAAATGAGTATAAAAGACAATCAAAAAACCAAACAGTCCTCAAAAGAAGAAAATGGAACCAGTGATCACATTTCTGTTGATAATAATAATTTTAAATATACTTTAATTCAGGGGCAAAATAATGCAACAATTCTTAAAACCAATTCATAACATTTCTGAAATGACTTGACTCTCCCTTCAAGTATTGAGACAAACTGGGATGAGACATTTGTTGCCCAGTTTATCCCTTTTTTAAACTCTTGGTATCTCTGACTTGACAGGTGTCTCCTTTTCAAATATTTGTAAAATATTTTGTTAAACAAGCTGTTACAGAGGAGCAATGGAATTTACCCTACACGTTATCCATTTTCTGAAACCTGCAGAACAAGTAGGCATAAGTTATTATTACCCATTTTTTCCCCACTTGTAAAATATTTTGTTATTCCGAGTTAGCTAATCATCTCATCTTTTCTCTTTGATGTCTATGATGTTAGTATGGTCGTAATAGTTATTTGGTTTTGTTTGAATTTTGAATAACCAGAATACCTGTGTGATTTTTGGGACCTGAAGCATATGCGCCTTTCAATCGGGACCCTAAAAGCATATGTTGCATTTCTCTGAACTACTTGTATAACATAGGCTTAGTAAACTGACAAACTAAATAAATAAATCAACCGTATAATACAAAATGGGATTTCAGTCAAATGAAATGCCACTGAAGCTTAGAAACAATTAATTCAGTTAATAAGACCGATGTGGTACTTCACACTGCCAGCTTAGAGCCCTGGTGACAGGCTGAGAGACATGCATTGCTGACCTTGGTATTCTTCAGTTTTGCTTTACATGCCTTTTCACAGATTATATCTATGCGTCTATAACTTAATCCACTCCCTGACCACTGACAGTAGGCAGAAGACTTTAAAGTGCAGTAATTTATTACTACTACTACGACTACTACTATGACTACTAATACTACTACTACTACTACTACTACTACTACTACTACTAATAATAATAATAATAATAATAATAATAATACACTTTTTGTTATGAAGAAAAACAAAGCATCCCCTTTAGTATAATTCTAAGGAGGATTTCATTTCAGATTGAATTGCTTGTAAACATGAAGTAATATGGAGTTGTGATATCTGTATATTCAGAAGATTACAGCAATGTGGCAGTGAAAGGGTTAATTTGCACTGCATTGCCACCTGTAATGGGCCGTAAGTAAGAAAAGCAAAGTGCAGCTCTGTACCAAACAGTAAACCGTAGTTCAAAGTGTACTGTCTCTAGGCGGCTGTAACTTCAAAGGTCACATGACCAAATATGGCAGGCATTTTGGGTCAAGGTAATGGTCACCAATACATCAGGTATGCAGGGTTTATATACAGTAACCCTGAAAATATGTATTTATTGCTATACCTAAAGAACATTTCTGACTTAGACACTGTGTCGAGACACTGTCCCTAATTTATCTTGTGTGACACATTTTTTCAGCTATACATACACAATGGATTATGATTAATTTATCCCAGTCAATCAGAATCTCTCTTAAGCATGTCTATTAGCCAACTTAAATGTAAACATGTTTTTATCAAATTGAAATAACACATACACACACACACACACACACACACACATTCACATTTTTATATGTTTTTGGACTCCTGCTCTTTATATCTGATCATGTATTAGTCCAAGCCAACACTTTGATTTGATCTCTTTAGAGGTGTTTACTCTTGTTTAACACTGAATTGCCCCCTGCGCCAATGTTTCTTCTCAAGGTGAACAGGTGTTCAGTTTTGGTTGTAAGTAACACAAAATGATTGCACACTATTTTAGGCTTGCCATTAGTGTAATACAATGTGCTGCAGAAGAATTGATTCATCAACATCCTCACATTTCACAATACAGAAAAGGCTGACTCTGGGGCACATACCACTGAGATTTATTACATCGCCAGGCCTTGCACGGTGTTGGCTCGGATTGATTTCATGTCAAGCTTATATGGAATTCTGAACTGTCACTAAAAAATATACCAAACATATGTCAGGGTAACCTGAAATATTAAAACATTACTGAAAAAAACATTTCAATTCAGGGTACTTTATTAAGTTTGGAAAAATCAACATAAAAATAAATTATGGTATTCACAAAACACTCAGTCCAGACACATTGAAGGACAGTTACACGGCCACAGGCCCTTTAAATGCAAACATTTAGTTGTGATAAATCTTATGTGGTTCCAGACCTCAGCATGCTTTATATGACTAAAGTTTAGGTGTGGTGAAATTATCAGCATGCACACATTTTCTGCCCATCCTAATATATAGAGGTTGGATGGAAATTTAGTAATAAGAAAAACACTTGTGTAATAGGATATCCCCCTTGACAAATTATTACGATATGCACACGACATGTATGCTGAAATATATAAAATTGCATCTCTGACATCATTTTATACTGAATTTTCAAAATATATGGTCTGATGAAACAAAAATATAATCAACAATTGTATTTAAAGAAATTGTAGTTTTGAGACCAGCCCCTAGCATAAATGGTATTAATGGCTGCAGAGTCGTTGACAAATTGAAATGTCTTGTGTGGACTGAAAAAGCCAAAGAGGATCAACACAGCTCAGAATTTATAACAAATAAGGTGCTAAAGGACCATCTTGAAATTGCTAAATAGAAAGTTAACGATGGATCTGTTGCCTGCGTGTTGCCTTGCAGTTTGAGGTGGTCACATGGGAGACAAGCCTGCAGTCGACAAGCTGGCCACACACAGGCAACAACGTAATGCAAACCAATCAAAATGCACGCTTTTGTCACGAGATGTAAACATGCTGCGAAGGAAGACTACGATATAAAAATGTACTAATTACTAATAATTAACAAAATAAAAAAATACATAAATAACAAAATAAATAAATAAATAAATAAATAAAAAACAAAATAATTAAATAAATAAATAACTAAAAGTGGAAATAAATTATATCTGTTATGTATGTACTATCTATGTATTCATAGGTTAAATATGTTGTAATCGTGGACATTAACATTCGCTTATCCACATACACACTGTATTGCATATCTATAGATTACATATAATTAATTGGATGAAATGCAGCAATCAGAATGCATCATATACACTGTCTGTCTGACGTTATGGTCGAGCCTTATCATCATGTGACACGACTATCAAATTTGATTTGCTGGTATTGAAAATGTTGCCCTCGTGTTACCTGAAAAATAGAACATTAAGTGGGAGACATGTCCCTGGGGTGTTGCCGGTGTGTTGACGGTGTATCACCGTGTGACCAGGCCTTAAGTAACATATGTCTGGGACTTTCAAAAAACACTGAACAAACCAAATGTTATTCCTACAGTTCAATGTGTTGAATTTCACTTGCATTCACCTATGTTGGATGAAATACCTCTTCTCATTGCTTTAACAGTACCATTTGAGAGTGTAACGGGGACTACAGTTGCAATAAAACTGCAGTGTTGGGCTAATTGTGATACAAATTCTGTTCTGCCATGGTCCAAGCCAAACGTGCACAATACATGTAATAAACAACTAGAAATCATTCTTACAGAACAACCATTTTTGTGACCGCTATTTTTATCCAGATAACTAGAAACTGTTGGGCCAGCATTGGTAATCAGTCAGTTTGGTTGGGTGTTGGTCACAGTCAGCCGGCTGCAGTGGAGACAACTATACCTCTCCTGGAGTGTTAACCTTTCGTTTGATATCACATACATGAACATATACTTACAAAAAACTAATACTGGGATCTGGCTTGAGTACTACAATGTCATGCCTATGTTGGTTGATTCACAGTCACCAGTTCTCTTGGACAAACGTAAGACCTCAACTGAGGGCCAACCTAATCTCTGGGATAACTTTGGCCCAAAATCATTGATACAAGCATCTAAGATAACATATGTTGTCAACAGTACTACTGTAAGAGCTGCAACCATATCGATATTGTAATGTGAACTTGTGATGTGAAAAATCTGTAGTTTTGAGACCAGCCCCTGGCATGAACAGCATTAATGGCTGTAGGATCATTCACACATTTAAACGTCTTAAGTGGACTGAAAAAGCCATTGAGGACACAATAGCTGAGGATTTGTAACAATTACGATCTTCAGGGCAATCTTGAAATTGCTAAATAGAAAGTTAACGATGGCTCTGTTTAAGTTGTAAAGTAATAAACTAAATTAGTGTTCTGAAAGCTTTCTCAAGTGTCACTAATATGGGTAAGTTTAATGTATGAAAGGCCAATAAGAATCATGCTTTGACTGGGTACCATAAATAATCTTTTGTAGAGATGTATGAAATATGAATCTGATCTATGTTTAATCACTTTTCTGTACAAATGTTTTTGCTTGATTGTCAATGGATTTGTATCCAATAGATACATAATTTTGTACAAAAAAAATGGTTACAGTCATTGTGTTGTTCTAATTTCCCCCCGGATCCTGCACTCAATCACAGCTCACGCATGCTTGAAGCAGCCCTGCCACAACTGATGGAGACAGAAAAGCGCTTGGCAAGATTATGATAAAGCATTTTAGATTGTGGTTAAAGTGTAAAGCACAGACTCAATTCCCCATGTTGGGATCAATGTTTTCCATCAAGGCTGTATCTATTGCATTGTTCAGCAACACTGCAAGCTTTCCCTTGAGAGTGCTAGTCAGCTGATGAACATGAGAGTTTTAGGTTTATGCTACTGGATGTAGGTACAGTACCTGCTTTTTAAATTCTAATACATTTAGATGTCAGCAACACATATATGACAAGATTTCTAATAAAAGGCTCAAGCACACTCAAATCTAAAACCATGAGAACAACAACTACACATATGTTCTTATTAAATGTATAATAAACTGCATGTCACAGTTTTACAACCAAAAGAAACACAACCCGAGCCTTACTCTCACACTGTCTGTCTCTCAGGTGCTGCTGCAGATGGTTATCCTATAGAATTATCCTATAGACAACATCACTCTGCCACCCGCAGACCGGCTATGGGCTCCTTGTGATGTTTCTGCACTGACCTTGCTTTTATTCATTTCTGGGTCTGAGGATGGTAATAATGGTATTGACTGAAGCTGTACAAAACGGCTAATAACCAAGACCATGTTGATATGAACCAACTCAAATCCATGGTCTATATCCACCATAACTATGAGCATATAACCCAAAAATCTAATGGTTTACAGGGCTATAACCCATTACATCGACACCTTTACTTGGAATGTTTTGGCATTTGTAAACAACTTTGAATGTTGAGGAGGTTTACTTTTGAAGTAAAAAAAATGAAATAGATGAGAACAACAGGGTGATGGAAATTAACTCCAGATTCAGAGTCGCTCGGATCACCTTGAGGTTGTAGTTTGGCTCAGGATCCTAGTAACCAGTTGAACTGGGGAATATTGAAAAATAATGCCAGTCTATACAAAAAAAAGGTTGTCCCATATACAGTCTGTTTTGTGAAGTGAGTATTTTAAATAATGTGTGATTATGATGTTATGATTATTATAGAGTGCCGTGTTATACATCCTGACTTCCACCAGGTCCCCGTGGACTCAGTGCACTTCTCATTGTAGACAAGTAAATGCATTGGAACCATCTCACTAAGTTGACCAATTGCATACTTCATGAAAAAAGGGAAGACTGGTGGCAGTCAAAGCTGAACCCATCTCCTACCTGAAATGCTGTTTGACTGTTGTAGTTTTTGATTTCTTTTCTTGCACCACGGAACAGGAGAACCCTTGCACAGCTATCCTAGAAAAGAAAAGAATACAACAAAAATGGATTCTTTATGAAATTGCCCTGACACCTGTGGAATATAAGAAATACATAAATGCAGTGCAGGATAAACAATTAGAATAAATACTGCTGGGACCAACTTCACTCATGTATCAGCAGCAGGTAACATGCTTGTGCAAAGCATTCAAAACAAGCCTCAACTGTCCTAGCTGAGATGGAAGGGTTACCTTTATTTACACTAGCAGTAATGTTATTGGTAAAACACGATTAGGATCATTTTATATATATTCAACTATAAACCAATAATGCAAATAACACTGTGGTAAGTCTGCATTAATATTCTGTTACTCACAGCTGCACTCATGTCCTCCCACTCCTTCTCTTCAATGCTAGTCTCAATATTAGCTAGAAACTTTTTACAAGAAAAAAAATCTCAGAATTGAGAATTTTCTTTCCATGCTTTTACATTTTAGCATTAGCCTCCTGATACTGTCGCTTACTACAAAAACTAACAAGCAGGGAATGTAAAACTTTAATGCTTACATATCACAAATATATCATTTAAAATTTTAATATTGCATACCTGTCAGAGAGGTTCTCTGATAGGTGCCCTGTATTACCTAGAGCTGACACATGGCCAGAAATGTGTGTTTTTCCATTTGAAAACATAGAGGAAACTACAAATTTCCACAAACCATGCAGTTTTTAACTAACCTATTAAAATAATTTTATGGAAATACAAATTCAAGCATTATGTGTAACAAAACAAACGTAGAGCAATGATAAAAATGGACGCACATGCCCTCTGTATATTTCATGAACTAGTATACCTAAAACTCTTTTTGGGAGCTAACGATTTATTGTGAACCGGATGGGCCACCCACGATTATCACTGTGTGTTTAACCGGGATAATTGTTACAATTTTAGGGTAGAGATTAATTTAGGGGATTTTAATCCCACCCCAGTTTATTTAGTTTATGTTAATGTGTGTATCTATCCTTCCGCACTAGGGCTACCATTACTGGAACCCTAGTGATGGCCACCAACCACTGCAACTGCCTGTAACCCCTTGTTTATTAATAAAACCTGGACGCCTGAGCGGCGTTTTCAATTTCAATGTCTCTCTTGTTTCTCAGCGGATACCCACGCAGTAACAGTACACCCCTGTTGCACCACTATTAACTGTATTTTTAAAAAGTATTTTACACAGTTACACACAACAAAGCTTTGTTGGTGGCGTTTTGGATATTGTGTCCAGTTTATAAGTACAAGAAGCAACATGGATATACATACCTTCATTTGATTATATAAACAAAGCATAATTGCAATATATGAGATGTATTCTAAAGACCATGGTATGTGTGTTTGTGAAATAACCCTTTTTAAAAGTTCTGAGTTCTTTTCACATTTTCTAGAGCCTTTTTTGTTGCTCATTTAGAAGCTCAGGATCCAACCCTTTATATATACAGACAAATCAAGGAAATAATTTGAAATCTTGACCCATGCCATCAATGTACCGCACACTTCATAAAGACAATGAAGCATCTTTATTACTAGAGGCACATGTGGAAGACAAGTGTTTGTTTAAATAAGAGGGTAAAGAAAGGCCATTGAGTTCACCTATCAGCTTTCTGCGCCTATAATGAGTGTGTCTCTCTCGCTGTGTCATGGTTTCCGTAATTAAGACAAAGGGCCTCTACTGGGACCAATTAAATCTGATGCACCATCTCTTATTGAAACCCCATACATCTTCAACACAACAACAGAGGTTTGGCCTCTAACATTGTCAGAAAAAAAGAGAAAAAAACACTTGGCTGAGGAAAACAAATGTATTGCTTCCAAGCTAGTTACGTTTCAATGTATATTAAAATCATAACAAGTGTACCACAGAATTTGCCTGTAATATTTTCTGTCGCCTTTTCTTCCTCATACAGTAAATGGCAGGTAGCCAGCCACAACAACACCTTTGAAAAATTCTGGATTAGCCCACACTTCTACACATCCTTCAAATAAAGTTAAGACCACTGTGGTCTGACTCCTGGAATGCAAATAACAATCTATTCCCAAGGACAATGTCGACAGGTGTCAAGGCTGGCTAAAGGCAATATGTTATACAGAGAATATCATGAGACTGATTGAAATAATAGTCCGAAAAAAAATTATTAATTTAAAGCACAGGAATTTCATATTTCTGATGGTGATTTATCTGTAAAAGCTAGGATGGACTGGTTTTAAGACATAGGGAAACTAGAAAGGCGCATTTAGTAGACCACTTTGTGGAACATATGACATATGATATCATATATATATATATATATATATATATATATATATATATATATATATATATATATATATATATATATATATATATACATATATATATATGATAAGTCCTGCTTGATTCAAAAAAAGATTACTGCGGGAAATAAGTTTTTGAATGGGTGGGAACCTAGGAAGGGCAAGACAGAGATTGCCAACAAAAAATAACATAGTACCAGAAACCATGTTTTAAAATGAAAACACAAGTTTGTTCAAACATGTGTTTCTTTCAAAACTACATATATGAAACCTACTTTATATAGTGAATGGAAAACGACATGTAAGATTAATGGAATTATTTTATTTGCTACAACCTTTTTAAATGGACTATTCATGTATAGATATATTTTACATGAACTCTAGTCTTAGTCTCTTTAAGACATTATTTGTACTGTACTGTACTGTACTCATAACTTAGAAATATAGGGCAAACTGTTTAACTATAATACTTTGCGGCCCTAGACTGGTCATGTCAGCTGCTCACCACAAGTTATGAAGAAACTAGTATTTGAGAACAGTTACAGCAGCCTCTTGTGGCCAGATTAAAGAAACAGAATATGAAATGTTGGGAGATTGCAGTGGATGTATACAGTAATACTCTATCCACCTTGCCCAAGACTTCAGGAGCACATGATTGTGATGATATTCTGAGTCTGAGACATGCAGTAAATAAAATATAAAACACAAACATACAGACAACAAGTTATTTTTTCCCAATACTGTCCAACATGTGTGGAGGTTTGTGTATACTGTATTTGTTGGGTACTCAATTGACAAAACACAAGTATTATTAGTTATTATTATTATTTATTATTTAGCAGACGCCTTTATCCAAGGCGACTTACAGAGACTAGGGTGTGTGAACTATGCATCAGCTGCAGAGTCACTTACAACTACGTCTCACCCGAAAGACGGAGCACAAGGAGGTTAAGTGACTTGAATGTATAAATGAACATTATTCTTATAATTATGTATTGCTGTGTGTATCACAGTCAGCAGACAGATGGGGTCAGACACACTCCAGATGGCCCTCAGCCAGTGCTACTACACCTACCACAATTCATTCAGTTTCACAATTAGATTATCTTAAAAAGGCAGGCAAACTGCTGTAGTGCATAGTTATTTATTTTAACAATGTAAACAAGTCAGGTCAGATTATGTCATACAGTACTCACCTCAGCTCACCTTGTTTGTATGGGTTTCTTGCTAAAAGATCTTCAAGCCAGTTTGTTCCTTTACCTTATTTTGTTCCTTTAGCTTCATTATTTCATTGAACTAAATTGTTCAATAACATGAAATAATAAATCAGAAAGATAATAGGGCAATGCCATGGTGGTACTACAGGGGGACTCAGTATTCTATATTAATACAGTAGCAGCCAAAGGTTAACCTTGTAGGTCCATTTGATCTGTTTTCAGCTGATTTCTTTCCTTACTTTTGCAATGCAGTGAATATAATCACAATCTGTTCTGAAAGATAAAATGAAATGTCCAAGGATTCTACCAGAGCACAGATTAACATAGTAATAGCAGCAAGTTCCCACAAAACTGGTGATAGCTTAGCTTAGCCCTTTTTTGTGGCTATTTGTCTGAAACCCAATGTGAATCTCTCTGGGAATTAACTAACTTGCAAGGTACTGTATGTATTCAAATTACAACTTGTTCTTTGGTAATTATGTATTCTGAATATTATATATAAAGTAATAGATGGGCTACAGTGAATTACAAGGTTATAATTGCATCGACCGCTGTGATATAAAAAGCCCTAGCAGTCCAGACGTATCTTTTGGTCAGTGGCTTATTGTGAAAGGTGGAGGTGGCTTACAATGACCGAAAATGAGCGATCAACAGACGCAGCCCTCCTCTGGGGACAGGCAGAGGCAACGCAAACTGAAACTGCATGTAGAGGAGTTAAAAATGTTAGTGGAGGAGGTTGTTTTAAATTATAATACCTTGTTTGGTCCAGTGTTTTATTTAACCACTCTATTATTTGTACCAATGTAATGAACTATAACGCTTAATATATTATACCTGTAATATTATTTACAGTTAATTTTCACTGCTCTATATGAAAACTTTAATGCAAGTAATGCCTCCATGATGCCAGATAAATTTCAGCCCAGAGAAATAGGTTTAAATAGTGTGCCTATTACTGGTCAAAGCCTGGCTTCCAAACAAACTAATTATCGCTGACTTTAAGGTGCACACTACAATTGTCTCCCCTTAGTAAATACAGTGTGAATTAAGCTCATCTCATTATGTAGAGCGGGGTGATGTGGGAATTTCAAAATGGGCAGACATTTTCAGTGCTTGAATTTTGTTTAAGTAAAAAACAACAGTGAGCAGTTTAAAAGACATTCTAAGAAAAATAGTTGGGAAAGTCATAGTTTGTGCTGTCATGGCCGAGATGCAATTACAGTATAGTACTTATCCATATATTATAAGTACATTTTATAATTATAGTCCAGTATGTTATATTAATACAACACCATGAAAGAGATTCAAACCTAATAGCGAGGCCTAGTGAAAATGTGTAATGTTAAGCAAATGGTCTCATTGAAATTCATTGGGAGATTTCAACACTTAAGAGGATACAGACCTGCATCTTTGATCTCACTGTAACTGGGAGCACTTAAACTTGTAATTTTTGGGCCATCTGGAAATAGCACAAAAATGTACTATGCCCTGATAATGAACATTTTACAGATTTTTTTTTTTTGGGGGGGTGGGGGGGCAGTTTTAGGCCAGTTGTAGCATATTAATACTAAACATGTAATATCCTTTTGAAAAGAAATATTTGTATAAATTAGCATCACATCTAACAGCAATTCAAACTGTATCTGCAGCACCTCAAAATCCTTTCTATCGCTACAGTATTTTGCTCAAGCTATATTAGACACCTACACAAGATGTAAACTGCATACCACTGACAATTCCTACAGTATGTTAGAGAGTAAATCAAAATGTCAAAGCAAAGTGCAGGCTGGTAAAGGGCAGATGACTCTGATAAATCTGAGGCGTCAGAGATATTATGTCAAGATGACACCTTGGTAACTCATACAGAGAACAAGCTAAACTGGCTTGCTTACTTTGGCACTAAGCTGGATATTGGCTGTGGAAGGCACAGTAATGGCACCTGTGATGTGAAAGCAGCCAGTCCCTGCAACATTCTTAAACTGGCTAATAGCATGAAGAACCAGAGCCAAGTGTGAATTAGGAAAGAAATTGCTACTGATTTAATCTGTCTGGGACTGTCGTGACTCAATTTACTGCCAAGGTCAGTAGCTAAAATCACATTACAGAAAGTTTGCCTGGATATGTTTCCAAGAAGCTCAAATTAATGTACTGTAATGTGCATCCTAGCAGTCTGCATTAAAACAAAAAAAACAATGATAGGCACTGCCTACAACTTGTAAACTTGTCATAAGAGAAGCTCTATGACGGGGGCAGGTCAGCTGGATTTAAATGCAAAATACTTGAACTTGAATTTACTATGATGGGTTCTTGTGAAAAACAGAAAAGTTACAATTTCAGACCAGACAACAGCTACTACTTAAGACGACTTAAAATAGATGTGTTGAATGGATACATGAACCCAATGCAAAGGCATACCTCTCAGGCTCTCCAGTGTTGCAGATGTAATCTTATTTTCCTTTTCTGTTGGAATTGTAATACGAAGACCATGAAATGTGTGTTGTGTGCAAGTCAAGGAGGGTTATACTGTGGAGGCTGAAGGGGGAGGAGGAGGTTTGCTGTCATAATTACCGTTACCTTTGTCCTGTTCTGTTTTTACAACGGTAATCTTTAGAAATAAAGCTATCCCATTAGAGCTGCAGCCTTGGCAATGTTATGAACTTTTACAGGGTTTCTTTCTTTTAATGGGAACAAGATGGTAGCTTGAAAAACAGTGGTTAGGTGAATGCTTATACTTGTTCCAAGATCACACTGCAACCAAGGTTTGACAGGGTATTCCATTTTAATTGAAAGATTACATTCAAACACCACCAGTGTAGCTAATTAAGCAATAGTACCCTCAGAAGTGGGCTTTACCCACTGGTAAGGCCTACCTCGTGCCATTAAATGTCCCGATACATTCTGAACTTCTTTATCAGAGTTGTTTTGCTATGTTTTTCTCTTCCAATATCTTATAGCACAGGTTCTTAATGTTTTGACGCAATTTTGTAGTACATAAACACAGTCTTTCTCCTCTATCTCAGCTATAAACAAAAGTATTTTAGTGCCTGAAATCTTGATGAAAGCATCAATCTCCCAAAACTTGCAAACATGAAGGGCTTACAGTGAAATGTGAGAGAGAAAAAGAAGGAAAACACACAATACAGTAGACAGCATTTGCAGTAAAACTATTTTTGAGCTATTTCCAGGTCACTATAATCCTTTGCATAGTTTAGTTTAGTTTATTCATTTTGTGCCCGCAAGGCCATGACAGGTAAATTTCAATAGTGCAAGCACTAATACGAAGAAAGACCTACACCAGGGCATACAGCCAATGCATTTTCTCCTGGTAAACTCAAACTAGCCTCTCCTAAAAATACTCAGTAACATATTCCAACTAACAGTTTGAACATACTCTATGCATTTACTTTTATGTAACTTCACTGTATTTTTTTAAACATTTGGTTATTTGCAGAGCTGTTTTTTAATTCTAGATTTTAAATCTTTAAACCGTGCACACCTGATAAACAATCAAGGTGAACAGCAAGCCCATGACTATCTATCTATTCAGGGGATTTAAACAGCAGCGGATCTAAATACGGGCAGAGTTTAGAATTTTAGCATATAGTGGGGTTTTATCATAGACCGTGGAGTGTAGACACACTGCAGATGAGTAATCCACTTCCTACTTACTGTTACTTTGATCTTATTACCTTATTAATTATTATTTTCTTTTTTTATACCAGCACATGTTACACAACAGTTCAGACCTCCAATAGAGCAAGACTAGACTACAGACTCCGATTAGCACTGATCTTGGACTACCTAACGTTCATCTGTAAGATAATCTGATATTAGTGCTAATCACAATAGACTTTTTGCAGTAGGCTAGAGATTTTACAATTAAATCACATTTTTTAGCCATTGATGGCACTCTCTAACCAGACATATATACTTCCCTCTGTCTTTTATGCAAGCTGCTTACTATCTAGAATCCTCCTTTCAACTAGATACTATTGATCTGCTCAATAAAGGGGACTGAATGTCTGCTTAAAAAAACATTTACAAGTGTGTGCCAAGTTTTCAGTTGTTTAATGTGTCCTCCATACTTTGAAGCTGATTTCGGCATCACTATCTCTATCATAGTGTCCAACTGAAATTTTGGAGGCACATTATGCAACCAATATCCTGCCTGGGGAAAATCGGATTCGGTAGTAACTAGTTAGTAAACCTTATGATGAAAGCAGTGATATAGCTGTGCTGTGAATTCACAAACACATAACAAGGAAAGCGCTGCACATACACAACTACACTTACATGCTTTCATGCACTTTTGAAGCCTTTGTTTACAGAACTGTCAATATGTTATTATTATTATTTGTTTATTTAGCAGACGCCTTTATCCAAAGCGACTTACAGAGACTAAGGTGTGTGAACTATGCATCAGCTGCAGAGTCACTTACAATTACATCTCACCCGAAAGACGGAGCACAAGGAGGTTCAGTGACTTGCTCAGGGTCACACAATGAGTCAGTGGCTGAGGTGGGATTTGAACCGGGGACCTCCTGGTTACAAGCCCCTTTCTTTAATCACTGGACCACACAGCCTGTTATCTGTACCACCTGCTTATTCTTAAGTCAAGACACAATTTCTTAAATCGCCTTAACCGTTCACATCTGTCCTTCAACTGCATTGCTTATACAACAGTGATGCATCACACCTGATTAATATAATAAAACACTTTCACCTCCCCAACATCTCCAGTTTCTGATATCTGTTTTAGTGTATAAGATAAAAGTGAAACTACATACACACATTCCCATTTACGCTAAGTAACATGCCAGTCGTATTGAAGATGGAACTTAGGAAAGTATATCATGTTACACAACCATCATAAATGTATTGGTGTTGTATCTAGTCATCACCTCTAAGGCACAAAAAAGGGACTTCCAAACAGATTCATTGCATCTAAATGGAGGTTATTAAAGTTTAAAAAGTCTTTTTAAAATCTGTATTCATTCAGTCAGCTCAGAATGTATAATATTGACAACCAACTGATAGTGTGTGCCTGTCATTGCTCAAGATTCGAATCCCAAACTTGTCTGTGTCCCTGGAGTGGTTGTTTTCTCTTAATTTACAATAAAATAGGAGGCTGTGTGGTCCAGTGGTTAAAGAAAAGGGCTTGTAATCAGGAGGTCCCCCGTTCAAATCCCACCTCATCCACTGACTCACTGTGTGACCCTGAGCAAGTCACTTAACCTCCTTGTGCTCCGTCTTTCGGGTGAGATGTAATTGTAAGTGACTCCGCATCTGATGCATAGTTCACACACCCCAGTCTCTGTAAGTCGCCTTGGATAAAGGCATCTGCTAAATAAACAAATAATAATAAACAATATACAGGGTTTGGAGTGTAAGCTGGCATTTTAGTAACCCCCTAGAAAAATGAACATTCACCTGCATGCTGTGGTGGCTAATGACAGACTTATAATGGTATGCTGCCTGCAGTGCAGTTCAATGAGATGAGCCAAGAATATGTACAGTGGACTAGTTTAATCCTTCCCTGTCAATTCAGGGAGCCTTCTCCCCTTACCTGGTTGTAGAGGGCACAGACATGGAGGGCAGTGTTCCCCGAGGCATTCTGGGCACTCAGATCTGCTCCGTAGAAGAGAAGGTGTTCCAGGTGCTGAACATGGCCATGGCGACAGGCCTGGAGAGGTACAGACGTCATATATAAATATATAACTGGTAGATCTGACTCACTGAATTAGGTCTCAAACAGTTATTTAATCTCAGCTACTTTTTTATTGCGTTGTTGCATTCATTCAAATAAAACAAAAGCAGAACATCTTCCTTATTGTTGAGAAAAAAAATGAATTTATCAAAAATCTTTGTACAGTAGAACCTGTCATATCCGATTTAATTGGTTCAAGGGGTCCATCGGATATCGTATCTCAGAGGGAGTTGTTATACTGCATTGTAGTTGCTTTATTAATGTCGGGGCATTATAAATTAACAAAGTCTAAAACACCAAAGTACAGTACTGCACATAAACTATGCAAAAAAAACAAAACAAAAAAAAAAAACAGTTTTAAAAAAAAAACAAGAAAGAAGACGCATACAAACTGCTTCTGTAGGTCAGCGATGTTGTGATAACATATTCTTTCAGCTTTTTAACAGTACATTAATTACAGTATATTAATCCCTCTCTGTTTTGTTCTGTTTTATGTGAACAGTGACTGCTAGCATGTAAAAAGTGAAACTGCACAGCAATACCCCTCTTGTGTTCTCTAGCGTCTGGTTTTTATATATAACTTAATCTATTCTGCCTGCAAAGAGCTAAATTTACTATTGTATTATCCATAATAAAATAACCATTGACCAGGTTCCATCTGTACCGTTCAGTTGGTAGCAGCATGTGTAAATAACACATGCCAGAGGTCCATCGGTTAATAGACGGTATTGTATCTAACAGGGCCAGACATGATAGATTCGATTGTATTCTGTTTAAGATATAAGTCACAAATGGTATTAAAGGTGTGAAGAACTATTTTGCAGTTTAAAGCTTTAGCTGGATGTGTGACAAACACCCTTTATTAACATAATGTGATTTGCCTGCTTGATCTTTATTAACTTATCTTAATAATTTATCACAAAACTTAACAAAGCAATTGGTTCATTGAACAGTAGGTAATTATTGGGTGCTGGTTTGCCAGACAGTTCTGCAATCAATACCCTGCTTATTTTCACAAAGGTGGTTTGTGTGGGTGGTGTTACATGTAAATAGATCAGCCTACTCTGTCTTGCTTACCCACTATGAAAAGCACAATTTCAGTTAATTGATCATATTAAATGACTGGGGGCACCTTGGGATTCAGATGTAAGCAGGTTACTTGATTTTGTAAAACAGCAGATTATAACAAATAATCATCTTTGTGTGATTGTCTTTATGTGATTGTGTCAATTATTGGTATTGACCCTTAAACTGCACTTTAAATTTTAAACACAATACATTGTGATATATAATAACTATTATATTATAAGCAGTTTTTTCAGTGGGCTCATCCAGTTGATATCTCCCATAATAACGGATGGTTATTACGTGAAACACGCGCTCATTCACACCAGCAACAGAGTGCGACCCCAGCGCGAGCTGTCAAACTAAAAGGAATTCCACAACAAGCAACACAGAACTTTAGAACTCTGGCAGGAAAAAAATGCTCACCAGCGATTATAACAAATTCTGCATGGGGCAGTGTATGATAAATGAGAATTTGATGACCAACCGAGGGTGAGCATTACATTATCATATCACACACTACCCCATCCATTAATTTCTATATTGTGTTTAACAAAACTGCCAGTGCCCCCAAAATACTAGATAGTAAAACAAAGCTTATGAAGAAAATCTATTATAACGCATTACAGTACAGGTACTCCAATATCCATGATACAATTAACAGGAAAGTGAATTTAAAAAATGCTGATTAGCAGAATATGCGCATTATGAGCCGAGTTTCAGACTGAATATTGAACAAGTATACTGGCATGGAGTGATATACTGGTATGGTGTGATATACTGGTGTGGTGTAATATTCTGGTATGGTGTAATATACTGGTGTGGTGTAATATTCTGGTATGGTGTAATATTCTGGTATGGTGTAATATACTGGCATGATGTGATATACTGGTATGATATGATATACTGGTATGATGTGATATACTGGTATGGTGTAATATACTGGTATGATATGATATACTGGTATGATATGATATACTGGTATGATGTGACATACTGGTATGATGTGATATACTGGTATGATGTGATATACAGGTGTGGTGTAATATACTGGTGTGGTGTAATATTCTGGTATGGTGTAATATTCTGGTATGGTGTAATATACTGGCATGATGTGATATACTGGTATGATATGATATACTGGTATGATGTGATATACTGGTATGGTGTAATATACTGGTATGATATGATATACTGGTATGATATGATATACTGGTATGATGTGACATACTGGTATGATGTGATATACTGGTGTGGTGTAATATACTGGTGTGGTGTAATATTCTGGTATGGTGTAATATACTGGTGTGGTGTAATATTCTGGTATGGTGTAATATTCTGGTATGGTGTAATATACTGGCATGATATGATATACTGGTATGATATGATATACTGGTATGATGTGATATACTGGTATGGTGTAATATACTGGTATGATATGATATACTGGTATGATGTGATATACTGGTATGATGTGACATACTGGTATGATGTGATATACTGGTGTGGTGTAATATACTGGTGTGGTGTAATATACTGGTGTGGTGTAATATTCTGGTATGATATGATATACTGGTATGATGTGATATACTGGTATGATATGATATACTGGTATGGTGTAATATACTGGTATGATGTGATATACTGGTATGGTGTAATATACTGGTATGATGTGATATACTGGTATGGTGTAATATACTGGTATGATGTGATATACTGGTATGATGTGATATACTGGTATGATGTGATATACTGGTGTGGTGTGATATACTGGTATGGTCACAAAAAACAGGAAAAGGGAATTTAAATAATGTCCATAACAAAAAGTTACCTGGTGAATTTCTTGCCATCCATTCTCGTCCACACAACCCACGATCGCATGGTCATGGAGCAGCAACTCACAACAGTACGGGTCCCCTCCAACCATGGAACTGTGGTACAGTGGACTCAAACCTCGACTGTCCTTGTAATCAGGAGAAGCACCCAGGTCTAACAGCGTCTGAGCAAAATGAAAGCATACAGAAGCTTTAAGTATAACAATCTGTAAACCTTACTTTACACTGTGTCAGATTATATAATTTAAAAAATACAGTTGATTAGGCACATTTCCTGAACGAATTTTCAACATGGTCCCAGACCAATTTCGCAGTCGCTTATTTCCTGTTAGTCCGAATTATTTTGGAGCCCAGTCAGGAAGAACAATTTAAATAAAACGAATTGCCCTAGTTCACACAGCTGAGTGTAAAGGATATTGGGAAATGTATAAAACTTGCATACAGATTCCTCTGTTCTGTATTTTAGTGCTGTTTTGGGACTACTGATCCTATGATGCATTTCGAGTTGCCATTTCCATGAAGCAGCACAAAAACATGCACTATGCTTGCAGACAAAAGTGGAGGTATTGAAAGAGGTGGATGATGCACCAGTAGATATCAACATTGCCACGAACACTTTCACTTTGTCAACCAATCAGAAAAAAACATGATACAATAATACAGGCCTATGAACAGCAAACTGTGGATGCAAGTCATAAGCAGTGTGGAGTAGTGGTTAGGGCTCTGGACTCTTGACCGGAGGGTCGTGGGTTCAATCCCCGGTGGGGGACACTGCTGCTGTACCCTTGAGCAAGGTACTTTACCTAGATTGCTCCAGTAAAAACCCAACTGTATAAATGGGTAATTGTATGTAAAAATAATGTGTAAAAAAAAAAAAAAAAAAAATGTTATAATAATAATGTAATTGTACGTAAAAATAGTGTGATATCTTGTAACAATTATAAGTTGCCCTGGATAAGGGGGTCTGCTAAGAAATAAATAATAATAATAATCAGCATGTCAGATTTGCTCAATACCCTGATGTTGAGGATGCCTTGTTTTTGTGGTTTAAAAATGAACAGAATGGGACATGCAGGTTTATAAGTGCAGTTCATTTGCAATGTATACTTTTTAAAAGTTAATTTACAACTGCATTTTCAGTAAAATTAAGAAAAGATACAAAACAGCGTTTACATTATAAATGATGTTTGACTGCTTGTACTGGTAAAATGTTAAAGGCATAAGTCATGCAGTAAGTACAAGAAGAGGTAGGAGGTACGACTAGAATAGCCACAAGCTCTTTGGCACAAATTTGGCACTTTTTCTTTCTTTCTTTCTTTCTTTCTTTCTTTCTTTCTTTCCTTTGTGGAATGACTACATGCAAATCTTTTTGAAAAACATTTCTTTTTCCAAAACTAAATTCAGCTTTATTGAAAAATAATTGTAAATTGAAATACATGTGCAGTAGCTATCATTCCAAACCCTTGAGTAGGTCTGTTAAATACACCTCAAAGTGTAAGGATGGCTTTCTCAGACTAGAACTTACTGGAACCTTCAGGGTCCTAATGAGAGTGCTGCATATTGTATTAAAGCTGGTCCAAACAGTAAAATGAGATGATAAGACTGTAGGATTAGTGGTATTCATACGCCTTCCCCCTCATGTACTATTCAGTACATATGACAAACATGCCAGGGAAACTGTAAAGCTCAAATCCAGGAGCTGCTTTCTTTCATTTAAAACATCCTTATAGATTATTAACACTAGGTGTCAATTTTTGTTTACAATGTCCTTGTTTGACCTTGTTTCTGCAGCGGCACAGTGTGTTTCTACCAATAAAGATGGATGCTGGCCAGTTATCCCAAACTGCCTGGAGAATGTGTTCTAGTGCCTAAAAGTACATTAAGTACAATCATTTTTTGACAAAAAATAAAACATGTTGAAAGGTAAACTGGTTAGTGTTTTGGTTAGTGTCCCCCAGGTTACTCACTATGAAGGTGGTGTGGTTTTTGGTTAGCTTCCCCTGGTTACTCACTATGAGAGCAGTGTGGTTTTTGGTTAGCGTCCCCCTGGTTACTCACTATGAGAGCAGTGTGGTTTTTGGTTAGTGTCCCCCAGGTCATTCATTATGAGGGCGGTGTGGTTTTTGGTTAGTGTCCCCCAGGTCATTCATTATGAGGGCGGTGTGGTTTTTGGTTAGTGTCCCCCAGGTTACTCACTATGAGAGCGGTGTGGTTTTTGGTTAGTGTCCCCCAGGTCATTCATTATGAGGGCGGTGTGGTTTTTGGTTAGCGTCCCCCAGGTTACTCACTATGAGAGCAGTGTGGTTTTTGGCTCGCACCGCCTTGTGCAGAGCTGTCATTCCATCCCTCGTCCTGAAGTCCAGATGGGCGCTGCCACTTTTTAGCACTTTGATTATATCCACACAGCCCTCCAGCTGAGCTGCCATGGTCAGCGGGCATTCTGTCACCAAACATAAACATTAAAAAAACACATGGAAATGATGGTAACAACATTGAAAATGAATCTGCTAAACAAACTACATGGTGTGCCATCACAGTAGCCATCCCTCTGACTTCAGATATGTTTGTTTACTGTATGTACCAGCAGGACATGAGAATGCAACAAGTTAGGTTATTAGCAGATGATATTCAGGACAACAGTCTCAGTTTTGAATGGTCCTTGGAGAAGAGAGCGATAGAAAACAAAAAAAAAACATGTTTACTGAAAAGCTCATAAAACAACAGTGGCCTCAGATAAATATTTGGACCAATATTTGTTGGAGAGTAGTGTAGGTGTTTTGCATATAGAACAATAAACTAATTATTTAAATGAAACAGGGCTCTTCAGATCAGTTGTTAAAGGTGTGATAACCAAAGCTTTAAACTGCACTCGTTGTTGATAATGCGAATAACAGGTAAGAAAATGGATGTTAGTTACTAGCAAACCACCTCATTGTGCTACAGTCAATTCACCAGCATTATGACTACAGCTTGGAACCTTTCTTGAACTCAACAACAGAACATCCACCTAAACAAATCTGGAAAAATAGTCTAAAATGACTTTTGTGGTTATAACTGAAAAATAAGGCTCAATGTTAGAAGCAAGCTCCCAGACATCTCTGGCTAGTCTGCTTATACTGAGATTAACATAATGTATGCCTCTTACTTATCTTTTTTTATTCTGAAGAAAAATGCACCACCTGGCAGTTCTGGGGATTTTCACAGAATGTAGATGACATACAGTATTTCTATCAAAAAAGAGTTACCACGGAAACTGATTGGTAACCCGCGGCATAGTTACCACGTCTACTGGGGTAGCAGGGAACTTTTCCATGGGACCCACTGTTCAAAATGTGAAACTCTAATATGATAACAGATTCTGCAGCAAACTTCATACATGAAAATACTATAAATTATTGAACATTAAAATTTGCTCTTTGTAGCGTTAATCATGGGTTTTTGAATGGTGGACTCCACAGAAAAAGGACTTGCAGAACACCTTTTTAAGTAGAATACACAATATATGCTTTAAATAAATACATTAGACATGCTTGGGGTTGTATACCATGAAGTAAAAAAAAAAAATGGATCCAATAAAAAAACAGATTAAAGTAATCTCTTACCTCCTGTGTCTGGGTCATGGAAATTTGGATCAAGCCCTTTCTCCAAGAATTTTGAGACCTTATCAATATTCTTCTGTTGAACATGTTCCATAAACTTCTTCAAGTTAGCCTGGAAACAAAAATACATTCAAAATGGTTAGTAGAAATGTAGAATGCCATTATTAGGCAACCACACAAAACCGACACATCGGCCAACTTTTCACTTTTATAAGGGTTTGCATTTTAAACATCCAGAAGGCAACATAAATACAAATCCAGGTAATTTTAGTACTTTAGGATTTCTTACAGAATAAGAGTATATTATATTATTGATAATACAGATGCCACTTAAAGAATTTAATGTTATAAGAACTGGTGACAGATACTGCAATTTAGTTTATCAACTGCTGAAAAGTGTACAATAAACTGCCCACACAGTTTGTTGTACACTGTTTGCTCTACAGTGCTGGACAACAAAATCATCTCAGTGTGGACAAGACTTAAGGCTGTCAACTATCAGACACATGAATCTAGAATAAAAAACAAATGTTTGGCTTTGGGTTTACTTCAATATTCCCAAATGTGGTATTGCTTTGGTATTGGCTTCATACACACACTTTTAAACATAGGATCTCATTAAATATTTATCTAGGCAAAGAACCTCACCACAGTTATTGGTTAGGATTTACTCTTAACATTTTCTTACCAACCTGACCTAGAAAGCATATTAAATGTGTAAGACGAATTTCAGGTTTCTACTTAAGATTGTGCCCAGAAATAAAAAAAAAAAAGATTTGAACTACAATAAGTCCTACACAGTTGTGACAGAAGGAGGTCCCTAATAATATTTTAGCTGCAGAATAATACCGTTTTAAAGACATTGGCTTTAATCCAGGCACTTGAGTCCCAAGAGCTGAAGCAATTCTCAAAATAATACTCCACAGATCAGTTCACGCAACACGAATATGACATTTTATGACACTGGGTAGGTCATCACACCGAGTGGGCAAATAGTGAGAAATACAGTCAGTCTGATGCACAGTTTTTGTGAGGGGAGGCTTTGATGTTTCACCTCTTAATTCCACACCAAACAACCCACTGAGATGTGCAAGTGTTTGCTAAAATATAGAAACCAAAGAATTAACCAATCGTAATGAAGTGTGTTTCATGTTTTGGATTCATCCACATCACTTTCTTTTAAGGATAACTTTCTTTTCTTCTATACTGTATGTGAAGATCCTGATCAGAGACATTTCTCAAAAGCTGATGATCAGCAGGTAAAGCACAGTTACTTCAGCACATCAGTTACAAGAAATGTTAATACAATACAGATCATTGAGCTATACATCCAACAGTTTAGGAGGCTCCACTGCCACAGAATGGAGGAAAATAGTGTTCTTTTAATATTTCACTTACACCTGCTGTACACTCTAAACCCTGCAATAGGAGACACGTTGTGCCTAAAGTGCAGCAACTATTGCAGCTACCGTACAATAAAATGAAATGCCACAGTTATAATCTATGCACTGCATTATGAAATCCCTCAAGACCTCTCTCAGTATCTCTTTTTCTTCTTTTTTTATGATAGCAGAAATCAATCCACGGTCAAGGTAAGTACAGTAGAATAATATGAATGCAAGTGATCAAATTACACTCATTTTGCTTGTATGCAGATGCATTTGACAACCACACATTGTCTAAAATGGATTAACTAGAATACTAGCTTTAAAATTAAATCAATACAAACATTTACAATCACATATGTACAATGTGAATATCATCGTAAATATTTCTTGAACTGAAAATTATAAAAGATACAATTATAGTATTACATGATATGAACATTTGAAACCTTCTGTCTTTGAATCCAGAATGTATAATGAAAAAGCAACAGAACCTTAAGTCTGGTCACCAACTGATTACTTTGGGTTTTTTTGTGAAGGACTGTACTGGTATTCAGTGATCCATCCAAAAAGGAAAGAACTGATCTCAAAATTTGCGCGCTGGTAAAATTTGCATCCAAAGTCTGAAACATTTTAGTCATAAATGCTCCTTTGGTCAGTGATATGGAAATAGGTAGATCGAATCCCCAAAGCCAGGACAGAAAAGGGTGACTGAACACATCCAACCACTGAAAATAGTGTATTCTGTGTTTAGCGTATATAGAGAAAAAAAATGCTGCTTCTATCCTAGTGTATGCGCATAATACTCCAGTAGTTACATAACTCCCTGGCCACAAGAAGCCTCTTCTGTAGCAATCAACTGCTCTCTAATTATGAAAAGGTATCTTACACTTACCATGTGAGGGGTTATTACGCGTCTGAACACCACACCTTAGACATCATAGTTTTCTGTGTTTTGCCAGTAAATCCCCAAGGTTTGCACAATCCAATTAATAGTATATACTTTGTCAGAAAGGAATGCACAGGAATATTCTCACTACTGCACAGAAATGAATGATGAAAACTCACTTGAGATTTCCAAATCTATGAAGCTGTTGTTATGGTGATCAGATACAATTGAAACAGCGGGCTGTAAATGTGGCAGGCGCATTGAAGAACACTAATATTATAATAAAGAGCTGGAAGGTATAACATAATCAGTTAGATCTACCCTATTTGATCTTTTCAAGAAAAAAGGGTAAGCCATTTGTTCGTTAATCCATTTCAGAAGTGATTGAAATAATCCTTTTATGATATTTTTTTTTTTAAATGCTGTTTTAATAGTAGCATAATCCTGCAGTTTACATTTACATTGTAGCTGTCATTTTGCATATTAAGTACTGCTTTCAGTGATCTGTGCTCTTTAATTAAGCTATGGAGAAAATTAAAAATGCTGTGCATTTTATTTTATTTTTTAAATGTCAATTCATTGGAAAGCCATGTTAATAGATGTTAATAGACTGAAGAAACTATTTATTTTTTTAAACAGAAAAAAAACATAATGCTAAAATCTCATCACACCACTTTTTCGGGTGTTTTGCCATGTTTTAATCAGTAGCTGGACTGCTGGTGCTTTGTTCATTCATTTTAATAATCAACGTCCCCAGTCTCTTGTGAAAATTCCTAATTTTAAATAAGTTTGGTTCATTCAATAATGAAAAAAAGATTCATTGAAGACTTTGAAAAATTGGTAGTAGTCAAATCGTTTGTCATTGAATTTATTCAATGCATTTCTAGATATTGCTCTATTGAGACTCGTATAGTCATGGTTGAGGTATATTGACATGCAGTTGTACTGTAAAAACAAAATGATAAAATGGTGCTTCATTTTTATTATTTTCAGGTTAAAAAGTGCAAATCTCAAACAACGAAACTCAGAAAGCTTCTTTCATCATTTCAGTACCACCATTGGTGCAAGACTTGGAAAAAATGGTTAAAAGTCCCTTCAAATAACAGACAAATTCAAACTGCACAATACAAAGCCCATCAAACACAGTTTGTTATAAACAGAGGCGTCCAGCTGGGAGGAACCTCTGAATTCTAATCACTCTCATTTATTCACAGTCTCTGTTTAAAAACAAATCTGGTTCAGCCTTGACAATCAATACCTATTTACAGACAGGGTCAATTAAATGTCACCACAAGGAACATATACACCATTGTAAGAGGCAAACTCTACATATAATATATATACAGTATATATATATATATATATATATATATATATATATATATATATATATATATATATATATATATATATATACACAGTACTGTGCAAAAGTTTTAGGCAGGTGTGAAAAAATGCTGTAAAGTAAGAATGCTTTCAAAAATAGACATGTTAATAGTTTATATTTATCAATTAACAAAATGCAAAGTGAGTGAACAGAAGAAAAATCTAAATCAAATCCATATTTGGTGTGACAACCCTTTGCCTTCAAAACAGCATCAATTCTTCTAGGTACACTTGCACAAAGTCAGGGATTTTGTAGGCATATAGTCAGGTGTATGATTAAACAATTATACCAAACAGGTGCTAATGATCATCAATTCAATATGTAGGTTGAAACACAATCATTAACTGAAACAGAAACAGCTGTGTAGGAGGAATAAAACTGGGTGAGCCAAACTCAGCCAAACTCAGCTAACAAGGTGAGGTTGCTGAAGACAGTTTACTGTCAAAAGTCATACACCATGGCAAGACTGAGCACAGCAACAAGACACAAGGTAGTTATACTGCATCAGCAAGGTCTCTCCCAGGCAGAAATTTCAAGACAGACAGTGGTTTCCAGATGTGCTGTCCAAGCTCTTTTGAAGAAGCACAAAGAAACGGGCAACGTTGAGGACCGTAGACGCAGTGGTCGGCCAAAGAAACTTACTGCAGCAGATAAAAGACACATCATGCTTACTTCCCTTCGCAATCGGAAGATGTCCAGCAGTGCCATCAGCTCAGAACTGGCAGAAAACAGTGGGACCCTGGTACACCCATCTACTGTCCGGAGAAGTCTGGTCAGAAGTGGCCTTCATGGAAGACTTGCGGCCAAAAAGCCATACCTCCGACGTGGAAACAAGGCCAAGCGACTCAACTATGCACAAAAACACAGGAACAGGGGTGCAGAAAAATGGCAGCAGGTGCTCTGGACTGATGAGTCAAAATTTGAAATATTTGGCTGTAGCAGAAGGCAGTTTGTTCACAGAAGGGCTGGAGAGCATACACGAATGAGTGTCTGCAGGCAACAGTGAAGCATGGTGGAGGTTCCTTGCAAGTTTGGGGCTGCATTTCTGCAAATGGAGTTGGGGATTTGGTCAGAATTAATGGTCTCCTCAATGCTGAGAAGTACAGGCAGATACTTATCCATCATGCAATACCATCAGGGAGGCATCTGATTGGCCCCAAATTTATTCTGCAGCATGACAACGACCCCAAACATACAGCGAATGTCATTAAGAACTATCTTCAGCGTAAAGAAGAACTGTGGTTAGTTCTCCAAGATGTTTGGGCCAACCTACCTGCCGAGTTCCTTCAAAAACTGTGTGCAAGTGTACCTAGAAGAATTGATGCTTGATGCTGTTTTGAAGGCAAAGGGTGGTCAAACCAAATATGGATTTGATTTAGATTTTTCTTCTGTTCACTCACTTTGCATTTAGTTAATTGATAAATATAATCTATTAACATGTCTATTTTTGAAAGCATTCTTACTTTACAGCATTTTTTCACACCTGCCTAAAACTTTTGCACAGTACTGTATATATAATCTAAAACTGGGGTGTTTTGTGAACAGAGACAATAAAAAAACCTTCTATTCCCTTTTGGAAGCACTAAGGATATTTTACTATTATTTATTGCAATTTGCACTTTATTAATTGATATTAATATTTTGACTAAGCTTAATCAATTGTGTATCAATATTTGGACAAACCTAAATATGTGCAGAAATAGGTCTTGGATTTAAAGGGAAAAGGCCTTTATTGATTTTGTAAGTGGCCCTCCATTATTAATAGCATACGGTCCTGAACAGAATTGTCATTAAAAATACATCTTTCTAGTCAAGGGAACAGAGCCTGGAGTAACAGCTCAGGCAAGTGGCAGTTCTATTCCACAGTTTCTTGTTTTAATTTTCCTAATGTTGTGCATCGAAACACAATGTTTGATTGTTACTGTCAGCATTACACACTAAATCCTGGTACTCCCTGCTAGATTAAAGTTTAAACGTGCCAAAGAATTTGTGCCAAGGTGCTTTCAGTGTAGACCTGTAAATTGCCAAGTCAATCTAGATAAGCATTCTTCTCCTCTTTTCAAGAATTTTAGATGTGTGAAATAATATATGAACTGCAATGCACAATGTGTGGTCTTAATGTGACTTTCTTGGTAAAATATATTAATAAATTACAACATAATAATAAAATGGGTTATATATTCTAAATACTATACAGCACACAGTAAGATTTACAATATATGTATTTTATTTTGTTAGTATTTGTGTAAATGCATCTAAGGTAAACATTTAACTTGCCTTACTAAAATAAAGAGCATGAAGGCTTACATGTTTAACTTTGCCTTGCTTACTGAGGCAATGTTAATACCAATAATCTCCACATTTTACTTTTCTGTCATATGTCTGCTTATCACCCTTATGAAAGCACTGACATTTGGAAGATACTGTTGTTTTATTTTCATGTGATTCAGTTTCTGTGAACATTCCTATCATTTTGAAAGTCTTAATTAGATTTACTGTCAGTGGCTTACAAAGTGAGTTTTTATTCATACTTATTTTGATTCTTCTGTTTATATTCTTCTATTGGAGAAAGTTGACGAGCCATTAAAATCTGTGAAAGAAAATAGTACACACCACCATCACAAACACCAAATATAAATCTGCTGCTTCTATATACTGTAGTAGATTCATAAATGAAACCGCAGAGAAGAGGCAACCAAAGATCTGTCTGACTCTTTTTTGAATCTTTTTGAATTTTTGAGACCGCTATATCCCTTATGGAACAAACATATATTTTTAATATATGGTAGAAAAGTATGATCCTTATATTTTTCATATACAGAAATTAGCCCCTTTTATATATTTAAAATATATGGGATATATTTAAAATATATTTTAGTCTGTAATCCATATATTTTTATGGATTACAGACTAATTTATTCATTTATATTTATATAGCGCCTTTGACCAAGGCGCTTTACAATTATTAAACTAAGCGGTACAATCAAGATAAATGGCGGAAGGAAAAAGGTACGTTTATTGGGCAAGGGTGAGAAAATAAAGAGTGGTACTACTGTGAGAACAGAGGCTAGGGTAGGGTTGGGCAAACAAGCAGGGTCCTGACCGGGGGTTATGAAAATATATGCTGTTACAGACTAAAATATAATTTCATTTATTATTATTATTCTCAAAAGCTAAAAGACAATAACAGTGCATGCTTATAATTGTGTTTGAAAAGCACTCAGGACAAGTAATTGCACATAACTGCCTTGATAACTTCTGTATGAAATGTATTTTTACCTCAAGAATAACTTCGCTTGGAATGTACATATTTGAACCTGCCTTGTCTTGCAGTACAAGACTTCTACCTGCTGTGTGATATTTTATGTTCTGTTACCAAATATCTACTGCTAAACACCACCCAGTCCCAACAGAAACAATGGGTAGATATTCTTCTGAGGCGACTTCCTATAACTAATTCCTTTGGCTTTGAGAACATTGTGTAAGGCTTGTGTTTTAATTGTTGATAAATAATAAGTGGTTCCAAAAGCCTTTATTGGGACAGCACACGGTATGCAGAGGTGTACAGCGCAAAAGGGATAGTGCAGCTGTTTAGTCTTGCTTACAAGTCTCTCTTCATTCTCTCAATCTCACTTCATGTATCTCCTACATAAAATGAACCCCACAAAGTGCAGAGCCTGGGATAAAAAAAAGCAGAGCCAGGGAAATGCCCTCCAATCCACCCCGTCAAATCGTACCGTTTGTACTTTATACAGTTTCTATAAGTTTCGGTTGTCGACTTTGTAGTCGCACCGAGAGCTCTAGTTTTGAATTTACAGCCGTGGCGGGGATGTATGTCACTGACATCCTTGTTATTGTATTATTAGTCTGAAGTTGTTTGCTATCTCAATCAAATGTGTCTTTATCTAACCATGTTTCCAAACAGTTGTTCATAGCACTGGGATTACCAAGGAGTCTAATCAGAATGAGCTCTACCCCACACTGCTGCACATAAATAAAAAAAGGCTAGTGACGGGTGATAAAAAACAGCAATCTGCCCATCGCACACCTATTGATTTTTATCAGTACCGTGATGAAGCACTTCCCTGTTATAATGAAGGATTAAATCCAGATGGATGCTATCTGTCATAATTAATCATGTTAATAGTCAAAAATAGGAAAGAAAAAAAAAATCAACATACACACATTCATCTTAGTGGGAGCATTAGGATGACTGTGCGTACACTTTATCAAATGAGGGTGGAGTCCACATCAACCAGTGATAGAACTATATGAATCAAAACTCAACGTCAACATACAGTCGAAGACACTGAATTCTAAATCGAGATGTGCTTTCACTGTGTGCTTTTACCCTGAGATGGATATACAGTAAAGAGGACTTTCTAATGACGGCCATGAGTCTTTAGCAGAGCCCATTTTACTCCAGCTGAGACAAAATGAAAAAAAAAAGAATGATGAAAACTCACCTGGTTGCCATGGTAACCCACTGCATGTAACAGCTAGTCCAAATGAATTTACAAGAATCATTAAATTATTCGCCCCACTTGTGTGAACAAGCGTAAATCTACTTATTCATACACGTTATCAGAAAAATGAAAGCACGTTGCAAGCCAGGAGTAATATCTACAAGTGTGATGGTTTTGGTACGTGCAATATAATACAATCTTGGCAAATTTAAGAAATATGTTAAAAAAAAAAAAAAAACTCTCTTCCTATGCATGTACTGTATAGGTAGCATGGCAGGTGTCTTGTACAACAGGCATTGACCTTTCCCACTACTGTCCCACTACTGTCTCTCAAACCAAAGTCAAAGTCAAAGTCCAGGACAATTGTCTTCAGTAGATTCAATACAAAGGCCAGAAAACTGACTTGTGTTAAACTTACGTAAACTAGAAGCAGTGTCCTAGATGGTGTGGTAAAACTACTTTTTTTTAAATTTATTTTATTGGTACTATTTTCTTTTCGTCAGCTTTTTAGTTTTAGTGCTAAACTGAAAGTTAGTGTTTTATGAAAATGTTTACATTTTACTCATTCTGTAGTTTACAATGTTCTGGCTCCTTAAGAGCACACTGGTCATTGCTATAGCTCTTTTAGCCAAAAAGGTTGGACGGTCTTGCACTAAATCACTGCTCTTTCTTTACATCCATGAACTGTGGCCTCAGTCCATCTGCTGCCTTGTACTGCTGCAATACCCACCTGTCAGGCAACATGATGCTCTTCTCAAAGGACACACTACTTACTAATTGCAATTACAGCCTTTTCTGAATAATGCAATCACAATGTATGTATTCTGCATATGACTGCATTGTCTAAACTAGAGAGTACTTGCTAAAATGACAGATATTCAAAATTAACTTCTCACTCTCATTCAGACAGCGTTCTTAATGGTCACCACTAATTCCATTCAGAATTCCAACTTGCACGCACTTACACCTTCTCATAACCAAACAAAAACTGCATAGCAGGTTGAACCACTCCAGATTTTACGAGTATTACTAAATTACAGTACTGTATATGTACCTGAGTCTAGACACACAATATTATTGAGGCCACACACAACTAAGTCTATTAAGCTAATTCAAAGGAGAACCAAAATAGTTTAATGACTGTTATTTCTAATGTCTGTTTTCTGATTGTACACTGTGTTAAATGTACATACTTTGTCTTGTGGTGGTCATGATATTAGTAAGAGCATTGTTTTGGCCCCTATTGACAGTGTATGAGTCCAGGGAAATACTGGCTTTTCAGAAGCTCGTGAAAATAGGCCAGGAATGTAGGGTGTCATCAGTTATTGGCTAAAAAAAAAAGAAAGAAGCTGAATCAGTTAGAGTCATGTGCATAACAAATGCGGTGGCCGGGGCCCAGTGGTATTCAGTATTCAGAGGTTGCAGATCTGGTAGCTTCCTAACTGTCCTACAGCCAGTTCAGTGGGAAATGAAAATGATTACTTTCAATATTGGATAAAAAATAAATAAATTTATAGGACAAAGACTATCAGGACCCAGTTTGCATTTTCATTGACAGGAATACCATATGTTGATGTTAGAAAATGTACACGCATAAAAACTCTAAACACTAATCTTTCCAAATGAAATGAAACAAAATAAATTCAATTGTTCTTGATTTGTGTTAAGTTAAAATAGGCCTACATCTATGATTGTGTTCTGTTCTCCCGGAGATAAATGGGTTGTCAGGAAACAAGAGGCCATAGATCTATGTCACAGTGCACCCCAAAGCATCTCACTTCATGACACTTTTATTAAGGTAAGCTGTTACACAACAATGCACAGTTTCCAAACAGTAAACTTTCTCTACGGTCCACGTGGTGAAGCTGACACAGTACCACTAACCTGACTGAGAACCGCTGTGTAGGGCTTTATTTTCAGTTTTGGCTATACTTGGCTCAGGTTAGTATAATGCATTCTGCTACCTTGTATAATTTACACTAATACTTCCCTGTGTAATGAATCAAGAGCAGATATACCTCTCATTGCTACATGTTTTTTGCTGTGATTCTTATGTAACTATTACAACATGATACCAGTCGTGCAGTAATAGTTAAATAAAAAATAAAAAAAGTACCAAAATAACCATGCACCATAGTACCGAAATAAAATGTAATTTATTTGATCACAGTTTTAGTTTGTTTTGTTCTTTAGTACCCTTATAAAAGTGTACCGTAGTAAAAGCATATCAGTGTAATAAAGCATAACGAAAGCATGTTAAATCATAGGTAAGCATGGTAAAAATAGTGAGGTATGGTAAATGCATACTTATAAACATGGCAAACTAGGGTAAACTATGGTAAATGCATAGTATAACCATAGGAAAAACATGGTAAAACAGCAAAAATGTGGTGCCGGTTCGAGTCCAGGCTATTCCACTGCCGACCGTGGACGGGAGTTCCCAGGAGGCGGTGCACAATTGGTCGAGCGCCGCCCGGGGGGGTGGGGAGGAGGGCCTAGGCCATCCAGGGTGTCCTCAGCTCACCGTGCACCAGCGACCCCTGTAGTCTGGCCGGGCGCCTGCGGGCTTGTCTGTAAGCTGCCCAGAGCTGTGTTGTCCTCCGACGCTGTAGCTCTGAGGTGGCTGCATGGTGCGTCTGCAGTGTGAAAAGAAGCGGTTGGCTGACAGCACACGCTTCGAAGGACAGCGGGTGTTCATCTTCGCCACTCCTGAGTCAGCACGGGGGTGGTAGCGGTAAGCTGAGCATAAAAATAATTGGCTATTCCACATTGGGAGAAAAAATGATAAAAACAACTGGCGACTACTAAATAAAAAAAAAAAGAAGAGTAGCCTTGAGAGTTCCACCCACCAGTGTGTCTCTTCCTGCTGATGCTAATTCACACCTTCTCATTATATTCACCTTGCTTCCAATGTTTTGTTTGTTTGTTTTTCTGTCTTGTATTCTCATTTATTTCACAGTTTATTCATATGCATACTGCTATGCCTCATTAGTTTGAATTATTTTTCACGAATATTGGGCTTTAAGAAGGATCTATTGGGAAGAAAGTTATTACTTCCAAAGATTCGATTTTTACACCTAGGAGCGGCACATTTTCTACTCTACTTCCCTAAAATAAATAAAAAAGGTTTTGCTGGGGTAATAGGTGACACGGTTTTCAAATATAAGTTCAAATCACCGACTGAAAACAAATGTTATCTATAACCATAAATCTTATTTTTTATTACCAACAGAATTATCCTCATATAATACTGCATGTGATAGTACTGCACACCAGAGTTTGTTCCATAAATGTGTAACCCCAGATTTTCTCCAATTTAAAGTATTTTTTGGGGGAGTATGACTTGGCTCTGTTGGTGAACTGCACAGTAACCCAGAAGGGAGTGAAACGTTTATTTTGTGCACATGAGACTAACTCCAACTTCTCCATGCATCCTCTTCACAGATATTCAAATTAGTAAAGGAGGAGATTTGAACCTGGCACAGAAAGTCATGACGTGTTTAAAAGCTGGCAGCAGAACTTTAGTGCCTACAGCTGCTATGAAATCTGCCATGACTTGCCTAAAGTGGGTTCTGAAAAAAAAGGAGCATTTTTTTTGATCACCACAGTAGCGCACACTAGATAAGGCCTCCTCTTGTTTGTCTTTTGACTCACCACCCAAACATGACAACTCACAACATTCTTTTGTTACCCCCTCCACATACTGTACAAAGCATACTCACATACTGAGTGACACATCCTATTAGCACAACCTACCACCTTCATTAAAATAGATTCAATTACATCTCTGAACATAGCATCGTTGTTTTTTATGTATGCAAATAGTACTTCCACCCCAGTATAGATACATAAGATCAATCAATGCTCCCACCAAATATACTGTGACAATAGTAATAAATGCATTCCTGAACAACCAGATACATGTAAACAGTTATCACTGTGGTATCTCCTTTTAACTAAGAACATTTCACTTTGAAGAAATAGCCTCATGATGCCACTGTCTGCACACAGCAAGGGTGCTGTAAAGGATTTCAAGTGCATAATACAGAGAGGTACAGGCAGATACCATTTATATTTAAGGGTGGAGAACACACAAAACAATACCATGTGTCAGGTCTCCAAAGCACTAGGTTTTCACCAGTTTAAATATTTCAACTGCTATTTGTTGTCTACAGACTATCCACTTCATGGCAATAACTTACAAATGTACTAAGGTCCTGCTGGTCAGATTGTAAATAAAATATCTTGCCCATCAGCTATTTCCACTAAATGCATAACACTTTTAGTAAGAACTATACTCATTCAAATGTAGTCTGAAATACTCTTGGAAAACAGATAGTAAATGTATAAGCTAAAAATAAATATTTCCAAAACACACCCAAAAAAATGAAATTGATATACCTTACTATTATTTTTACACTTCTTGTCTTTCTGTGTCTTTTTGTCTCTTTTCTCCAGAGCTTCTCTCCTTCCTAAAGCAGAACCCATCTCTGATCAGGTTTGGCATTTGCAGAAATCCATCGGCCAAAACATTGTCCACATGGCAAGGTTCCCCCCCTCACACCACTGCATTGCACGCGATGACAGGGGGTTGTTGTGTGAGAGACAGCCCGAGAGAAGGGGGTTCAAAGACAGATCAAAGCTCCAGCCAGCAGCAGCATGTTCCCCTGTTTTCCATTCGTTACACTGAGACAACATTGAAATTACACTGGCTGAGTTCTTCAGGCTGTCACTCACTCTGCATCACACACCATCATACAGAGAAAGACTGAATTGTCTGCCTGCTAGCTGGGGGCAGGCAGACAGCTGCTCAGAGGAGGCGGGATTCAGGTGGGACTCCCGAGCCGATCACTCTAAAAACAGTATTGGCTATCTATGCATGTATGTTTTGGCTGTAAGAATTCAAAGTGTGTTCAGAGTTCATCAAGCGTGGTTTTCTGTGTGAGTTTGTGTTGTGCTTGTTTACTCTGTGAATGCTCCCAAATGTATTAATGTGAATGCAACTGTGTTCGTGTATAGGACATGTATATCTGTGTTATGTGTGCAGAAATGTGTTGAACTGTTGGTGGCAGCTTCTAGCACTGTTGCAGATAGAAAAATGGGTCACCATTTCAAGATGGTTCTATTTTGTACACCAAACTTAGCTGAACTTATTGGGCCCAAATAAATTAACTTTCTAGATGGGAAAAGGCATTTGGGGAAAATACACATCAATGCAGTATAGTAACTGGACCAGATATGTGCAAAATGTTTTTTTAACAAAGACATTATCAGTAATGTGTTAATAATGTGCAAGTTATACACAGGGTGTACTGCATACCGCATAGAGAATTACAGTACTGCTTAACATAATGCAGAAATTTCTGTTTTCCCAAAAAAAGAGCAAGTTTATTTTTCACTAAAAATAAATTAAATGAATTGTGCCCTTCAAATGGTTTTACTACAAAGTTAAAATAAAGTTAAGCTCCATAACAGCACATGCATATGCATAGTGCTCAGATATGCATCGTGCAACGTATCTCCGGATGTCATAAGCAGCTGGGAATTTCTGGTGCAAGACTGAAATGTATCCTGACAATAGAAAAAATATATATTATTATTGGTATTAGTATTTATTTATACTGAAGATGATGCGTTCCAAAACAGCTTAAGGCAAAGGCAAACCTTTTAACCTGTCATGAGTTTTGCCTTAATAGTGCACAGATGTCCTCTTCCCCTACCCTTAACTCTTGAATATTTCTGATGTGGGTAGAATAATATGTACAGTAGACAGAGCAGACTGGCAGCCCACCAACTATGTTTTACATGCTTCACTAGTTTTTTGTTTAGGCAGTATGTGTCTCTAACAAACTATTCAGGCAATATTACATATTTATTTTGAATTTCAATTTGCGCTTTATCACATTTCTGCACAGTAGGCTTATCAGGGCAATACAAGCCTCAGCTGGCACAAGTTATTTCAGCTAAATGACTACAAGGACATTTTTAACATTGTATTGCACATTCGTACAAATTAAGTCAAAACACAATTAGTGATGCAGTTGTTATGATTGTACTCCTATTATCTTTACTTCAAAACAAGTAATATATATTGAAACAGATGCTATGGCCATATTGTGAATGACCCCAAACTGCAGACAGAACTGTTGTACAATTTCTGGTGTGTCCTACTAGCAGTTTCATTGCTTACGCTAAAACAAAAATGTGTTTCTATAATACTGGCAACACTCTACATGTGGGTCTTAATGTTTACACAGTATGGGACAATAAATGTTGAAGACCCACAATTTTCCTCTGACCATGTTTTTTTGTAAATCTAGGACCTGGTAGTGAGGGGCTTGTTCAAATTTTTCACAGAAACAGGTACGATTGTCCAGTTTTTAACCCACAAAAATCCTGCTACATGAAAAAAATGCCTCATAATCACTATGTTTTAGTATTAATTGAAAAGTAGAAACAGTGAACCCAAAAGAGATGCAAAAACTTAGCAGACGCCTTTATCTCATGGTTCTTACGCCTGAGCTGTTGTTTAAGAAAGGGTTAACACCGCTTCACTTCAACAAATGTGATGCCTTTAGCATTTGGTGATCTAAGGCTGTGGCTACAAATGCTGATGTAAGAAAACAAGTTTATTAAATAGGGTGAAAATAAGTCACCCCAGCTTTCCAGTGTGTAACATCGCACTGGAATACAGCCAGGTGAGTTTCATTACTCTGTCTATCAGTATCTGTATATTGTAAAATAATCTGGATTTATATTGTAACAAGTCAGCGCATGCAGACGCTACTATATTTCTGACATATTTTACTTCATGTCAAGAAATAAAAGTGTAATAATCAAGGGACTTATATCTTCATGTTGTAACTGGAAATTGTATTTATTCTGACTATCATATGACAAGAACATCTATAATATATTTGCAGTTGCTGTGCCTGGTTAGTGTGTTGGGACCCATTTGATTGAGTGATTGGATAAGTTATACACATTATGTGTATAAACATATACACACACAGTATAACTGGTTCAAACACACTAACCAGCCCCAAGCTGCAACAGCAACTGCACAGGACAAGAAATGCTGTTTGTAATACACTAAAAGGGCTGATTTTTTCATTAAGATCAGATGCTTTCCTGACTGTACTGCCATTGTCTGAGCCGAATAAAGAAATCTTTTTCAACCACATGATCACATGTTCTCCGTCTCTCAGACTTGCTTGCTGAGTTTTTCCACCCCAGTCCTCTGAGATAAAAAAAAAAGCTATATGAATTTGCCCTTCACTAAGGAGCAGTGGGGCACGGTGTGCCATTAAAAGTAGGCCAAGGCTCGACCTGAACAGATGCCGACCAATGGAGCGCTACAGTTAGCAAATCGGACAGTATGTCAGTGAAGTAAAAGAGGATTCGCTCTTAAAGAAAGACAGTTTGCTTCCAGGCCTAAACACTATGATTTTGACAAGGGGAACACTTGGTGGTCAGTGGGTAAATCCAGATGGTCCCTGAAGAATTAAGTGGGAAATTGCATCAACCCGAACCCCTATACACAAACCACAATAGCAAACGGGTAACTCAGCAACCTCTGGGCCTCCTTATTGTACTGTCTGGTCACATGGGCTCAAGTCAATCAAACTAACTTCCCTGCAGGGTAATACTCAAACGTCCCACTCTTAATTTCCCAGTACTAACTTACCAACAATTGAACAATCAATGTTAAATTTAGTGGGGTGTTGCAGGGAGGTTCAGCAAAGCACAAATATAAATATTGGGTGTGGTTTGGAAGTGAGATAATAACAGGCAATTGTTTTGTAAGTTTTTGCTCCATACCACTACCCCCATCCCTACTTGGTAAACTGAGACTGCTCTGCATTCAATTTGCAAAAATAAAAATTATAGTACAGTACATTTTACCACTCAAAATGTATCCACCTTCACTATTTAACAATGATGTCGTTTGTTTTGCTTCCCGTTTCATTCTGTACTAATCTTCCTTTAATCCATATTAGCATGTATCATTAAAACATTGTCACACAATAAAGCATGTCCTATTGATCCCTGTTGCAATTAAATCATATATTTGTTTACATAAATATACAAATAAACAAACAAGAAAAAAAAAACATACAACAAAATACCATGGCTAGCTACCCTACACACACACTTGCAACAGGAAATGTACAATAATACAATGTTCTGATTCCTGACAGACCAAAATCAGTGGACAGGTAAATTACCTCAGATCCCTGATGGCCTTGTTAACAAATTGCATTTGCGTAAAGTTCAGAATCGTAAATCTTGTAATAGACATATTTTTCTCCAAGATGTCTATTTTATGTAAACTACGTACCCTATTTAGAAAAGTAAACCGACTAATCTTGTTTTACATCCTTATCACTATTTTATATTAATATGGTGAACGTGGAATGTATTGACAGTTACCGCTTTAGACAAACAGCCTATGCTGTAGTGTAAAGACTGGTTCAGTGTTGTGACTACCGGAGATTGTCACGATTTGACATCAGACTGTTGGAAAAAATTCACCTATTGTGAAGGAAGTCGCAATATATGAGACCAGGGACCGCTCTGTTCCTATTCTTCTTTATTTATTTTGACTTAATAGATTAGGCTGTTTTCGTACCATGGCTAGCTTGAAAAAAGGGAATTTCTAGAAATGTAAGTCAATTTATATTTTACAATTTGCCCTATCATAAAATAATCACTTGATGGTTGTCTGACTATAGCTGACCCGAGCCAGCTGTTGATATGACAAACTGGTATTTCAAAAACACTGCCCCAATTTTTGAACAACTTTTTTTTTTAACAAAATAAAAAATGCTACCTACAAGCTGTGAAAAATCCTAATTGTAATGTTAATGAAGACTTGATATTGATAACCACCTTTCATGTATCCCCCAAATAAACCAGGTGGTTAGTTCCTCTCCTTTTCTCTTGCGTAATTTAAAAGTTATTAAAACATTTTAGCCAGGTTCCCTTTTCGGACAGTTGTCAAAAAACTTTTAAGCCCAAAGTTGGACTACTGCAACTCCCTTTATTCAGGCCTCCCTGTGGTCCAGCTTAATAGACTTCAGAGGATTCACAAACATGGCAGCTCGCCTTGTGTCTGGGACTCTGCTGCACTCCCACATCACTCCGGTTCAGAGGGAGCTACACTGGCTCCCAGTCCGTGAGAGAATAGATTTCAAGTTCCTGTGCACTGTTTATAAAGCATTAAATGGAGTTGGACCAGCCTATCTTCAAGCTGTTCTTCCTGTTAGAATCAATACCAGGAATCTACAATTGAATGGTTCCCTTCATATTTCTCTTCCTTTTTTCTCTCGAGTTAATTTGGGAGGCCGCACCTTTCAGACCAGAGTAGCTTATTTATGGAATTTGGTGCCAGTGGAAATTAGAACCTCTTCTAGCCTTCTTAAGTTTAGAAAGCTTTTAAAAACTTCACTTTATCAAAGAATATTTGGGTAATTTTAGTGAGCTGGAATGATTTTAATAATTAAATTTAATACATGATTTGAAAGTGTATAATTTTGTGCAATATATTTACATTGTTCATCATACTATTTATGATGTATGTTTTTATCACATGGTACTACATGTTAAATGATTTTAATGTTTGCCTTGTACAGCTCGCCGATGTCAATTGGCGAGTGGCGCTATATAAAAATGTTAAATAAAATAAATAAAATCAATGTAGAAGAGTAATCAGTAACCTTGTGCAGTGTGTGGTGCAAATCTGACTTACACTGACATGGTCATTTTCTTGCCAACACTTAACTATAAAGGGAAAGCTTAAATGCCCTAATTGGGTAATATACATTTTTGTAGTACAATCCGTTCACACTACAATGGATGGCTCAAAAAGGTTTGCTGCTTTATAATAACGACCAAGCAATTACTCCACCTTAGTATAATGGGGGTTCACATGGTCAATTATTATGCTATCTGTTTTTTGTTTTACTCCACTTAAATATAGAGTCTATGCAACACTGTGATACTTTTCTATGTTTTCCAAGAGTTAAAAGGTAAATCTGTAACATTATTATCCGAAAGGGAAAAGTGACAGGTAATGCCTGGGCATTTACTAGTTTATAGAACTAATGCATTTAACTGAAAGTTAGTAAGAAATAGCTATCAGAAAAAAAAATGAAAAACTGAAATGAAAAAAAGAACAGATGTACTATGTATTTGCTTTTCAAACTTCATATATATATATAATCTGCACTTTCCCCACCACAGCTCCAGGGTCAACATAAAGAAGAAACACATTACAGTCACCGTTGGATGGCCCCCAGACCACCCTTTCAATACAATCACACTGCTCGAAAAGAAACTTCTGAATGCACAGCCATTTGAATCAGCTGTTTCTGCTGGTAGGAATACCTGCTTTATTGCTTCTTAGGGGTATACAGCTGTTTTTAGTTGTAGTGTTTTGTGTTCTTCCACCAAGCTGGAACGTTTTAGTAATAATGCGCCCCTGGGTGTTGAGCGGCTGCCGAGTGAGGAACTCAGATAAAGAGGTCATAAAATAAATACAGGCGATAACAGAAGAAACATTCCTCCCCTTGCAACAAACAAATGCATTATCTTTCAATCATTCATTGCATGTTTGGAAAGAATATGCGCTGTATCTTCTGAAACACATACTTTCTAAATGCATTACCATTAACCACTTTTCCACATTAGATAATCATTATGTACAACATAGACACCGCCACATAGGAATACAATCTTCTAAGCTGTGTAAGAAAAAAGAACTCAGAACAGAATTCTAGAAGGCCTTGGTACTGGCATTTCTTTTAGCATGCTGCCAAACACAATCGACATTGAAATTGTCAAACAAAAGTAGCAGTTTCTGGTATATCCCTTTGTTTTAAGTATTATTGCTTAGTTAAACACACAGGCAGACAGATATAAAAACATAATTTCCCACCTTTGTATGCAGCTTGGCCAACTGCTTGTCATCCAGGTCACACTGAGTGTAAACTCGCCTTTTATAACGGAACTGCAGAAGGGAAAAAGAAATGACAAAAGTTAATATACACTAGATTGAGTCTATTCATAGCCTAGTATTGAGTAGTACTGTTGCTGTGTGTAAAAATTGTTGCTATGTTGTCTAAAATATCTACTGCAGGTGTTCAGGGCAGGTAAAGGAAGCTATTTGTTTTAAATGGAGCACTGGTCAGTGTCAAAAATATACAAATTGGCCCCTTCAATTCTGGTCCTTTTCTTAGCTGATAGATCCCAGCATTGTGTCTTGTTGACTCTTAAAGTATCACAATAAGTCAGTCTAAAAGTGTCTCTCCTTCCCTCCTGTCCTGGTCTCTGTGTTGTGCTGTCTTGTGACAAGGGTTAACTTTTTTTTTGAGGTTTTAAAAACTTGAATAAAGTCTCTTTAAACCTTCTTATTTCTAGTCTAAATAGATTAAATTCCTTTTTGCATAACCCAGGGCGGGACTAGTCTAGTTTATCTTTGCTGGACTCTCTCCAATGCCACTTTGTATTTTTTGTAGTACAGAGAGCAAACCTGAACGTGGCATTACAAGTGCAGTCTCACCAATGCATTATACAGCCTCATCATAACCTCATCTGATTAGGCTAAGCAGTGCAAGCAGGCATTGTTTAACTTGAATGAGCTTGGAACTACAGTTAAAAAGGCCAACAAAATGATAGCCAAGGAAATTATCATGACATGTCCAAGGTGCGGAGTAAAAAATCAATGTCACCCTAAAGGATGCAAAATAAAGATCATCCTTGTTTTACATATATGTTGATCACTACCACTGACCTATCCAGACCCAGACAAGCTTCACAGCAATAAGAAACAACATAAAATACCAACTGAAAAGTAAACCAGATTTACAACATATCTGACTGTTGCAAAAGTATCACTTTTTGTAAAGATGTAGCACATTTTGAATTACTCCAGATTACCCAAATGATTAGAGTGTTTTTATTACTTGCTCTTCATGTCTAATCGACAGAAAAAATGCACAGTCATATAATAAATTAGAGAGTTAATGGAAAAATTATTGTACTGTTTGTTGTACTCAACAACTGTGACCTAAGTGTTATTGTTGTGGCCAGTTGGCAATTATGGGGTTACATTGAAAAGAACCTGTAGTTGACACGCCCCTTAATCAAGAGTATAAAAGCAGGACATCTGCTACTCTCAGGTCAAGCACCTGTTTGAAGCAACACCTCAGAGCAGTGAGGCAAGCTACAGGTTTGTTTTACGTTGTGTAATGTATTATGAGAGATATTTAAAAAGGGATCGTTTTTATCTGCTACTTTTGATCTCTAAGAATGGATTTATAATTGTTTCATTGAATTGCATGGTTTGCGTGTTTGATTTGGATGCAATGTGTCTTTGTATTTATTATGTGTTTTTGTTTTATTTTAGAATGGTCACTATTGCTGTTTTTTCCTGACCTTGTTTGTATAATTGCATAATTGGACAGTTGCCTTAAGTGTTTATTCATGTGTTCTGAATTAGTGTATTTTTGTAGTTTTAATTTATTGAAATACATTATAGTTACAGCTAGTGATGGAAAAAGTGAAGCCTTGTGAACCTGAGTCCTATGAACCACTGGTTCGCCAAAAGGTTCACTAATCCGAATCACATGCTATTTAGTGACATCTAATGGCAGATCTGCACAGCCCAATGCCTACATATACAATTAATATAGACAGTATAAAATACACACACCCTCTTGCTGGATGTGAACCAGCATGTGGACCAAGCTCAGCGCTAACATGCAACATACTACCACTCAACCTTTAATGCAGTCATGTTACAAGATTCCCAATACCTTACATACATGTTGTTTTTTTCCTTCAGGCATTTGTACATAAATCATGTAAGATTGTTCACTTTTGAAAGTTTAACAATCAGGCAATTTCCATAGAAAAAGAGAAACAACTCTCACCTTTTTCTCACTCTATTTTGGTAGCACTGTGTATGTTTTCTTTTAGCCTGAGAAATTCTTCTTCTAAATGCAAAATAACCTAATTAATATTAAAATACAGGAGGGTATATTTAAACTGTTTGTGTCCTGAGTTTAAATTTGGTCTTGCGTGACTTACTGGTATCATACAGCTTTATTAAACTGGGTTTCCACAAAGTTTTTAGGTTGGCCACCAAAAAAAAAAAAAACTCAACAGACATTGCGTTACACAAATAATAATAAAAAAACAACATTACATAAGAAAGCACTGTGGAAAGAACAATGACACCTTCTTACATTATACAGTACAGTAAGAATTCATGTTAAAAAAAGAGCAATAACAAAAAAAAAAGCTGAGCCATAAATAATATAACAGGTCTTAAAGTTAACGCCCGAGGTTCCCCTAATCTAAAGGGAGCAGGAGTTTAAATAAAAAAAGGCTGTCCTAGATGGACACTGTATTGGCAGAAACAGCTCAATGGTGCCAAATTCATCTGTAGAAACAATGTAATATTGGCAATGCCTGGGGTCTCAGTCAAACAGGGCAGTCTGTAAATTCCATATTTTTGGACCACTGATGTAATAGAAAATTTTACTGGGAAAAGGATTTTTCGATCATAATTGTGAAATAAAAGGATGTAAGGCGACAGTGAATTATTCAGTTATCTGGTTTCTTTCTGTGTTTTATGAAGAGAACACGAAAACACAAATCTGTATATTTGGAACCTCTCCAGGAGGCACTGAGCATAACTATATTGTACTACCTTACCTTTGCTTTTTTAACGTACCCTAAATCCAGTAACAAACTTAATACAAAATTAAATCACCCATTGTTCCAGTTTCTCTTGGGAATGGCATTTTTCTCCCTTATATACATGCACAAAATGAATAAACACTGTGTTGGAAATCCAAAGAAGAAATCAGAACGGAAATTCCTCCTATGACTGCATACTGTGTATTCAACGGCTAATGTGTATGATAGAAGAACAGGACCCTCCAGCTCCTGCTCTCATCCCTGAGCAAAGGGTGTTGTTTGAGTGGCTATTCTGACTCCTTTTATATAAAAAGCACATTCTAAGAAAAAGCTGTGTACTGATCCTTTGAGCTGTGTAAACACGAATGGGTATCACAAAGATAAATACTAACTGTGGTGTAGTGGCGTCGCAGTCAAGGCCGTTGAGCGGCAGAAATATCAAACCCGAGGCGTCAGACTGCGATTCAGTGCTTCCGCGTCACTTTGGTTTTGTTTGTTTGCTTGCTAAAAAATAAATCAAAAACACTTCAAAAACAAAACAGCACCCACGCTATGGCTGCCTCTGTGCATAGACAGGGCAGAAAGCTGCGACTCTCTGCCCTTCATCCAAACTCTCCGCTGCAAGCAAACATTTTTCAATGGTGTGGTGTCTTCTCCAGGTGGCTAATTGGCCAATTGATTAACCAACCAGGAACTGTATGCCTAACATTCTCAGGCTGATCAATCAGACAATCAGCCTCCCCAGAAAGACACCAAATGATCACGATTTATGTAATAGCACACTGTACTAGTCTGAATTATTATTTTTATATACTTTATATACCAACAAAAAAAGTCCCATTACTCAGAGTTCAAATGATGAGTCTGGAGGACTGGTGGTGAGAATAAACGAAGGCTTGGAGTTTAAAATTTAAACGCGCAGAGCATCATTATTATAGCTTTTTTTGTCATTATTCATTCATCTAACCCTGTCATAAATGTATCGGAATTTTCCAAATGTAAAATGTCAATCAAACTCCTTAGATATCTTCTCTTTTAAAAACTAGGACATTTCAATCAGGTCAGCTGAAGTGAGAATGCCTTTGAAGCCTCTGGCTTTAATACTGAATGCAGCTGACCAACAGTTTCTAATACCAGGGTTGAGTGTAGTTGAGTTGGACCTTAACTATGAAGGGATCACATACGAGAAAAAAAAATATATATACCAAATAAGTTCAGAAGTATTCAGGTAAACAACAGTACAGTAATTGCAGACATCAGTGCGTACTAAAATGATGTAAGCACTTTTATTTGTGTTTACTATGAGCGGCTGCCACAAAGCAAGCAAGCCAGCCAGCCTGCCTGCCACTGCCCCTCTGAGTTCAGCTGATGCACTGAGCCTGAGAGCCTACAGCACTGGTGGTGGGAATACATGAAGGCTTGCATGTCTACAAAGTAAAAAAAAAAACTATGAATTCAACAGCAAGAAGTTCTCCAAGCCAGTTATTCGGTTTCTACAGCCAAGTATAGGGGCTATTTTGCATTGACGGAAGGATACATTGAATAAAACGTAATTTAAAGGTGTGATTAGTTCTTGTGTTTATATTTTTTTATGTTTTTGCACATACTGATTTACATAGTTTCATAATATTGTATTTTAATTCCATGTGATTTTTTTTTAAAGTATGTACAGTTTAGGCCCCATATGAACATTTCATGTTTTTTTTTTTGTTTTTTTTTCATGAAAGTTCCCAAAATGATTTTTCACAGAAAAATAAGTTTCCCACGCATGGGCCCTGCATTTAAGCACATTTTAAATGTGACTCAGGTTGCAAGCAAAGAGACAGCTTGTTCAATCAATAAATGTATTTATTAGTATGCTTGTATAGTGTACTATTTCTTTTATTGCAGATAATTCTAAAGGGCACATTCATTTTAATATTTGTCTGCAAGTATAGATGTCTTACCTCTAGATAAGGGACAGGGGTGATCGAGGGCAGCGGATAATCCTTCAATAATCGCTCCTCATCAAGAAATTTCCCTGCTTTCCCATTGTATGCTGGTTGGAAGAGTCCATAGTTCAACACATCCTTCAGACTCTGATTCAGAGTACATAAAATCCGCTGCTTTGAGGACCAGATCGGCGCCTCTGTGTTGAACTTCAAACATTTCTAGAACAGAAAAAATGGAGATGTTACTAATCACCTCAAATTAAATATTCATGTTAGGTACTGTAGTCAACCAATATACACACAAGATGGAAACATCTGTTCAAAGACCTCAACCAGAATATAGCCATATTATTACTTTAAATAAATATATTCATAATTATATTGAGGACATGCTGACATTTTTTTTTTTTTTCATCCAATAGCCTTTTTAGCTTGTGCTAGGAAATAAAACTAGAACTAAGCACGGGGATTCAGTCAGCACGGAAAAGCACTTGCACACAGCAGCCACAAGGTGGAGCGTGTGGTACTCAGGGGAGGCTGCACTATCCTTTTACGTTTAATATAAACTCGTACATAAACATAACTAACATCCATTCTTTGCGTAAATTTTAACTTGAACACTGGCCACTTTCTAGCGACCACTTCCATATAAATCCACATAAAACACAGTGGACGTGAGACAGATTACAGTTGTTGCCTTTTTAAATTAGGAGGGAAAGCATAAGTATTCCATGCTTGCCGTCAGTCAGGTTAGAAATGTGTCATCTCCTGACATTTGACCACAATAGAAAACCAAAACATTTTGTCAGGCATTTTTCAGATGCACATATAGGCCCTAATCTTGATTTTCCATTGTGGACATCCTAGAAATCTCCGGCTCTCCGGGATCAAACTAGTTACAACAGATTTGTGCTGAGATGTGATTTTTGAGAATAAGTATAAAATTATAAATTATAAAATAATAAAAATTATTTAATAATAAAAATGTTTTTTTTCACTGCACTTTTTAATTTACACGTAAACTTGACTGATTTTGTTTCAAAGTAACCTACTGTACTGCAACCACGTTATTTCTCAAAGCATGGATTGATACCATTAAAACAAGAGATCAGGTTAGAGGAAAGGCAAAGTAACCTTCATTTGTTGAGGTAGTTTGAGTAAAGCAAAGAGAAAAGACTATAGAAAGGTGTGATATTTCACCCAGGAGCAGCCCTATCTTTACTTTTCAAAAATAAAAGAAAAACACCAGCTCAGCTTCTCCAATCATTAGCTGAACTCAGACGGTCGGTCAGGCAGACAGACATGTCACTGAAACCAGTCAACCTGAACAAAAATGCTCCCTGCATTTGTATACAAACTGATGTCCACAATGCTGTACTGCATTTAATATTATACCATATTCTGGAACTGGCAACTTTAAAATCTGAACCCCTGTTTTGGAAACTGCTGATAGGTTGCATTCAGTATTAATGCCAGTAATGGCAGGAGAATTAACTTTTGAAATCTGCTGACCCAGACACACTTTGATCTTCAAAGGTGAGAAACTCCCAGACAGTTTCCAGTGAGTTTTTGTCTAGTAGATGAACAGCTACAATGTATAATTTTCCATTTAAATAGGACAAGTATTTTTTTTGTTGTGCCAAATTATAATAATAAATAATTATGAAAAATGCTGAATATCTAAGTGGCGTTAAATCCTTCACATTATTTTATGTGCCAGAATTCCAATTAATGTGTTATCGAATGATTGATAGCCGCAACAGTCTATAACGTACAATCACCTACCATTTGGGTAAAACACAAAATGTGATTACAAAGGAACTGCTGTTAGTTTGTCAATTCCTGAAAGAATCTTAAGGCTAAGTGTGATCATGTAACATTTAATAGAAATGGCACATGGTTTGAAGCATAAACTTGGTGATTTTCAGACTGGGTGTTAATCTTCCTCACGAGACAAGCACAATATCTCTTCTGCAATTGTCTTATACTTCTTTCTGTACAGAGTGCTGGCTCCAGGCTTTCAAGCCTTCTTGTGTCAGGAAATATTAATAATAAAGTGAAATATAGCTCAATTATATAGGAGAGTGTAAGATCCAGACAATATGAACAAACATCAATCAGGTCGGTCAACATAATGAAAACATAAAAACATAACATCTCAACTAATGCAAGGGGCCATTATTGTCAACCTTTCCCAATACTATCTAGACAGTTCCTTTGAGTCAAGGCTCTAAACCATGTTACCCATCTTTTAAAACAGATATTCATCTCAGGTTCCTGAAGAAGCCATTTCAATGGGAAAAAAGAAAAACTTGTTGCAATTTAGTAAACATTTTCTTTTGTAATTTGTAATTGAAACAGAACTGCATTCTGTTACAACATCAAGATTCCAGTAAAACAAATTCCCCCCAAGTCCACATCAAGGCAAAAGTGGCCTTTTTGAAAGAAACAAACAAACTCAAAGACTATCTTCATCATTATTTTTTCCAGTTGATGTTCTAAAGGCTGCTTGGATTGAGAAAGAAGTAATACAAACATTTCTCCTGCAATACAAACAAGCCTTGCCCTTTTTTTGTTGCACACTATTATAATCCCCCCACTGCGGATTTAGAATGAAGGTGGTCATCCATTGGTCCATTTGAGTTTTACATACAAAATCGGTCATAAGTCTCCCACAACCAAAAAGTCCTTGAATTGCCCAGTTTAAATCACAAGTGTGAATGGGGTCTAAGTCATAATGACAAAAATGCAAAAATCAAAATTACTACATATATTTGTAGTGTTCTACAATCAGCAACTTTAGCATTTCTTTACAATCTAGGCAGTTAAAGGTAGTGGGCTCAGGCGTATGACCAGTACTGTATGCAGTATCTAGAAACTTGGAAATGATTTAGCAAACAGTATTGAGAATGGCAGGGTCTGAGGCTATATGGAGGTTTCTAAACATCTGTCTGTATTTCAAACGTATACATTATACTGTACATGGGCATACAGTGGATGTAGATTATGGTGATCCACTTTGTCATGTTACTGATAGCTTGTCCCTTGCATTCTTGCTGTAAATATATATATATATATATATATATATATATATATATATATATATATATATATATATATATATATATATATATATATATATATATATATATATATAATGTAATTGTCCTTTTGTCCTTTTGTCCTTTTGTTAAAATAACTTAGATTGGACTATACTGCACCTTAACATAATTTGTGAATCCTTGAAGTGTTGGTAAGACATTCAAAGTTAAAGAAAGGCTTATAAAAACCCTGGTGTCTGTCCGGATAACAAACATTCTAAGCTATCCAGCTCACTTAGCACATCAACAAAAAATATAAACTACTGCATTTTGTAGAGAACAATGAACTCTGTTTTTGCATCATAATAATAACTGCAAGGTGCTAAGAGAAAAATACTGACATGCAACTCTGAATTATTTCAGACTCAATGCAGTGTTACTACAGGGCTACAGGGACTTCAACAGAACTGCCATGAAAGTCATGTGGGTGCAGCTCTCCTGACAGACAACACATATACAGTCTTTGCCCAGGGATTTAATTGCTTGAAGGTCAAAGAGATACGTGTTACATTTTTTTTTAAAAAGAAAATAGTACATACTCTGGAGGTTTAACTATAACATAATACATGCAATGCAGAAACAGATATGAGTGACAGCTCTTTTGCTAGTTGTTAGATCACCTACAATATCAGTTCTTTCTATAAGACAGCAGTCTGCACCAAAGGAATTATGCTACCCAAGTGTAACCATTATACTTGTAGTATTAAGTTGATGACTTGGTAAAGGGAGGCTTGTGATAAAGACAAAATCTTGTATTGGCGGCTTGTTATTTTGAATTTCAAAAAGGTCACAACCTTGTTTTAATTCACAATTTAACAAAATATTAGGCTAAAACAATATATTCCATTCCCCAAAACTACCAATTAATGGATACAACAAACATTTTTTTCTCACATGGGTAAAACATCGTCAAGTGCCAAAAGTGCTTTGCCATGGTAACAAGACAGCCCAGTGAGTCATGTTGTCTTATTTGCTCAAGGGAGAGTAATGGAAAAAAGGACATTTGAATTGTTGGTTATGGCTGTCATTGAAGTTGATACCATGGTTAGGGTTGTTTACAGCTTGACTTGCAATGGTAGGGTTTATTACATACTATACTACACTTTAGAATTCTACAAAAAACCTATGACATTAATTAAACTCTCAGCACATGTTAAGAAAATCAACCTATAATAATGTTAAAAGTAATCAGGTCTTGAGTTCACCAGCAACTTGATTTTTTTTATAACACTGTGTGTAATTCATTCAAACTTTTTTACAAAAGCCAATTCTAATTTACATTCCAACTTAGGACTGCATAATACATATAATTTAGCCTAGAGTTCACGCCGATAATTTCCCATAATATGTCACTCTTTCTTAAATGGTAATGTCAAACGTAAAACTACACTACATTATGACAATTTAATGTCATTATGAAAAGCATAACTCTCTCAATAATTCTATATACTCCTACAGTATTTATCGGCTATACACCATTGTGACAGAGACAGAATGATTCTTGGTGATAAATCTCACTTCCGACCTGTGAAGGCACTGTGTAATGGGAACAGTGTGCCCTGGACTGGATGGCCAGACAATTCATTCCCAGGGTTAGAAGGAAGTTGGCCATCTAGAAAGGGGGCAGAGCTACGATACACTAAATCATCGACCCGGAAGGGAAGCTCCCATCCTCGGTCAGCAAAAGAATAGCCTGGACTCGAACTCGCGACGTTCAGACTATAGGGCACACCCTGCACACCACACAGAGCGCCTTTACTGGATGCGCCACTCAGGAGCCCCTATACAGCCTTTTTTGCTCATCTTTATCAAGGGTGCCAATAATTTTGGAGGTGACTATATAAATATTTAAATGGTGTCTCCTATCTATTTGTTACTATTGTTTTACTTTATTTCCTTAATGTTAACTGTTTCCTTTATTCAGTTCTATTCGTACTATATTTTGCATTTGGGATCAAACAACACAACATAAAAATCAAATCACACCTGACATCAAATCTCCCCAGAAAGGTCCCATTACAGCAAATTAATACATTGATAAATAACTCATTTCAGTCCAGAACTTCCAGCAAACAATGGGACAGCAGACATCTCCCTGGCAGGGAATAATATACAGACCTTTGTTTTAAATGCACAATAGTCTAAACCTAGACCTTACTGTATGATAAATGACCTCAGTGGTAGTATCAGGCACTTTGTCATTTCCAGTGCATACAAACTGAAGTGATTGGAGCTGTACAGGCTTTAGTTAAATATAACTGTGTAGTGTAGGGCTCTGCATGGAACTAAGACTACTGCCTACCTCAAAAACCATGAAGGAACCTGTCTCCAGGTTTCGGAGGGCTAAACCGAGCTAAGCTGTTTCACACAATAAATGTTAGGTCAATTAGCTTTCTATTTGTACATACAAACCACTGACTTATCCATTGAATTTTGCACATTTAGATGAATACTTGGTAATCTCCTTTGCATCAGAGACAGCTGAGAATCCATTAATCTCCCTTTTAATCCCCTAAAAAGAGACTTTTGATGAAAGAAGGCTCTCACATTGTCACCACTCCCATAAAAACATGACGCAAAAAGATCCCCCATGCCAAAACAATATTTTTTAATTACTAACCATTTACAAGATCTGGCCTATCCCTGAGGGATATATTGTGCTGTTAATTGACTGCAGGTAGTTTTTTTTTTTTTTTTACAACAGATGTTCAAAAACATTCTCAAAAAAAATAAATCTGTACCTTGTTTTTGCCTGCTGTCTAACCCTAATCAATCTGGGGAGATGGCTCAATACTGTATCCTCAAGGCACCGACAGTGTGTAAAACAAACATCTACACTGTGCTATCTATCACCATGTAATATATCCACGAGGAATATAAAATTACCATACTATTGCAAAGATTACTAAAGTTACTTAACACCAAAGTACTTTTTAAACCAGTCTGAGTTGGCGCTGCTGTAGCCTGTAACAGGAAGAGGAAACCCCTTGGTGTGTGGTTCTGTTGCATTGTGGGACATGGAGTTCTAAAGAAAAAGAAAAATCTTGTTTTTTCTTCAACACCCTAGAATGGAGAGGACTACACTTCAGATCTTGAGTTTCTAAATTGAAGCATTTTAACTAAGCTGAGAAAGCTATATAATTCTTCCTTGCAAGACTGTTTAAACTTTCTTCACATATATGGACTGGTAACTAAATAACTTATGAATTTCCATGGTGCATAAATCGATTGTATGATTAATTCTGTTTAAATTGAGTATGAAGTAATATTAACCTATGTTGAATTACATGATCAAATATGAATCCATGAATGCTGAATGTTGAATGATGAATATATTTAGAATCTTAATTACAACTGAATATATGGTTAATTTGTCTTGAACATACTTAGTATAATGCTTGATTATACATTGAAAAATAATTACTACAATCAAATGCAATCTACTTTTAATTTTATTTTTGTAACTTTTCAAATAAAAGAAAGTATTTACTTTCAACAAGATTTGTCGTTTTGTTCTTATATGTTGAAACAAGCACTGATAGATGATAACATTGAATTAAATCAAAGTTGAATATTGTCTAAACCTTAAATCATATGCTGAATGAATCAATCATATTTATAGCCAGAATTATATGATTACTGTAGAATATATATATTCATATGTTTAAGACTAACTTTGGATTGCACTTGGATATTAATGTAGTTTTGATGGTAAGATAGAAGGGTATTGTGGTAACCCCATTGTATATTTTAGAGTAAAATATTGTTTATACATAGCTAAAAGCAGATCTTGAGAAGGTATCCAAATACATGTATACTTGTCTCGAGATAGCTTAAGGATTTATGTTACAATTACTTTATCATAACTTTTATCACCACAGCACCCTGGCCTTATGCTGCCATTGCCATTAGAAAATGGATCAGAGATTTCCTTTAACCTGATTGGTGAATATGAAATTCCTAATCCCTGGTAAAGGACTTCAAATGTTATCATTCAAACTTTGTTTAATCTCTGTTCCAAATCAATCCCTGGTGGTAAATATGTAAAACAAGTACTGATTTATGTATTTTACCTTTTTTTCTGCTTGAAGAAAGAAAATCGCTGTTTCAGTATGCACCCTCTGCTTCCTCACTGTCCTATATGTTCAATCTGTCTATTTAAGTTTAGTATAGCAAATAACGTTTAAAAAAAAAAAAATTTAGAATAGAGTTTGCTGTCAGCAGCAATACAGTGACCACAACAGCAATAGCAACTAGTCTCCGGTTTGAATGACAAGTTGTAGAAATCAAACAACTAATGCAGACTGATGACTTTCAGCATATCATAACACAGGCGCTGTGCTCTCTTCCCTAACAAAGCCAGGAGGCTTTGAGTAAACTTCATGAACACACTGTGAGCAAGTTACTGAACAAACAGTACGATCAGCATTAACACATGAAGGCAATTACAGATTTTTAATTACTAAAAACAGACCACGTATTCTGAACAAACCGCATTACTCACGGAATATTGAGGAAAACGTTTGTAGGCGTTAGCAATTAAAACTAGTGGGGCATAAAATCATGAAAAATAAAAAACAGAAAAACTTGAAATCATTTTTTTTTTAATGCGGCCATTTTCTAATAGCAATAGAACCCTCATGAGAGGGCTTTATCGCCTGGTAAGGCCCACCTCGTGCTGTTACATGACCTCACAGTTGTTAAGTCTTTTAAGCATTGATTACATGTTTTAAAAACATGTAAAATCAACCAATGGGATAACACATCGTTATTTGATTATGTTACGGATACCACACATGTTCGCTTTACTGCACCAGCACAGCACACAGTTCCATAAAGCACACTGAGCAATTGCATGGAAGGTGATTTAAACATTGAGCAATGAAAGCCACTTACAACAGGTTTCCCTAAATTGTAGACCTTGTAATGTCTGATTGCCCAGGATTGCTTAATATTGCTGAAAAATAAATTAGATAGCTTCAAGGAATATTATATTCCCCTAAAAGATTAGTTAATTATAGCATAAACAAATTGAGATATCAAAGTCTTTGATGTAAAATGTATTTTTTTTTACTGTAGTTGTGCAATATGACAGTATGGCTTCCCAGTGCTGCAGAACTGCTCCCTAAATCCCAATGAAGTATACTGCACATTGTATAACTACTATTACTATTACTACCTTTACCTGAAACAAAAACCTCCCAGCTCTTACTTGAAAATCGAACAACATCATTTTTGTATGACTTCTTTCCTTGTAAGACACTGCAACTATTTAATTTGTTACAGTTACTAGTTAGTAAGGTTAAGTTTTTGCAAAGTTATTTAAACATCTTAGCCAGCACTCCAGATAAGCTGCGTAATGGGTGTTTTATGCACTGAAAATATATGAATTACGTATGATATTTAAATGCAATGTTTAACGAATATGCATAGCAATTTAGCGGCACAGCTTGAGTTTGCATGTTATCAAGCTTCTTGTACTTCGTTGGTTCCCAGCATCTCAATGGTCAATTGAGAATATACTGCATGCGGTAGCTAGAGAAATGACAGGACAGCTTGTAGCCTACCTGGGAATTGCCAGATACATGTGACCAATAAGTCTGGGTTTTCAGTTTTTTTTTTTTAAATGTGCAGTTGAATCCACTCACTTGCAATGCGTGTTTGTCACTGGTGAATAAGCGACTAGATTCTTGAGTTAGGATTCTTGAGTTAGGATTTCTCGAGTTAGCGATTCTGGATAGCTCTGCGCCTCAAACTAACCTATGCATGTACCTTTCTATCAACCACGTTTCTGGAAGGTAAATCTATGTAATAAATACAATATTCTGTGTTTGGAGGGGGTTAGGATGTTCATATTTTGCTATAGCAAGACAATCAATAAGGAATACAATATTGCCGTTTCTTTAGAAATATATAGTATGTACATGCAGCCATTTTGTTAAGTATATTCCATCTGCAGCATTGGAATACAAATCTGTTTCTATGTTTATTTGCTTCACAGTTATATTGTTTGTGGTCAATAAAACAAATAAGAATAATTGCTGTTTTTGTTTTTATTGTAAGACCAAGTTCGTGTTCAGTAGTTCAACGTAACATTACAGTTAAAATGTAAGGTTGTAGTTAATCTGTGCCCCTTTAGCATTAAAGTATGTACATCATTTATTGAAAGTTCTCATGACTTCAATGTAATGTTGCATTTTGATCACCCAAAATACATTTTACTCCCTATCAGCATGATTTTCAAAACGGGCAAAATAAGAACTAGGTCGCAAAATTATTTTTAAAGCCTGATTAATGCAACCACATCACTTGATTTATATTTTTAAAGCGTCAACAAGTGAAGACACGACTCATTTCATCTAAACCCTTTGAAAGCCACATACTTAGTGATCCAAATCAGCTTTTAGAAATCGACCTAGTTCTTACTTTGCCCCTTTTGAAAATCATGCTGTTAGTGTCTAAATTGGAGAGTAAATTACTCAATAACCCAAAACCTTATCTGGAGTGCTGATCTGAGCTATGAGATTTTGCTTATAAAACATGGGTAAAGTTTGGTGAAATTCTGAGGTGCTCACTACTCAAAAATAACATTATGTAATTTTCTCATATTTTTAAACCGGTTTTATTGATTTTTCCATGTCACTCAACTTAAATGTTTTAGTCCATTATGACAGTAATAAATACTATTTATCTTCCATCATTGCAATTTGTTTCTCTTTATTCTGGGTACATGAAAGCAGGCGGAACACAGCACTTAAAGCAATATTAGCACAAATTGAATCAACTGCTATGGCTTAAACTGAAAATACAATACATTTTAACATCATTAGTCCAAGTAATAACAGTTTTAACTTTACTTCATCCATCTAATCAGGAGATTTCAGGGTTTGTGTTGTGAGCCATCAGTCTAGACTAAAACAATTAAACAAATGTGACACCATGACATCACTGATTAATCCAGTTTTATTTTTAAAATCATATTTCCTTGTAGTCGCCTTCTAGATGATAAATATCGTCCTTGCACAACAAATGATACAGACCTTGAAATTTGACAAAAAAATCCAATACCAATTAAATCTCCCTTGAAAAAATATTATTCACAACAAAATGTTGGTGTAAAATTGTAATATGTATTTAAATTGTTTATTCATAACATAGCAAGGCAGTTTCACACAAAATATATGTACTGTAGAGGATCTTTAATGAGAATCTATGACATAGGTCCAAGTGCTTGTTCGTTATAGCCTCACCTTGCCCATGGTAGAAATACTGTATGTCATGGATTTTAATGAAGTCTTTTGTTATGCCACAAATGCTTACATTTACTATAAAAATATCAACAAGAACATACTGCAGCAACCCAAACTAATTGGATGAACAGGATCTAAGTAAAAATTCCTCTATTAAAATATCTTCATCTAAGTCAAAATGTAGATCAATGTTAACCTCCATCTTAAAATATTTGGTGTTTTATGAAAATCAATGCTTTGTAAATATAGTTTGTTTTAAATTATATCTAGTACGCTTTGCAATAGAATATGAAGTACTCACAATAATAATAATAAAAAAAGACCCGGTCACTAACTTTTAATAACATAACTAATTTTGCAATATGAGTGGCTGTATACTATATAGAATGCTATTACCCAGCTATACTGCCCATCTCGTATATACCATGCAACTAGTATGTAACACTGAGAAATTCTCCCAAAATCTGTACATTGGTACTTGTTATACTGAGCAATTTAGTGTTGTACAGCCAGCTTGATTTCATTAGTTCATCTTTGCTGTTTTGGGTTGATGTGTCCACTCAACTTCCCTCTATTCGGCTTATTGATGAGATTCTCACAAGGCTCTCTCAGGTAGTTATTAAAAACTCCCATGCTTTGCTAAATTCCATGTGTCATTGCTGCAGCTTGTGGAAAGGTGCCACCATATTAAACTGTAGAACAGAAACAGACACTGCCAGTGAGTAACTGATGAAAGGACAAATTTGATTCCTCTTTCTGTCCTAAAAGGGATATTACCCAGGAGCCAGTCACTCTCTTCTTATTATTGTTTGTTAATCAGCAGTGTGCTTTTTTTTTGCGTGTTCCTTTTTTTGCCTCCTTGCCAATGCCTCCAGATGCTGTTTCTTTAATCAGCAAAAATATGTTTCTTTACAAAAGATGCCTTTATACAGTAAACACAATTCTTCATCATTAATGCTATTCAGCCTAGAAAAAATAACCATTATTTATGGAAACAAGAAAGCATTAATGTTCAGACTATAGTGTAAACCAGTTGTTGTCTCCATTTTGCCATACCACATAGCCTCTCTCCTTTAAGGTTAGGCTTATACAGGTTCACGCCACTTATAACAGACTCCAAGGGACAATGGAAATCATTTCTTTATAAACGATGTGGTAAACACAATTTGAAATGCTGTATGTAACTGCGAACATAAGTACCTTATATATAAACAATACAAGAAAGCTTAACTGCCAAAGAACGGCAGTTTATTATTTGTACAAAATATGCCCCTGTGGGCTATACAAGTAATCAGTAGTACCATTTTCCGAATTTATATTTTTACTAAACGTAATTAAAATTGGAAACATTATACGTTTAAAGTGTACAACAGCTGTGCCAACAAAAACATAGAAGAATAAAAGTAAACGGCGTTTTTCCTGCGTGACGTCACAAATGCTGGGATGTCTCTTCCTCGAGGAGTCTGCGAGACCCCTCAGGACGTTATAATATCTATCTGTGGAACAGGAAAACTGTACATAATAAAACGGTATTGTATGTATTAAACTGTACTTATTAAACACAAAAGACCTGCCTGTGGAACAGGAAAACTGTATGTATTAAACGCAAAGCATTTGCCTGTGTAACAGGAAAACTGTACGGATTAAACAAGTCCATTTTAACCAGAGTAATTCTCCATTGAAACCCATGTTGCTTGGCAGGGACATGCCTCCTCAATACGTTGTAAACCATTCTAACAGGATCTGTTGTAAGTGGAGTGCACCTGTAGTATTATTTAACAGTGAAATGCCAAAGCTGTTGTTCTATTAGTCTGGAGACAGAGACATCTTTCAAGCACCCTATTTACTCAAGTTCAAGTGTGAATTTAAACATCAAAACATTCAGTACATTAATATTGTAACGAGCATGGGAATTATAAACGATAATCAAAAACAATGAAATAACAACAATGAACATTTTCCCCAAAACAGTTCTTAATCCCAGAGTCCTCTGCACCTCATTTGCATGCCAGCCCCCTTCAAGGGACAGGCTGACTCCCGGCAAGACACCCACTACAATATTGATGAATTCAAACGCTCACAAACTTGTTTAATAAGGTTAACAAATTTAGTAATTAGTATAATAGCTGCTTTACCTTAGAAATCTTGTATGCAGATGTGGAAAAAGTAAAACCAGTGCAATATCAAAATCCAAATGAAACACCAAACACAGATCAATAGTGCTACTACTGTACAGTACTGAGCATAAGGTCTTCAGTTATAAAAAATAAAATGAAGAAAGTTGTTTCTTTTGTTTGTTTTGCTTCATATGCAATTATGAATGATTCATAACAGTGGCATAATTAATTGTGATCTGCATTGCATAAATAACCCAGGTTTATTTAGTGAGTGTGTGGCTTCTGCAATCCGAGCCGTCCTCTTTCTGTCATTTTTCTGTCATTTCATTTTCTGGCATGCCACACTCAGATGAGAGCTGCCACTTCACAGCGCTTTCCTGCCACTCAGTGCACTGTACATCTTTGAGAAGACGGCAGTCTTTTGAGGAATCAAGCTTAATTGAGCACACTGCAGTTCAAGAAACAAGAGTGAAAAAAGCAATTTAACTCAACACAGCAGCAGACATCCACAAGACACAAAGGGCTGTAATAACTAGGGTACTAATAACAAGGGTACAGTTTGCTGATTCGTCTCTGGGATTACATGTTCATTCTGTGAGTAATCACAATGCAATTGTTAGTTAGTTAGTTGTATTAAACTATTAGGGCCTAATTTTGATAACAGAGCAAGACTCTAACACTAAGGCAAAGGTCATTAGTGCTTGATTATGGGGCACTAGGTGGAAGCAATCAAACCTTGTCCTGTAAAGGGATTCTGGTACCATGTTTTGACCCAAGTTTTGGTACCGTGTTTTGACCTGAGTTTTGGTGGGGATCAATCCTATGCTACTATTTGAGAAACTTTGGACATTAAAATATAACTGCCTTAACATAACAAGCAACAAAACTTACATGCTCACAGGCATGTCTGCAACCTTAAGCTATTTTTACCATATTGATTATCCTTTTTAAAAAATATTGTTAAATTAGATCGAGTCCCAGTACCTCTTTAGCCTCAGAAAGGGACACTAGACTGTTGTGTTTGTACACAAGGTACTGTACGATTAAATCTAATAAGAGAACTGGGTACTATGGTAATAAGATAGTTGGCCTTATTGGATAATGTGTTGGATTACTATGTTTACATCCACTTGCAGTATTTCACATACACATTTTGCAGTTAATCAATTAAGCATTTATTAAATGTTGTTTTTATTTTAAAATACTAATTCACACTCAGGTCCATGGCTACTACAGAGTCGGCTACTACATTCTCAGAACTACTTTTTCAATGAAGTAGTAAATACTGCCATACTTATGTACTTTATCTACTGTAAATAAATCATATTTAATTCAATTATTTGAAGATGCCAACGTTATATATTTTATAATACAGCTTTTTGGTATTTTTTTTTTGTATTAATTGGTGGCTCACTGTACATTCATGTAAAGCAGGGCACAAGCATTTCACCCATAATGGTATAGTTCTGTAATGCTGAAAAAAAAAAAAAATCATTAGCTTCCTTATACCTACCAGGGCACAATTTTGAACAGATCAGCCTTTCAGTCCCAATGACCCCTCTACACAAAAAAAGCTTGGGCTAATTGTTTTCTAGACACAAACCCAGCGGGACAGCCTTCACTGATCGCTCTTACCAGTTGAAACAAACTTTTATGAAATGGTCTGACTCTACAGCTCAGAGTAAAAATAAAAGTCTCTTGCACAAGAATATGTAAACTGGCAGTAAACTGCAGGATCTGCCTCACAAAGAAGGCTTACATGACTACTGTCAGTCACAGACGCCGCACTTGGAATTCTAGTAACTTACAAGCATTTAAAAAAAAAAAATTCTAAAATTACCAAGTGAATATAATTTCTAGAGAAATAAATGTTAATTAGAATTCCATTTGGTCATTGGTCCCATATATTACAGACTAGAGGTGGCTCAGAGTACAAAGCTAATCTAGCATCCATTATAATTCTCCTATCTGGCATTGTGGCTAAATTGTGTTTTTTCATTAGATAAACAGAATGTCAGATTATCAGCATCAGTCTGCCGCGTGGAAGTATTCTTGAAAGTAAAAGTTCAGTTTACTGTGGGTGATTTAGATACAGCAGCCTTTCTCATCATTAAAGCACAATAGAAAACAATATAAATGGTGTCAGCTTTCATTGTCAAAACTTTTGTTTTCCAACCACAGTCCATCCTTTCTCTAGACAGAAGCCTGTTTACTTATCCAAGGCTAACAACAAGTTTAATGCAAAAGAATTACTTTAACACAAACCCTTTTTTAAGCATTTGTGAAAAAAAACACCTAAGATAAATAACACAACAGTAAATATACTGCACACTTACTATTTCATTGAATATTGTTGTAGCACACGGTGTGTAAACCAGTGTCAACTAATCTCTAACACATATACAAAGTATACTTGAATAATGCTTCATTAGTCATTACACTTATCACAAACTACAGTATTCAAGAGTGCATTTTAATATGCAATTCACACTTTATGTCCACAATCTATACAGTTCAGTAGGTAACAACAAACATTAAAGTAATTTCCTCATTATTGCTCTTGAGACAATTTATTTTTGTGAGTTGTACTATTGACTGTTTACCTCAAGAGAGTTAGGCTGTGGCTGTTACAATTCTTTTGTTTTTTTTTACCTCTGGGATTGTGTAGTCTAGTATTCAGTATTCAGTTCGGAGAATCTGGAATGTGGATGATTTAAATTGCAATTGAACAGACGATTTAATGATGATAATGAATTTGTCCGTAGGTGCTGACAGCTATCTGCAATGTTGGCCGACTTGTGAAAACACGATGACATCATGTAGTCTAGTGCCGTGGATAGGATGTGGCTCACACCTATATAGTCCAGGCTCACCTTCCAATACTTGTTCTGCAAGTCTTTCTCCTACCCCTCCCCACCACCTCCTTTGCAACTTTCTGGGGGGTCAGTGGTCCTCCATCACCTGGCCTTGGTGACCTCTGACCAACGTCGGAGGTCACACCTTAAACGAGGGTGGCTCCTATCGGTCCAGAAGGTGAGATCCTGGGTCACACAGTCAATCATCCCACACTACACTTTCCATCTTACAATGCTGAGCTTCGATCTTTCAATTTGGCAGTTTATCGATCTCAATCAGGAGTATGTCTAGGTGTCTCTAATAGACCCTTATCCCTGAGATATTTTCACAGCTGTTTCGTGTGCAGCAGAATAGACAGCAGCATCAATAATGACTCTCAAACTCTGCTCAGTATAGTGTTGTATTGCAGAAAAATCAGTGCAAAAGGTAACAAGTCACAACACGGTTTGAGAGAATATGCCTCATAGCTAGCTTGGCTCTGACCCAGGACCATTCTGGAGTGGTCAAGTTCCAACAAACCTGGCAGTGCCAGGATGTATACCCACACAATTTGTACGTATTGTATGTACTGTAATCTGACAATAGCACCCCCTTCTCAGTTTGTTTTTGTGGTGTTTGGCAAAGACTGTGCTGCTTGCACTCCACCTTATTGTACAGTTGCTTAGAACATTGGTCTAAGCAATTGGTTGTTACTTCCTCATTGGTCTCACAGTAAGTCAGAGCAAGCTATTGGCTCAGGTGGAATTCTGAACAAGGATGTGCTGTATCCCTGTCCAACTCCTTGACCTTAAGGCCAGATATGCAGTATTAAACAAACACACAATATTCTTTGAATTAGAAATGCCTCAAGAAAGACATGGAAACAAATAAACAACAACAAGAAGAAATCTTGTTTTTATTTCAGCTACACCATTTTTAACACAAGAGCTTATTTGCCATAGGTACTGCATGCAGGCAATAAAAATGTGCATTATAAATATCATATGGGAGATACTGAAAAGACCTAGGAGTTTATGTTGACTCAGAAATGTCTTCATCTAGACAATGTGGGGAAGCTATAAAAAAGGCCAACAAAATGCTCTGATATATTGTGAAAAGTGTCGAATTTAAATCAAGGTAAGTGATGTTAAAGCTTTACAATGCATTAGTAAGACCTCATCTAGAATATTGTGTTCAGTTCTAGTCACCTCGCTACAAAAAGGATATTGCTGATCTAGAAAGAATGCAAAGAAGAGCAACCAGAATTATTCTGGGTTTAAAAGGCATGTCGTATGCAGACAGGCTTAAAGAATTGAATCTATTCAGTATTGAACAAAGAAGACTACGTGGCGATCTGATTCAAGCATTCAAAATTCTAAAATGTATTGACAATGTTGTCCCAGTGGACTTTTTCGACCTGAAAAAAGAAACAAGGACCAGGGGTCACAAATGGAGATTAGATAAAGGGGTATTCAGAACAGAAAATAGGAGGCACTTTTTTACACAGAGAATTGTGAGGGTCTGGAACCAACTCCCCAGTAATGTTGTTGAAGCTGACACCCTGGGATCCTTCAAGAAGCTGCTTGATGAGATTCTGGGATCAATAAGTTACTAACAACCAAATGAGCAAGATGGGCCAAATGGCCTCCTCTCGTTTGTAAACTTTCTTATGTTCTTATGTTCTTGATCAACATCTTTGGAAGCTCTTGTTTTATTGGTTTATTTTTACTTTTCATTTAATTCTGGGAATATCCCTATATATGTATGATGACCTGTTTTCCATTTCTGTCCAAGCCTAAATACAGACAAGGCAGGAACACTTACAATTGTCATTCTATTGAAAAACCTTTGTTAGCTTGTTAAGACTGCACTCCTACCTCTTTCTCAGATTGCATCTATAGAAGTCAACATCAACAGATCATAGCAGAGATGCCAACATTTGAAATGAATTAGATCAATCTTATTCTATTCATGGATTCCATTTCACACAAAAATACATTTTCTGTGTTGATCATATGACCGGATTTCACTGTGTATTAATATTGTTATTGTTGAATCCAAAACATCATTGCTGCCCATGTACTTTTACTTATTATGAGATTTGTCTAAATGCTTTTTGTTTTGATGCGGATTTCAGAAATGGGTGAACAGTATTCCCTGCAAGCAACTTGGCATATAAACACATATCAATATATACATATATAAATAAAAGAAAATGTCATTTGCAAATTTTTTTCTGCTGTCGTTAGTTACCATTCAAAGCAGTAGTCACTACGCAGAAATCGTAGATGTTGGTATTTCTATCAGAGGATTACCAGTTATGACCAGTGATATTCACTCTTCACATGCTCAATACAAGCTTTATTATCAACTAAAAAAAAATAACCCTGGATATAATGTTTCAAAACTAGAAACAAAATCGGAAGTTCCTAAATAAATCTTCTGAACCATTTTTATAACACTCAGTTTTCTTGTTCCTTTAACAAAATTTGATCAAGTACAATTGAGCATTTTAACATGTATAATATCTTTATAGTTTATAAATCTATGCAATGCGCAAATGACAGTCCAAGTACAGAATCTGGCATGAAAAATGTGTTTGGACTCAATCCTGAGGTACCACAGAGGTTTAAAAAGGACACTAGTGCAAGATACCCTGAATATATTACCATTGATTTATGTAGTAAAATAAATATTACACACACACACACACATACACGCACACACACACACACACACACACACACACACATATATATATATATTACTATCTAAGAACCTAAGTCAGAATGTTGCTCATAGACAGAAGTTAGTTGAGTTACAAAAAGTGATTTTGTTGCACTTTTTGCTTGTTGTTGCTAATCTTGTGTATACCAACTCTATTGCATGATATTATTTGACTGTTGCCACATTTTATGCATGTACATAACCAAGCTAAAATTGCTTGCCACAAGCAACATGTTTTCAGATCTGTAGCCAATGAGAACTGCTGGTGAAATCACACAATGTGTCAAATCTTTTTTTTTTTTTAAATGGAATCATCCACGTATCTTTTATCTTAGATTCGTATGATAAAAAGGTCTTTATAATGACAATAAATATTAACAGGTATTAACTGATATACAGCTGTAGTTGTCAAAGTCAAATCATGAATGGAATGTGAATGGGTTACAGAAAAATGCTTTGTGATGGGATGTGACAGTTTTCTGACTTTGAGCATCAACTCACAGTATCATCCAAAAATACTACCGAATCCCTTATGACGTTTCAATATGCCATGGTACGCTGCTGGTCTTGCTTGGTTGAGGTTTAGATAGGATGGAAGTGTGCTTGAGCAAAAACAAGAGAAACTGCATGGTGATAAAAACTGTTTCTATAACTAACACTGCTACTTGATGCCATTACTAAAACAGTTTATGAAATGTAACCTATACCATACTGTATCTACAGTAATTACTATTCTGAACATTAACACACATATATACAAACATTTTGCACTTCAAAATGACTTACATTATACTTCAGTATACTAGAAACTGTGACGGCCTCCTTTTTTTTTTTATAAATTAGGATGTACCTGTACTACAGAAAAGAGGCCCAAGGGCCCCAATTTATTGACTCAGAGATCCTACACAGAGAATCTATGCTTTTCATGCTTTATTTATAAAGTATTGTGTGCACCAGCAAATGCACTGTGGCCCTACACAGTAAACACTGCTTTACTGATTTATGAAATGCATATATGCCTCTACAGCCCCCTCCTCTCTTTATTAAGATTACAAATCATGTTGTTTTTTGTTTGTTTTATAAGAATGTATGTTTTATGAAATGGCTTTTATTTCTATACCCTAAAGAAAAAAAGAAAAAAAAAACACCCAAGGGTTTGTTTCAATAATCTAAACAGAGCCGGAGCTAAATACTGCTGTTCTTAGATTTCCAAACTCGATAATTCATTGATGTTATTGCAATGAATTTGTATTGTGTGTAGTAGATCAACCAATCTGCCATGGAGGAGACCACAGAGATGACTAATATAAACTGAAACAGCAGTGCTAAGTTCTGCGATTGTTTAGATCATTAAAACAGAACCCCAATGTAATACATAACTCTACAGTGCATACTAATACAGTCAGACCTGTACACTCCGACATTGCTTGACACTGGAACATTTTGCAGTATAAGACAGTGTGCAGGATTACGAGTTACTGTAAAAAATCTAATACTGTACCTAAAAAAGCTAAAGAGAAATATTGGAATATAAAAATAAAGATTACTGTACATACACATTATAATAAACACAATAATTCCTCAGCAAACTTTAAACACAACAATGTCTCAACAAAATCTTTACCTGTTATTAACAGAAGCCTGTTTAAACTATTCCCATACTGTACCTGCATCCAGCAATTAGGTGCTTTCTGTTGGCATTCAGGTCTTTTCCATATTGTTTTTAAGTAAGCAATGTCTGAAACGATTTGCCTTGCAATTTTTCACTTGGCTCTCTTTGTGTTGGTTTTGGTAAACATTCAGCTTTTTTGATAAGCACAAATTTTCTTTCAGGAGAAATAAACATCCACTGACTGCAGACGTTTGAAGATGTATTTGCTATTGCAAATACAACAACTGCACAATTGAGAATGGCTCCAGCGAGACATGTGAGTATTTATTACTGACTGTATTGTATTTTATAAGTGCTCTTATCTGTAATGTGATATTTTGTAATGTGATATTTTGGAACAACTGTAAGTTGCCCGGGATAAGGGCGTCTGCTAACAAATAATAATAATAATAATAATAATAATAATAATAATAATAATACAGTCCAGTCTGCTTATAAGAATCACATCTGTCTTGGGTGTTTTGATTCTTATAAGCAGATGATTCTTAAAAGTGGACTGATATGATTACTGTGGTGCAGAATCAAACTTAGTATGAGAATGATATGAGCTTGTTCCCTGGCTGCAGTGTGATTGGTTGACCACAAGATGTCACGAGTTCCTGCATGTATGCACGTCCATGAAAAATCCACAGCTGCTTTCCTTAACGAATTATGGATAATAGTCAATTATCTGCACTGTAATAATAATAAAGTATATTCGCAATGTCTTGTTTTTGTTTTGTTTTTTATACTAGTTTTTAAACTTAGAAAAAAGAAAATCACATGACCCAGTGCCGGATTACACAGTCTGATTTACATTGATTTTAGGCAAAATAGATTGTAGAGGGTAAAAATAATGCCGAAATGTACAGAATGCCAGTATATAGAAGGGATGGATTAGACAGGTTTTATTGTATTAACAGTAATACCTAAGTACTCCCACGCCAGTTAGTTCAGACACATGCCCAGTGACAAGTCTATAGTGGTGTATTTAATTCAAATGGATGATTATAGGGCAGGTTAGTCACCTATCTTGAGAGTAGGTAAATCTTCTTGCTTAGTAAAGCTGCCTTGGGGATCAGTTTGATGCTCAATCTCACCATCTCTGCTGGATAGGAAATTATTCCAAGCCTAATAAGACAATTCAGAAGAATCCCTACACAGCCGAGCAGAACATGGATACATTTCACCTGGTCCTTGTTGGTTTTCAGTACACCTTTTTGGATGTTGTTACAGTTTTTAGTGCTTATAGCATAGCGTTATATTGATTTATATTGTACAGCAGCATGAAACTTGGGAGCTTGAGGACTGTCTTGTGCAGGTTTGACTCAGCTAAAAAGGGTACGTGAGCTGCCTATTTGACGAGCCACTGGATGCACTACAAGAAGAGTGTCTAAGTGATGAATGGAGGCATTAACTGAAAGAGAGGGAATCTTTACCTTTATCAATGTGAAGAAATTTGTGCCAGAAGAGGTGGCAATAACCCTCAATATGACAGACCTAGCACAGAGGAGGAGTCTTTGTGTGCATGGAATTTGGGATAATGCAATTTCTATACTTCCAGGTTTACAAAAGTAAAGTTGATATTTCTCCTTGATTTTATTAAAGCAGGCAACATGTAAAACAGATTGTTAAAGTAGGGGATGTGTGGCAATTCCCTATTGAAAATGTCCCTTGCTTGCATGGTGAACAGATTACCACAAACATAAAATATTACAAGCACCATTCAATGGAGAAGAGTACCATACGCTTCTCAGAAGCAGACTTGCTAGTCCACTGATAATTACAGGAATTACAGTAAAGCCTTGATAAACTTAACTTCAATTATATATCTACCTCTCTTATCTGAACTGGTATCCACACCTTTTGTGTACAATACTCTTCTGCCCCCAAAGAAAATGGGCTAACTCTATCCCTGGTATTTACAGAACAGTACACTACTGAACTTTATATTAAAAGTTACAGTTGTTATTGTATTAATTACAGTCTGGACAAGTTTAACTACAGAAATCATGCCATCATCTCAAACTCTCCTCTGTACACTGCTGGCTCTTCCCTGGGACTATACATGCTGGTTCTGCTTAAAAATACATTGGGGTCTATTTAATTCAACCAAACAGTGGCTGATCGAAATACTGCCACCTTTTAAATATTGAATTAGAACCAAACCTGTTATTGTAATTACTTTTACAGACAAAACCACACTTAAGAGACTCACACATCCTTGTATGTTATGTTTTGATTCAACAATGGTGGTATTTAGATCCATCACTGTTTCAATCTGCTGAACAGCTGACACCATTTATTGGTTCATTCATTTCATAACAGTATAAAGCTGCAAAACCCTTTCCGGTTTTCGTTTTCAGTTTTTTTCATAAACATAGCTTACCCGTGCTTCCGTGTGAACCTTTAACAAACTAATCAATAACAGCAAACTAAGTTCAGCTTTTATTCCATCAGACCAAGACCAACCTTCAACTCACCTGCCTCTGGGCTAAAAGGGAAATTATAGATGTGACCAAAGCAAACTGTCTAAACAAATCCACTGCTGGTAATTTTACTGCTTAAGCTAGCTGACATACCTTACTACCTCACATTTAAGCACATGTACTTAAAAGCTAAAATGTTGATTTTCATTTTTTAGAGATATTGATTTCTAGCTGCATAGAGCGATATTCAGGTATGAAAATGTGCTGATGAAACATAGCTGCACATACAGTAATTTACATCAATCAAGCAAACACAAAATTCATGTAAAAACAATACAAATGGCTGGACTGAACTGGACTGTTGACGTTTCCATCAGCAGGAAATCTGCTCCTGAACACTTCTGGCAAAAGAGTATGACTAGCTGAAACGTATGTCAATACAAGTGGGAATTTAATTAGGTCATATACATAGATATGTAATTCCAATAAAAATAAATCAGGTAGGCTGATCATTTGTTACTGTTAACAAAGTGTACAAAATGCATAGATTGTTAAAAGTAAAGTTGTGGAGAAATACCAAAATCCAGTACTTTCTAATAAGTATCCCAAAGACACCCAAAGTCTTCCTGAGCAAGGGTGTTCAAGGGTGTTCTGAGATCAATGCAGCTTCAAACATGCAAAAACAAATTGAGACCAATATTTTGGCTAATGGCTTCTATTAGAAAGTACTGGATTTTGGTATTTCTCCACAACTTTACTTTTAACAATCTTTGCATTTTGTACACTTTGTTAACAGTAACAAATGATCAGCCTACCTGACCTCCTTCCGGTGCCTCCTCAAGACTCACCTCTTCAGACAGCACCTGTAGAACTCCTCTGTTTTTCCCCTGGGACACTTATCACTCTTCCTTAAATGCGCTTTACTTGCTCTTATCTGCCCCCTATTTTACTGCATTTAATCCTGTACTTTAGATTACTGTAATCTGTCAAGTGTTATTTAATCCGTAGTATTTTATATTTAATTATATCCTGATGCAACTATCACTGTTATCTGCTCCATTATTGAATCGTATTTTGTCATACTTGTACTTGCTAGAACCATAGTCATTGTATTTATCTTGCTCTTAATTGTATTATTACTTATACTGTGATACTTGAAATGTTTTTTTTACGACTGTAAGTCGCCCTGGATAAGGGCGTCTGCTACGAAATAAATAATAATAAGAATTAATGTTACTGATTTGTATCATATTTCTCAGAATATAATGTGTACAGTTGTACACATTTTAGGAGACTCTCCATGTTATATACATATTGTGCATTACTTTAATAATATTCTGGTTGTACTACTCGTGTTCGGAAGTATGAACACTGGTGCTATTGCCGGAAGTATTTTGCTGGTGCTATTGCCCCTGACTTCAGATTTATTAGAAAGTCTTAGGCTTGCCATTAGTGGGATCTTACTGACTTCTCCAATGTAACATTTAAATGTCCATATTCCCTCTCATTTGTAGCTTCCCATACATAATATTACAGTTATCTCTGCTTGTTGAGAAAAAACACATTATTATTAAAAAAAACAACACGGAAGCACACTGTAGCGCATGAACAGAAAGGTATGATTATACAAACAATTTATTTTGAGAGGTGACCATTTTATTCAGATTATCTCTCGGGTCGTTTGTTACTGACAAAAAACAATTTATGCAAAACTGTTTTCTCCAGGTGTTTCTATTTTATTGTTTTTGTTTTATTATTTTGCAGTTACAGCTTTAAAAGAGTGAAACATTCAAGACACTTCAAATGCAGCTAAGTAAAATCATAGCAAATCACTGCCGTGACGACCTACACGGTCGAGATGGTACAGTATAAGGGGTAGCCGCATCAATAATATATTTTTATCAAACTTTCTTATACACCATCTGGAAAAAAGAAGACTCCTACTTCTTGTGAACAGCCACAAAACAATATGATATGAAATGGCACCATTCAATATGAGGCTTTTGATTACAACAAAATTGCATTCTACCTAACAATTCAGATGCAAACAGTCCTTACTAATCCTTACTAATAATGATTAATTAATGATGATTCTATTTCTTCAAATTGCAGTAGTGTTTTCTAATGATCTGCTAAAAATAACTGTGAAATAACATACATTTTTTGGGAAAGAATGCTACCTGTTCAATACCATTCTATAAGACATCAACCCCATTACCTAGGATGTTGCATATTTTACTTAAAAGAGCAACCCCCAGAATCAAACTAATCAGACTAGATATATGCTGCTCTTATTTTATAGCGCCCTGCTTCGATATAACACAAGTGCTATCCCAGATATATGACAGAAAATATTCCACTGTAATTATAAGGCAACCTGTTTCAACTTCATCTCATAACTCAGGAATCTATACACTCAACCCTCATTTTAATTATACAATTCACACGTGCTATTAATAAAAATGAACTCTGTTTAAAAAAAAAACAATGTAACTCAACATTCAGTTTTTTCATCCAAAAAGCTATGCTCCCGTGCCCTGCTTGACAATAAAGTTCAAATATGCTTAAAGAAATCTATAAGTTAATCTAATTATTCTGCAGCATTCCACAAAAGCGGATGCATTTTAGGAGTGCTGCAGCAACATTCAAATGAATTCCAAAGATGCAAAGAACCCCAAAAATATTCCAAAACAAAAAGCAACAAGAAACAGTAATCAACTATTTAGGGTATTCATTCATTTTTGCTTTTTTTTGTTTTTCATATTTACACAAAGAAAAGAACAAACATAGCAACTGCATTTCAAAGAGTTACTTCTCCTTTTTTCTTTAAAGAATCCACTCTTACTGTAAATCAAGCTTCAGTTTTTTCTCAAGTCCTAAGCACCTTTTAGTTGTCGAAGCCAGCTGCGGCTATTTTAATGAAAGTCAGGGTATTATTAGAAGGGTAGAGAGAGAGAGAGAGAGAGAGAGAGAGAGAGAGAGAGAGAGAGAGAGAGATAGAGGGAGGAGGAGAGAGAGAGAGAGAGGAGTATGGGGATTACTCACGGTTTGCTGCAGGTCCGGGATCCCTATGCGGATGACGACGGTGTTGGCTAGGGGTTCCTCCATGGGGCTAGTGGGGGGTTTCTCAGCAGTGGCCCGGATCGTGTCGTAAATGATGTCTTCTTTGGAGCTGTCCGAGTCCCCCTGGTTGCCGTTGGTAGCACACTGCTGCACCTCCTCCTGCTGCTGCTGCTGATCGGATGGCTCATGTTTGCTGGCTGCCGGACTCAGAGGCATGCTTTGTTAGTGTATTTTGTCTGTGTGCACTTCAGAGTACTCGCATCACATCACTGGGAGGGAAACAGAGGAAAGGGTGAAGAGTGTGTGTGAGGGGGAAGGGAGGGAGGGGTAGAGAGAGCCAGGTTAGACAAACTTTATTTATTTATTTCAGTCGTTTTCACCATGAATGGCCTTGTAAAGTTTGTCCAAGTGGTTTTGATGATATTGGGCCTGCTGTGAATATAAATTGCACTGTGGGCAACATACATTTTACATCTCAGCACCAAGAATGTTCACAATCATGGACCTTTTTAACAAATATTAACAACTTTAAATCATCAGACACTGAAGCTTTAAATACCAAGGAGGCAAATCTATAATAATGACAGTTTCAAATGTAAATTCACTGAGCAAGTAAAATTAGACAAAAATTATTATGGACCAATCACTGTATCATGTATGATCTGGTAGATCTACCCCCTTCATCCTCTAATCAGTCTCTATATTTAATGCTACCTTTTTTGTCTGTGTTGTGAATCTAGTTTAACACATCTTGGAATGTATACTTTTATTTAGGCCAGTAAATACATATAAAAAACACCAGGAGGATCCTAATTAGAGAGTGGGATTTTGATTAGCCATTGTTTAGCACAATTGCATTTTTACCTTTCAGAAAAAGGGTGCGCATTCTTCCAATGTAGAGCTATAAATGCTGTTTGTTTGTTATTTGGTGGGTCAGAATACATTGTGGTGTTTTTGACTACTGCAATGGGAATCCTTAACAGTGCACTTGGCAAATTTAATCAGACTGCTTTCATTGTATGTGGCTCTGAGTGATTCTGACTGAGTCAAATGCAGATCACAAGTCTGTGTAACTACTGCAGTATGAGGGCAAAGCCTTTGAAATACACCCATCCAATAAAAACTAAAAAACACAGCAACAGAGACACACAGTTAAAATAAACACTACTCCCTCAGAAATGTGCTCTGACTCTGTGCTGGTGCATAAAACATAAAGTGAATAATGATTGTATACTGTAGGGTGGGAATGTATGGGATGTATGTACATATTAAATGTCAGCCCATCAGGACCCATAACATACAGTAAGGGGCGCCAGGATCTCCAGAGTATCCTCCTCGGCACCTCTTTATTAATTTTGGTTTTAATTGCATATTTAATTGATACAATTACTGCATCCATTTCCTTCAAATGTTTATTATTATTATTATTATTATTATTATTATTATTATTATTAGCATCATCAAAAAAACAGTGCATCATAAAAAACATTTTCTTCTTTCTGTATTAATTTTGATGGCCCCTCTTTATGGTTTTATATTTATTTACACAGAATTATACAGAACAACTCTGGCATTTGCTGTTAAATTCTTTGAATCGCCAGCTCAATCACAACAGTCAGTTTATTTCACATCTTACAATTAAACTGTATATTTTATTATCAGTTTCCTTTCAAAGGGTATTTTTTTTATATAACTTGAAAATATATAAAAAAACCATTCATTGAGAAACGGTTACATGTTCCTTAATTGTAAACAATATATTTTAAAATAAACTTGATAATAAGTACTATGTCGAAACTGACGGATTTCATTTGTTGTTCTGTTGTTGCTGCCTGTAGTAGAAGAACTGCTAAAAAGTGTATTTTGAGAAGTGTTTACAGCACGCAGGTTGTATAGCAGACAAGATGCTTTTTGAGATACTGGTACTATCAGATTCAGATACAAAGTAACAGTCTTTCTATCCAATGAACGGTCAGAAAATTTAAAAAAAAAAATGAACTTCCCATTAATAAGTCCTTAACTTTTAGTGCTTTGCTTCATAATGCAGTTCAGTGACTAACTTTCTATTCAAACGACGACTGCACTTGTTGTGTTGCGTGCACTTGAGTATGTTAAAATAGTGCCGCAGGGGATGAATTACGGTATGCTGAGAGGGTCAAGACAGAGGCTGATTAACACGCTAACTGCGATTAATTGAGAGCCCTAAAAATGGAGGTTTCTTGCTTATATGTGTGTGCTCTATAGCAGGGGTAGGCAACCCTGGTCCTGGAGTCCCACAGACACTTCTGGTTTTTGTTTTACCCAAGCCCTAATTGATTCAATGATTGGCTTAATTGGTCAGAATTACCATGTGTTCCAGGTATTTAGCAACTGATGATTAAGAGATACCTACAAAACCTGCAGGATCGTGGCACTCCAGGACCAGGGTTGCCTACCTCTGCTCTATAGGGTTTGAGATGCTCTTGATTCTTTGGTAAGTTTTGTGTTTTACTCATTGTATCTATAAAATATATATGTATATAAAATGTATATGTTTATTGTTATCATGAATATTTATTGAATCAAGGAAACATTAAGTCTCCTGCTTTATGAATTGTTAATTTGTGTTTAAACGGTTTGTTTTTCTTTCATAATAATTATTGTAACACCATGTAGTTTATAACTGGTACTGTCTGTAGCTAATTTAACATAATCGTTACATAGTCCAATCGTATATATTGTAACGACCGCGGCGATGGCGACAACCCATCCTGGACATTGTGTTTGTCTTGTTTGTTACGTGCCGTTTAATGTTCTGTGTATTGTGAGGGTACGGGGCATGACGTTAGTATGTGTGTGTGTGTGCGTGTAGTGATCGAGAATACCTGTTTTATTATTGAGAATACCTGTTTTATTATTTTGGCGTGAACCCCGACCCAAACCGGGATTCATTGTTGTTTATTTTATTAAGAGAGAATAAAAGAAAAATGGAATCCCATCTGGTCTCCCCTGTCTCACCTCAATAGCACAGAAAGCTACAATATAAGATAACGGTGACAGACGATAGTGCTATCCAAATTGTTTGAGGTACAATATTGAAATTAATCTGATTAAACTGTAAATAATGAGATAATTTAATAAATACACAAATAATGTTTATTATATTATACAATCATGGTTCTATTGATACGTAACAGTTACTTTATTAGTGTGATGCAAGGGGGTATAATGACAATAGTTCTTCATACGATTAACTTTATTCATATATCCGTACTTGATATTTTCGAGTTGCGGAAAATATTGCGTAGCGTACGGAAAACGCAAAGTAGTGCGGTGTGCGGAGGAATACAGCAGTAGCATCTCCTACAAGGGAAGGCATTGCACTCTCACAGCCTCGTGTTCTTATTGTTTCCGATTGGATACTCGCGGCATCGTGTTATTTCAGTGATACTGTATTTCTGTTATTTCATCCTATTATTTCATTCAAATCATGACTGGAAAGCGACCAAGTGATAGCAAGAGTGCAGGACCAGTTCGTAAGCGAAAGAAGATTGATTTAGAGCAGAAAATGAAAACTGAAAAAGTATGAAGGCGGAAAAAGCCTGTGGTCAATTGCTCATGAACTCGATTTGGCTACCTGTTTTTCATGTTCTATAAACATACATACTGTACTGTACACACATACATTTAAATAGCCACACATACAAAAAAACACATATACAGTATATATACGTTTCCGACTTACGTAAAACTTGGGTTACGCAAGGCTTTCCGGGAACAAGTAAGTCGGGGAGCGTCTGTACATACATAATTTCATATAATACTGTTATTCATAAAAATCGATTTATGTATAACATAGTGCAAAGACATATGTCATTATATTGCAGTACACATCTGTCAGTTGGTTTATGAAAGGTTCATACTGAATTTTCATGCAGGTTGGACTTTAAACTGTTACTCCTGATTGTCTTTTGTTCTGTATTCTCTTCACTGTTTATCTTCTCTTTCTGTGTCACTGCTCCCTCTGGCACATGTTATCTTCGATTTCAATTTTTGCAAAGGCTAAAAGCCTTTACTGTTTGCAAATGGAATACAGGTTGTAACTTTAAACAGACCTGCAAGTAAGTAAGTACAAGAGTCAGTATGTGGCTTACTGAAAAATAATAGGAACAAAACAAACTAACACACTGATTTAACTAATTGAATGCTTCTGTGTTTTGACAAAAAAAAAAAAAAAATTATTGAACTAGCTATATGTCTGTCTGTTATCAGAAATTCTCTCCAATCAATATAAACCCCACAAATGTGAATGTGACCATAATTTGATGCCTGCTATGTCATATTTTCTTAGCAATACCAAGAGATTTAAGATTTTCCAAACCACCGTTACAAGGTGGTTAGAATCCAAATACAGTACCATATTCTAACATTAATTACATGTAGTGTTCAAATGTCATCTTTTGAAAATGTAATCGTAGAAGCTCTGTAAAAGTCAAGCAGTGCAGTTTTTTTTCTATCAAGCACATATTTCACTTGAAACTCTGCAGTTACTGTTTTAAGAAAGTTTTGTAGTTCTTTAAAGCACACTTCATACAATACTTATTATTTTTGGTCTTTGTATATCATCATCACTAAAGGTACCTTGTCACCACTTGATCGTAATTCCTCTGGATCGCTAGGTGAATTGCAGTGTAAGGAAACTAATTGTCACCTAAAAGGTAAAACTCTCGATTTACTTTGCTATTATAAACCTTTGGGGTTTCCCGAGCACTTGAATCTCGGGAGTGTCTGTTACGATTATGGCCATTTTTACGCGTACTAATAATACACAAGTAAACAGCCTATTATTTGTTCCAGGTATAAAAAATTCTATATTCTAAAAGAGTACCTAATCGTAATTGGGTAGGGATCAATCTCGTTTGTCCATGGGAGGAGACACCCCTCTGTATCTGCTACTTCCTCCTGCCTCACTGTTATAAGACGAATAGCTGTAGGCTTGGAAGCTTGCAGCTCTGTGAACTCCCATATAAGTCATTTACCAATTGCAGGTGAATAGCCTGATTCATTTTTATATGTAGTTTGAAGTACAGACCTGGGGTGCATTACAAGTATAGAAAGAACATCAGCTGCTGGACCACTGGGAAATAAACCAAAAACCACATCACAGTTGTTTACACGACATTAAGTTAATCAATACAATAAATTACACATTTGCATTTTTTGTAAATATAATGTTGCAAAGCTACTGCTTTGAATCTGTTATACAAAATCAAGTCTTCACTGCACTGTAGTACAGTATGTTACTGTTCCCCAATAAGAATCACAACACAGGGTTGCGTGTGCTGTTGCGTCGGTTTATTGAAAATAAACGGTTTAAACAGAAAACAAAACACTGAACATAGCAAAGGGCAAAACAGACAAACAGACACGGAGCAAACAAGTACCGTGCTGGTGTTATACCGGCACGTGTAGCAATTGTTTTAGTATTGACTTTCTTATCTTACGACTCACGTCTCGTTCCGCCCTGAACACAACAACCCAGAGTGACTCGTGCATCTACATATACAACTGTGCTAATTAATCATTCACTTGAATCCCAGCACGTGAGCTAATTGTGCACTTCCTGTGCCCCCCATACAAATACCCATTTTAATCTACACGTGAAGTGATTGTGCAATCCCCGTGCCTAAATACAAATATACCACCAACATTAACACACCACATACAGGTAGTGGACAAAAAAATCGAAACACCGATGTAAAGTCACTTAATAGGGCATTTGACCACTATGGTATCCCGCTCTGTGGCGTTCTCAGAGGACCATTTTTGATGAAACAGGCTGCTCGCACCCCAGGTTGAAATTTGCAGTCAATTGATCTAAAGTTGCTTGCCTGTTTTGCCTTGCACTTCGAATGAAGGCACGGATATCACTATCCTGGAGTATGTGCTTCCACCCACTGTTGCCCTTTGCTGGTGATGTCTTTCCCTCAGAGTTCCATGCCAACATCACCTTAGACACTGTTGCTCATGAAACATCAGCAAGTTGAGCTGTCGCGGTTATTGGCTATTCAGTGGTCACTGAAGTTTCTGCCAAACGCGCCCCAAAAATCACCCCTCTTTCAAAGTCACTGAGGTCTCCTCTTGCAGCCATGCTAGCCATAATTATAGGCAACCAGGCCTGTCCAGCATTTTTATACTTGACCCTAAGCATGCTGGGATGTTATTTACTTAATTAACGCATGAGACACACCTGTGTGGAAGCCCTTGCTTTCAATATACTTGATGTCCCTCATTTACCCAGGTGTTTCCATTTTTTTGTCCACTACCTGTACCACATAAAACACAAAATTACGCAGAGGCGAGGCACCCTACCACAGGGAGTAACAGAAGTATATTTACAATGAGGCCAAAATAGTACATGTGTACTTCAGTTCTTTTTTTAATAGAGAGTTAACTATGAAATACTATGTGGTATAAACAGAACACTCAAACAGTGTGCAGTTAGTACAGTATTTTTTTCACTCATGAATATACTGAAAAAGAGTGAAAATGTGTTGTTTAATTTTTTTATTTTTTTTTATTTTTCAGATTGATAGTCTACTTGTGTCTGCTGCAATTAATAAGGATTTGGCACTAAAAAAAAAACAAAGGACATAAATGAGCTTAGAACAAAACTCTGTCTGTGCCAAACGTGCAAATTAGTGTTTGAATATCAGAGGGAATCTTTCAAAGCAACACTAACTTTTGTTTATTGATTGTACTCTCTCCATCTGGTTGCTGTTCATCTCTTTGTCATCTCAAGTCTCTTGCCTACCATTCCTCGGAAATCTACAACACAGTTTTAATGATAGCTGAAGGCAAATCTTGTCCATGGCAAGGTCATGATACTGGTTACTTGGTTAGTAGATACACTATAGACTGCCAAACAGCTGCTCTGCTTTTTTGTCTGCTGGAATTTTTAGAATCACTCTGACTCAACTCAATTACAAAATTATAATAAGCACTGTAACACACATTTGGCTGTTTAACAGCAACCTGTAAAAACAACAACAATGTTGGACTTTCACCTTTCACAGCCAAAGAGGTCTCAAATCGATCTTTGTACCATATTTTAACACCTTGTTGCTGCATGCACAGCACAGTTGCCAGTATTGACTTCAACATTACAGGGGGTAATGGGGGTTTGCTTTATGCACCCACAATTCCTTGCTCTATGTTATCTAACAAAGACACAAGACATAGACCAATCTTACACCAGATGGAAATGTATTGTTTTAACATTACAAATACTCTCGGAAACGTGATTTAATGTTGCCATTAAACAGAAACATGCTGCTGGTGGAATGTGTCATACTTATAAAATTGATCAATTTTATTGGAAGTGAAGATAATGCAAGACAAAAATGGCGAAAAGGTGTATAACCCCAATCTGAATCCCCTATGTTAAGCATGTAAAGGTGATTGATGTATACTTATAAATTCACCAAGTATCACTGTTAGCCAAAGCAATAAAGGCTGCTGCTGTCCTTGCCGTCCCTGGGTCTTTTCTAACACAACATGATTGCTGTTAGACTTGGAACGGTACATTGCAGAGGCTTAATTACATTTTCATCTTTTCATAATTCCTTTTTTCCAACCACCGAACTTCACAACAAAACAGATAAGTGTATAACGATTGGGACGCCAAAAATGTAATTAAAGAAAGGGAATCATGGGTTGCTTACTAGCAGCTCGTTGCTGGGTGACACCTCAATCACTTTGTTTGTTACGAGAATCAATTACATTGTTACATTTTTAATTGTGATTTGGACATCTTACCATGCATTGGCATTCTCCAGCTGAACCATGTAGTTCTTCTCAGTTTAATGTTTAATGTTTAACAGGGCAAAATAATATATACTCAATATATGCTGGGTAATAAAAAAAATAATACTTAGTAGTTCATTGAGTGATTAAGGAAAATATCCCTTTTATGGTATGTCACTGCAGGCTATGCTATTAGGGTGATTCTGATGACCACAAACAGAAATTCCACTGTTTAAGTAATATAAGCTTCAAAGTTGTGTCTTTCTCAAAGTCTGTAAGATATGTGGAGAACCCTAATATTCAATAATGCACTTTAAATTGAATGCAATGCCTCTCTCCCTTTGTCATCTCTCTCCCTGCAGGCTTCAGAAAATATAAATGCAACCTCTGGTTGAACATATATATATATATATATATATATATATATATATATATATATATATATATATATATATATATATATATATATATATATACACAGTATTTTTTTAAATTTAGTATTTAGTATTTTGAACCAAATACAAATATGGTTAAACTGACCTGTACATAGTTCCCCCCTAAGATTCTGTGACAATTAAAAAAATCTACGATGCAGAATCCTGAATTCTGCTGTGCACTTTTTACCATTCTGTGAAGTATTTCTGTGAAATAATTTGTCTATTTCTGTTCAGTTTCCCCACAACCCAAAAACAATGCTGTGCATTTTCAAAAATACAGTTTGATTCATTGATCTTTGACTTTAACTAATTTCATAAGAACTGGGGATAGCTCCACCAACTATGAGTGACCACCCAGCTTTCAGAAATTGCCGGAGGGCTGGGTGGTGACTCTTGGACAATGCAGCTTTATTTGCAGTCAATGTTACTTTATACTGTAGACCCCAAAGTAACTTCACTAACCTGTCCTCTCTACACCTCCAAATTTTGTGAATGTGCATTACATGCATATGTCTTAAAGCAGGGGTGCCCAATCCTAGTCCTGGAGGGCCGATGTCCCTCCTGGCTTTTGTTGCAACTGTGCCCTAAATTACTTAATTGGACCAATCAAGCCCTTATTAGAAGCTTAATTGGTCCAATTAATCAATTTAGTGTACAGTTTGAACAAAAACCAGGAGGGCATCAGCCCTCCAGGACCAGGATTGGGCACCCCTGTCTTAAAGTGATGATGCTGCTTTTGAACTGCCTAAGGTCAAAACATCAGAACAACATAAAATCAAATGTTAATTGGATTATAGCCAAATGCAAGCCGAAACGGCTATAGGCTAGGAATGTATCATAAAAGTTTGGTGCAAAATCAAGGCAGTTATCGTGCTCACTATGTAGAGTGTAACAGACAGACACCTTGTGTATATGCCAGGAAATTTAACATACCGTACGTGTTCTGCCTAGCGTCAGAAATCGTTCTAACGTGGAGCTTCTGGAAATGGGCCACATCAGCCAAATTGGTCAAGTGCAAAATAATTTCTTTTACAGGAAGTGGGAGTTATAATTGGCCCGAGTGAGCTTGGCACTTTTTTAAATGACCTTAAAAGAATTGACAGAAACGGTCCAGAATCACTTGTTTAAAGGAACACATGGTGAGAGACAGTGAGGTTACAGAGGAGCAGGTTGCTGACTGAGCGATGTGCAGGACGAAGAGAAGAAACGTAAATACTACCAACACGTTAAAAGAATATGCTCTGCCCGAGAATCTACAAACCATCCCAACCTGGAAGGTGGAAAAGATAACTAAAGAGAACTGAGACTGTTGAAAGAAAAGAAACTGATAGAAGTGAAAAAAGAAAAAAAAAAAGCCTGTGAGTACTAAACAAACGCTTTGTTTGGGGAAAAAAAGTTAGTTGATGAAACGGGGAATTAAGTAAAAGAATAAATAAATAAGAAAATTAACTCCAGTGCAAATTCGGACTGTGCAAAAAATATATTCCACTAGAGTGAAGAAAATAATATTTTTCCCGTTGAAATTGAATGGGTTGCTTAAGTACTGGACTGAATGAAATAAATTCGACCGTTCTATAAAGATTGTTTTTCAACCACGGAGGTTTGAAATATTATTTAAAGTACAAAAGAAGATTTATTTTTTGGAAAAGCTGACTTTTTTTTTTTTTTTTTTAATGTGTTCAAAGGAAAAGAAAGACTTGCTGAAATAATATTTTTGGGACTGATATTTTATTTTGGGGATCCCCAGGTTACTTTTGGTATAATTAAAAAACATGGTAACACTGGTAAAACATCATATAAAAGGGTATTTTATTATTTTTCATATTATTGATAATATTATTTAATTATAAAAGTAAAATGTGAATGTTTATTTTGCTTGCATGCATTTTTTATTTCAAATCAGTTCACCATTTTAATTTAATTTAGCTCCTGTCGAATAAAAATAGTTGTTTGCAAAGTCACTGCTGCTTTTTATTTAAAGTTACTGTGAAGGGTACTGGGCAAGAATATCTATAACTGTTAATATTGTATATAATTCTTAGTAAGACTTTAAACTGTACCCAGTCGTGCAGTTGGAGTTTACTGGGTGGAGGCATCTCGCTGTATGTATTTTTGTTTACACAAACCCAGACATTAACCTTTTAGTTAACTCAGCATTGACGCATACTTTTGTATTAAGAGCAGAGCATTATATACTTCAGCATTTATCTACACATTTGCATATAGTCCTTACACACCAAATGTCTTTAATATTTAATAAAACACAGTACGCGCTAATGTGGATGTAAGTTAATACATTCACCAATATCCTTTACACTCAGCTGTTCAAACTAGGGCGTTTGATTTTATTCAATTTTTTTATTCCCTACCAGGGCTCCAAAATAATTCACACAAACAGGAAATTCAAGGAAATAACACATACATATTACAGTTAAGTCACTTTTAAGTTTAATCAGAAAATAGCAATTTAGAGGAACTCACTTAAATGTGATTTTCCTCATGGAAAAAGCCACTTACGATACACAATACTGTGTACAGCATAGTATTCTATTCACGTGGCAAACCAAAACTAAACATTTTTAAAAACAGCTTACAATCTGAGCAATGTCCCTAATAAAGCTGTTTTTTTTGTTGTTTTGTGTTTTTTGTTTTTTTTATAAAAAGTGGTCGACTTAAAACATGCTGTTTCCTCAGTCTCCAAAGTTTCCCTTAATAAAAAAACAATAACAATTTGCAATCATACTTCAGCAAGTGTAATACAAATCAATACCCTGCGGTGTTAGCGGTGAAGTGTTCATTTTTCATGGCCAGAAATAATGGCCTTAAGCCACTGTATTACTTGCTAGCAATCACCATGAGAAAAATGAAAACTGATCCTGGGCCTCTCCCTTAGGGATAAATTAGTAAATAATATTTTACTTTCTTCATACTTTGATATGCATAATATCTGAAAAGACAATAGCCAATGCAGACTAGGAACACGCAGATGTGTACAAACACAATAGAGTCGATTCAATTAATCTAAACTACAGTGGATCTAAAACCTCAGTCATCTGTGTTTAAGAAAAGTGATTTCTCTGAGCCTGCAGAGCTGAGAGTGCTATACAAGTCTTAGGACTAGAAATCTTACAATTCAGCACTTTGCAACAGTCACTTAAGAATGGGTCTCCCTTTGGATAAGAAAAAAAGTGCGTACTTGGTAATTTTACTTATTATTTGATATGGAGTTTCAAAGTGACTACATTTTAGGGTAGGCATTCAGAAACAATACATTTCAAAACAAGCAATGAACTAGCCATACAGATACAATTGGTGTGTTACACAAGACCTGTAGTCGTGAGTTCCTAATTGTTTACACTCAGCCTGGTTTTCTTCTTAACAGCAGCAACTAGTATTGGGAATTGCTGGTTGAATGCAACATCAATAATCGTACCATACAAAACAGCTGTTCAAAACCTGTGCTTCCTTGCAACAGGACTCATAATTCTGGGGTTTTAATAGCTTGTTCCACCTGGCAATACCATCAAATACTTTGGACTGAAGCAAGAAAATGTGTCTGTCACTGCTCCATGTTCACTAGATTTGGGGCACATGCCACTAACAAGAGCTGTTGAACTGCACTGGTTACTCTGGGATCCTTATAGTACAGTAGAACCAGTCATATCTGATCCTGTAAAAAGTGATACCCTTTATTAAACCAATGTGTCATTTACACATGCTGCTAGCAATTTAAAGGGTCAGATGGAAACCAATAAATGCACATTTATAGGTCTAAAACAGTAAACAGCTCTTAGTAGGACAGAATGGATTCAGTTGCAGCAAAGGACTGCATTTGGAAATTCAGTTTCAATTTTTACATGCTGTGACTTCATGTAAAACAAACTGCCCAGTTTAACCATGTTCAATAAAAGAAAAAAAAGAAACAAGGGATTAATAAAATTACTTTACTATTAAAAAGCTGAAACAAGGTTTTTCCAATGGCTCTATTGCATACACAACAGTAAATCACCAGGTACAACTCCCTCTCTGTTAATAAAGTGTGTATTATATATTACCATAATTCAAATGCAGGTTGGAAATAATCAATAATTGGGTAATTAGTATTGATATAATCAATGTGTTTCCTATTGCTGGTGTTACAATAGCACGACATCAGATGAACATCTACACAGTCTGCCTAAATTCTTTCTCTTCTAATTTACTTTCTCCGACAGCTGGGAAGTTAAAACAGTTCCATCAATACCATCAAGGTTACTATATTTACATTTCTACTGGTATGTATGAGGGATGGTTTTAAAACTGTTACAGAAAAGTAACATTTTAAACTAGGTTTTTAGATTAAGTTCTTTGCCAATTCAAGATATGCCATTAATAAATGATGGTATAAAATAAACTTATTTTCAGTATATTTAAGTAATAGTCTCAGGAATTAGTCCATTCCTGGTGATTTAAATACGTTTTTTCTAACATTAGTGGCAATTTGTCTTTACTGACACTGAAACTACCAGGAATATACCAATGTCTCAGAGATTACTATTTAAATAATATTATACATAAAAGGTTATAACAATTTAATTCAGGACATATATATATATATATATATATATATATATATATATATATATATATATATATATATATATATATATATATATACCCCTCTGCCCAGCTATTCTGCTACCAATCAAACTTCCAAAAATCTGTAAAAAAACAGGAAAAAAGTATCATTGTACAGGCATACATTGCTATCTTTACAGCATTTGGTAAAACGGAAAAATATGATTTAAGTGACTCTTGTTTAAATCTTAAACATAACAATGATTTATATAGAAAAGCATCAGAAAAAACAGGTTCCTTTTTAACAATTTCAATGCTGGAGTGAAGAACATACAGATTTGCTGCTATCAAAATGTAATTTGGAGCCATGAATGAACGAAGACTGCAAATTGAAGGACAGCCTTGCATCATAGAACTTAGGTGCTAATGTTTCCACTGGACATGTATGTGCATCAGATCTGAACATGAGATTGTACTGCATTTCATTTACAAATATGCAAGCAGGGGGGCGAGGGTCTGCCAAATATTACAGGCTGTGTAAACACTACAAAAATGAATTAAATCACAGTGATGTGACCCTTGTTTTTAAATTCTAACAGGGAAAATATGGTAATGATTTTAGTAGTCCATGTACCCATGTTATTTCTGTGGAATCCATGATCATTGTTACTTTTTTCTAGTAATTAGTAAAAAAAAGTCTATATATATATATATATATATATATATATATATATATATATATATATATATATATATATATATATATATATACACACATTACACACAGTTGTAGTCAAAAGTTTACATACCCCAATGGAAATGTATAATTTCTAGAAATTTAAAAACTAAATTAATAGCTAGCTGAGGCACCTTTAGCAATAATAACCTCTTTTAAAAGATTAGGATATCTGTCAATGAGCTTTTGGCATGGTTCTTTAGTGATTTTTGACCATTCTTCAACGCAAAATTGTTCCAGTTCATTCAAATTCCGAGGACTTCTTGTGCTTTCGATCATTTTCTTTTTGGAACGTCCAGTTGCGCTTTAAACCAAGTTTTGTATTGGAGGGTTTCAGATGATTGGCCAATATCTTTTGGTATGCTATGGAATCTATTTTACCACGTATTGGAACTAAATTTCCTGTGCCATTAGAGGAAAAACAGCCCCATATAAGGATATTACCACCTCCATGCTTGACAGTAGGTATGGTGTTCTTTGCTTTGTACGCCTCACCAGACTTTGTCCAAACGTAACGACCATCAGCGTGACCAAATAGCGCTTTTTATTTCATCACTCCACAAAACCTTTGACCAGAACTCATACCCATCATTCATATGTCGTTTTGCAAACTTTAAGCGATTGTCTTTATGACATTTTCCTAAGAGTGGCTTTTTCCTTGGCCTGCGACCATTGAGACCTTCACCATGCGATACTCAACCTATGGTTGAAATAGAAACCCCAGCAAATTCACTTTGAATATCTTCAGCAGTCAACCTCCAATTGTTATTAACCTTCCTCACAATTCTTCTACTTGTTCTTGGTGAAAGAACCTTCTTTCTTCCAGACCGAGGGAGTGTTGTGACAGTACCACGAGTCTTGTACTTCTTGATAATAGAAACAATAGATGAAATTGGGATACTCAAATGCTTGGAAATCATCTTGCATCCTTCTCCAGCTTTATGATAATAAATAATTTTCTGCCTAAGGTCTTCAGGTAGCTCTTTACTTTTTCCCATATTGACTTATTGGTAATGACAGCAATCATCCTATGCCTAACCCTTTTATACTCTCTCTGAATGTTCACCTACAATCCATCATTTTCTAGACTTTTCTAGAATTAGGTTCTGCATTATCATATTAAAATTTCTAGCACCTTGTACACAATACTATCATAGCATCGAAGGGTATGAATACTTGAATTAGCATTTAAGTTTTGCAAAAAAATTGCTGAAATAAATAAATGTAGATATCTATTGCTTGTAACTTTTTTCCTCATCCACAAAAACAAAAATTTTGCTTCAAAAGATTTTCCCTAAAATGATTTGTTTTTGAGGAATTTCTAGAATTATAAATTTCCATTGGGGTATGTAAACTTTTGACTACAACTCTGTGTGTGTGTGTGTATGTATATGTGTGTAATATAACTGTTATAATAAAAACAGTTGCTTATATTGTAACATAAGGGTTAAACTGTTATTGGAACCTCCTAAAGCTGCCAATAATAATGTTAAGGAGAAAACTGACATGTCTACACTAAGTACTGGGACACCCTGCTAGTGTGACCTTCAGATGTAGCAGGTTTTTCCTCTGGGGGAAGAAAAAAAAATCTTTGAAATTCTGTTTTTATGCATTTAGAATAATAAATAGATTCCGTGGAAAGGTACATTAATTAAGAAAGCAAAGTATCTGAAAAATGTTTGCACTGGCATACCTCCTGCTGACTCCAAGCATCTGGGCGCCATGAGAACCAATCCCAGCAGATTACTTTGCTGCAGAATCTTAGAACTTCTATTGAGGATACATGTTTCACTTTTTTTTTTTTTTTCTAGGGTCAAGCATGGGAAATCTAAATTCTTTGAATTAGTTTGTTGGAAAGCAAATGTTCTGAAAAATCCCAAAGAACGCAACAATCCCTTTTCAGCACCCTAATCAGAAGATCTTAATCTAGTTTAAATGATGATCCCATTGAAATAATCAACTTCCGGTAAACTGAAATGGAGAGCATTAGTGGTGAATCAACCTCACTTTACCTCCCTGCTGTGCACAGCAAGTGGACTGAATTAGGAATGCTGCAGTTGACCCCAGGAGTTTCCTGGGACAAGAGTAACCTAATACAACTGCACAGGCAGGGTATTGCTTTTGTAGGGTTATAGCATCATCAGAGTGCCTTAAATGCACTCATGTCCAGTATGGTGTACATCGTTTCTTCTTCTCATGATGATGGTAATTAATAAACATGCATGTAGTCTTTTGTTTGAATTTTTGTGTAAATGCAGTTAACTCAAACTTTCACTGTCGTACGGTACTTTTATGAAATGCGCACTAAAATAACAAGCCTTTGTAACACAGACCTTTGTTAATGTTGATAGTTTCTTATTTGTCCAACATTTCAAAGAGGTCAGAATCTTAATTATCCTGTCTGTTCTTGCCATAATATTGTATGCTTTTTACAGCAAAGCAATATTTATTTCTCACAACATATCATATATACAGTTAAAATACAATGAACAATGAGATCCAACTTCTTTACTTTTTGCATTAACATGCACACATTAAACATTTGATAACATTAAAGACCACTTTTGGCCTGTACAAGAGCCTCTTTAGTGGTAATATACTGTATATATATATATATATATATATATATATATATATATATATATATATATATATATATATATATATATATGTGTGCACCTGCAAGTGAGTACTTGTGTTGAGACAAATTTGTGTTTGCAACTGAATCCCATTATTATCAGCTGAAACTGATTAGAAATCATTTAAAGAGTATGCTTTCATTGTCTTATCTGACTTGAGTGGGTTTCTAAAATGTCTTGCAGATCAATGGAGCTGCAACATTGTAAAATAAATGTTAACATGCAGTTCAGTCCAGAGATCCCCCTGGGGACTCTATTATGCACGGCATCTTCAAAGAAACATTCCCCAGAGCACGAGTGTTCAGCATTACCGGTAATATGAAAATCTCCTCTCTCTGCGGTTTTGTTGCTGACTATATATCTCCACTGCAACACAGCAGACATATTCACTTTGCACTTCTAAAGAAGACTACAGGCTTCGGTGGTTGTTGCTTTATACAGTAAAGATTCAGAATAGCTGCTACATTCAGTGATTCATTTACAAAAAGGGAGACAAAACCGAACCAGGTAACTACAGACCAATAAGCCTGACTTCTATTATATGTAAACTATAATAAGATCCAAAATGGAAAATTACCTATTTGGTAACAGTATCCTGGGAGACAGTCAGCATGGTTTTAGGAAAGGGAGATTGTGTCTAACTAACCTAATTGATTTTCTTGAGGATGCAACATCGACAATGGATAATTGCAAAGCATATGACATGGTTTATTTAGATTTCCAGAAAGCTTTTGACAAAGTCCCGCATAAAAGATTAATTCTCAAACTGAGTGCAGTAGGGATTCAAGGAAATGCATGCACATGGATTAGGGAGTGGTTAATATGTAGAAAACAGAAAGTACTGATTAGAGGAGAAACCTCAAAATGGAGCGAGGTAACCAGTGGAGTACCACAGGGAGCAGTATTAGGTTCTCTGCTATTCCTAATCTACATTAATGATGTTGAAGCTGACACCCTGGGATCCTTCAAGAAGCTGCTTGAAGAGATTCTGGGATCAATAAGCTACTAACAACCAAACAAGCACGATGGGTCGAATGGCCTCCTCTCATTTGTAAACTTTCTTATGTTCTTATGTATCATTAGTTTGACTTGAGTATGAACTGCTTTCCAAACTGCTGCTTATTGCAAACATTGTAAAATCAATCTGATCAATAAAATCTTATTTATTTGTTTATTTGACCTAAATTAATGTGAGAAATGTTTCTTTGAACATGAATTGAAAAACAAACAAAAAAAATACTAAAAACAGTTGATTGTATACTTGTGAGTATTCTCCAATCCAGTAACTGGATTATTGGCTTCTGGTGATCATTTCCAGAATATTATCCTCAACCGCATGGCTTTTGGCTTAACACAAAGCAACTAATTGCAAAATTATTGAACACGATTTTAAACCAATATTAATTACATTTTAGATGCTTTTCATAAAATAGAAATTACAAAACCAAGAATGGAGGGCAGGTGCAACAAATCATTGATAAATGAATAATAGTCTTTTAAGTGCTATATTTACAAACTTTAAGAAGTGTTTTGTGAATAAATGGTTGAAATTGGGCTTTAATAATGTCATCAAGCTTGCAGTTCACAAAAACCCTTTTCAATGAGTTTTTTTTTTTTAGTTAAAGCACAGTGTAATCTAAGAGAGGGTTAGAAACACTAAAAAAACCAATAATATTCTTAAAAAAAATCTAAACTCTCAGTGTTCTCTAAATTGATCTGCTCTTCAATGGTTTGGGCACATTTTAATTAAAAAGACTATGAAAACCATCTCTCCAGCGCATGCACATTTTATATAAAAAGCGTCTATAAAAGTATGTATTTAGAACATGCAACAGATTATTCTACGATTCTTGTGCCCTTGCCATTTTGGCCTTGCCCTTTTCTTTGTCAATTTAGAGCTCTAAAGTGTTCAGTGCAAAATGAATACTGTGCTGCATTTCTATTGCATTTCTTACTTTATATAATTTGCCTGAACTACAAGCAAAAGTACAATGGTGTTATATTAAGGGTCACCCATCTCTTCACTTTTTATAACAAAAATACAGGTTCAGGTTTTGAGTTCCTTGCCAACAAACCAGGTACTGTAGAGATAAAGTTATGATGTTTGGAGGGGCAAAAATTGTGGCATGTTAAGATGCAAACACTTTATATATACATTTATTTTAAATGTTCTGTTCCTACAATAGAATAATTAATTTTGCAGTCATCAGACAGTTTCTCTTTATACTGGCTGTCAAAGATTCAAATCGATTTCCCCCATATCCACTACAGTCCAAACATTTTGCATGTATTGATTTATTTTTTAAATCTTTGTTAATAAACTAATTATTTCAAACTAGTCTTTAACATTGTACACAAGAGTCATTTTATACATTTAACCCACTATTATATGTCCATAGTAGGGGACTAATATCCTAAAGGGGACATACATAGTCTCAAAAAAAAGATACTGCAACTCTATATGACAGATTTTCAATATTTAGGGCATATGAGGAGATAAGTGGGGACCAAGTGACTGTACAGCCCATGGGAAGGAAGGAAGTGTTAAAAATAAACAATGATACTGGCTTCTGACACTAAATCTGCTAGTTTCTTTCAACATCACAGCCAACTTAGTGAAAATCAATACCTGTCTTTGAATGCTAACTCCATCCATTTTCTATTGTACTTCTCTCCAGGGTTCTGCTTCTTATCATCCACTGCTTAAACTGCTCAGAGGAGGCTTTAGATCTGAACCTTTAGTACTGCAGTAATGTCCCAGCATACATCCTCATACAGAGAACAGAAGATGAACTGATCTAGCTGTTTCAGAAGCACTGAGAACCAATAGTTATTGCAATAATGTTTCAAAGATAGATTCCACTATTACAATGCATATTTCTAAAAACTCAAGTTACTATTTCATTTAACATCAGTGAAGCATCATAGTGTATCTACACAAAAATACAAATGTAATATAATTGTTTACAAGTCCTGCTTTATACAGCACAGTGTATCATGATCATACCCCTTCCTGCAACAATTCTGTGGTTCAGATTGACATAAATGGCTACTGTGGAAAAAGAAAATGAGCATTCAGTTGCAGAAGAGAGCACGCTCTTAACACATTGTAATGCTCAAAAGATCATCCTCTTTCTCCTGGTAACTGCTCCTGAGTTGATAAATGTTCTCAGTTTAATTTCCCAGCTGTATGATTTTGTAATGTACAGACTTTTTTATACGTAAGACCAGAGTTACATTATTAAATAGACAGACAACATGTGATACAGCAAGGGGAATGTGTTTCATGTAAACACTGCATGGTGTTCTGTAAGCCTTTAAGAGAGTACAAATGTGTAGTAAACATGACTTTTTGTGCTCTATTACTTAAGCAATAGAACATGATAAGAGGGCATTACAGTCTGGTAGTTAATAAATCTCATAAAAACAACATGACCAGATTTAGACCTGTCATCTGTAGGTTACTTAGTTGAGAAGTCCTGCTGTAAACAAGATAAACACTGGCTAATTTGAATTCACACAAATATAAAATTACATTACTACTGTATTTAAACCTTGCATAGTACTTCAACCTCATTTGCCATGCTAATTTGTGATACCAGATAAACAGGATATCATATCCACTTTTTTAATTTGATAGCATGAATTATTTCCAAGTCAAGCAATTTGTACAGTAAAGATGGATAGCTTCAATTAAGAGGAAATGCAAATGCACCTTCCACAGAGATTTGAAAACCATAATAAGTACAATGCTGATGTTTGATATTGAGATTTCACAACAGTTTTAAAGTACAGCCATAAGCAGGATAAGATCATTAAGTTTTAAGTAATCATACATGTATGTTGTTTTGTTTGACCAGTACATTGCAACTCTTCAGGGATGACCTCACTGTGGCAAAATATACAATTATTGTAAATGCTGTGAAATTAATTTGGTTGCTACAAGGTTCAACTTTTTTTCAGGGCTGTATTACCTTCATTTGTGACATGAACATTGTATTTTACATTTCTAGATTGAAACACAAGACATAGGCCTTTAATGTAATGTAAACTAAATAAACTTCAGCAAGACTTTTTCATATTTACAAAAGCCCCACCAGCTGCTCATTGTAGCAGAATATTTCCACCTTGGGTAAAATCATTACAGTTATTGCAGCTTAGCATTATGGATATATAAAGCAACTAAGGCTTTTTAACACAGTATTGAAATGTTGTCAAAACCTCAGTGAAATTAGGTAAATCACAAAATAAAACCAATAGTAACAGGCACCCCTTGCCCCCCCCCCCGCCGCACTGGTGCTTATCCTGCATTTGTGACATAGAGCTACTGTATTTTAAGCTGAAGTTGGGCTGAAGGAAGTGATGGGGAGTTCAAGACTGTGACAGTATTCTGTGCGTCCCATAGTGCTTCATCTGGAAAATGTTTCTTATATTTTGAAGATGTCACAACCTACTAACCTAGGTATTTCATTCATAACGATAAAACATGCAATAGTGATATATATATATATATATATATATATATATATATATATATATATATATATATATATATATATATATATATATATTAATACTAGAAATAACATCTGACAAACGTTTTGACAAGAAGTCTTTATCCATGTTCTCAATTAAATGCATGCTTTATTTTACATGACATACACATTTATGTTACGTTACTTTTCAAATAGACAGCTAACTGTACTGTATTCATTAACAAATAAGCTTGCATCATTTAAATATTTATCGAAAATGACAGTATTTTTCAAAAGCAGGAATCATAAGCCATTGCAGATTTATAGATGGTAATAAAGTCAATTGAAATGCTAACAATTCAATTTGATGCTGACGGTTCACTGCAGAGAAATGTATTGTGCAATAACATTCCACGACCACTACCACCGGCTCATACCAAGCTCTGCTGGTTATGCCTTTAAGTTTTATTGCATTATTGATATAGGCACTATTTGTCACAAAAGGATTTTATTGCCTAGGCAACACAGTTGCCTACTGACTTTATTACTATGCTGTACTCTCCTGTGAATTACATAACATTTGTATTTAAATAATGATATAGGATGAAGTAAACGTTAAGGCCAAACATTTTAACATCAGCTTTTCTATCAGTTACGACGCATAGCTCAAACGAATGTGCACTGTCAGACTGCCAAAGACATAAAGAAAAAAAACTTTTTAAATCAATAAATACTATTGAGGGAGGATATTAGGAAAACTATTTTGCTTTCTCATAAAGTAACCAGAGTCAGGGATGCTGTAAACCCTGTGATATTCTCTGTAATGACTCAGTAATGATTGTTCATAGACTAAAGACAACAGAACAAATATTAGATCAGGTTTCTAAACATGGTTCAGATATCTCAAAGGCTTTAAAATGAGCTCAATAAATAGATGTTAGATCTGTAACCCAGATATACAGTACAGACTACTACATCTCAAACTTAAGAAAAGGGGATTATAGGTTTAAATGCACACCGGATCCCTTAAGAAAAATCTATGTAAATAAGATAACTACATACCACCCTGGTAGGCCCGACCTCTGTGTGCGTGTGTGTGTGAAAAAGCAGCCCCTTTCAGGTGTACACAACAGCTGTACCACTTGCTCCTTCCATCAATAACGCTAATAGGATCATGCTCACCATCTGTCTTGGCAAGTGCCACAGACTAAAAATAAACAATCAACTAATCTTAATTCTGTCATATACTGCAGTTAAGAAATACTAGGTACAGGTGAACACAGTTCAAACATGCAGGCATTGATTATGTGTAAAACTACAGGGTCAAGTAAACTGTCTGTCTCAACATTCAAGATTGACTAATGCAGAGGTGTGTTCAGGGGGTGTCCCTTTACGTCTGGAAGCTTGATTGGTTACTGCCATAAAACCAGGAAAAAGCACGTGCCTAAAGCAGCGAGGTACACTGCGTTTATATCTACACCCAGTATGAGACAGTGTATGTAACATGTGATACATTTGCATTCAAATTTGCTATATTGTACATTATATAGCAATGTATTTTATCGTTTCTGATGATGTTCAATTTTTCTCAGTGTTGTTTTTATCTGATTGCAAAATCGCAGCTCCTGGAATGCACTGTACTTACACATCATGTACGATTTTGAAACCTGTAATTTATTACACTCACACTCTGACCAGCAACTTTTATCTGCTTGTGAACAACTAAATTATCCCCTTTTGAGATTTCTTTTTTGGTTATTTGTAACAAACAGTACAAGTATGTGTCTTGCTAACCTTGATAATAACTGAATACCCTACTTTCATATCAGGTTAGATCTACTGCTCAGCCATTTAACTAGATTTTTCTTTTTTTTGCTTAATTTGCATTAATAAAAGAACATTGCCTTTCAGTTTTAATTACAAACCACAAGAGGAAATTAACTAGCTGTTTTAAAAACCCACTAAAACACCACTACAGTTTAAAAGTATGAAATAGTCAGTGACTGAATATTTAGGCCCTTGCTATTAACTTGCAATCAGCATATACATCAGCATATGAATTCATGTATAAGAATTGTTAACTCTTATAATTGTCATTTCCATACTGAGACTTTCAGACAGTGCCTTCTGAAACCTCATTTATTTCAAACAGAAATTCATACAAGAGGATAAAACTTTTCATATGCCTTTGCACATGTGTGTTAAGCTGTTTTTGATGCATTAATAATAAAGCTATATGGAAAAAACACTTTTTATTTATTCGCTTTATAATTCAAAATAGATTCAAGTAAAAAATGCCAGCTTGTTTTATTATGGGATTGTGTTAAATGACGCTTCTATCTATCAGATTTCTGTGGTTAAGGATGTCCAGTGCAATTGAAATTATATATATATATATATATATATATATATATATATATATATATATATATATATATAGAGAGAGAGAGAGAGAGAGAGAGAGAGAGAGAGAGAGAGAGAGAGAGAGAGAGAGAGAGAGAGAGAGAGAGAGAGTATTATAAGCAAGGGGGTTAAAAAAAATCCTCCTTGCTAAAATCCAGTATTTGTTAATTGTTTTATTTGTTAATTAATTTCAGCTGGCAATTATTGTAAATTGAAGCCAGCTGACAGAAATAAAAAGGTAGCAGTCAGTCTAATGGGGACTGCTGAGTTGAAGGACATGGAAAGGAGTACTCTGTGTCTAAGCAGTCACATTGTAAGTACTGTGATGTGTTTAGTTTTGTAAAGTGTGTGTTTTGTTTGTTACGGGTAAACAGGGTATCCATCCCGTGCTAGGAAGGGTGTTCCTGTATGTTTTAGTTAGAACAGAGCTAGGTTTTTGTTTGTTTATTTTGTAAAATAAAATTGCGCAATAGCGCTGAACTTTCATTTCCTGTGTCAAATGTTTTAAAAGGGGCAACAAACCTTTCAAAGTGTGTTGACAGGTGAAGGCAGTGTATATCTTTAACTCTCTCTCATGTATATATATATAGAGAGAGAGAAATTAAACACTAGTTTCAGCAAGTATTCACCATTATCAGGAAAATCACATGCTTAATTTATTTACTACTGGAATTGTGACATTTTCTAGTCTCTACCCACAACATTTCTGCATTTTAAAGCATCTCAAAACTGTGGATGAAACAAATCTCTTCTCATCAAGTAACCTCTAAAAGCCAAGACAATCGAAACACTGTACAAGACAAAACAAAGAGAATTGCAATCAAATACATTGTGTAGAGATCCCAAATCAACCATTAACTTAATTTGTTGAAAACAGCAATTTACCTATGACTTTACCTAAATAAAAATAAACTGACCTGCTCACAGAAGCACTCCAAGCAGTAGGCTACAACACCCCTTTGAATCCAGGTGCTTAGTAAGCACAGTCTTCCTGAAATTACTATCGAGCATGCCTTGCACTTGTTTTGCAGCTTTATTGCTAATCCAGTTGCACAATAGTTCTGGACCTCAATTACCATTTTCTTTTCTTTCAGCTCAACACTTCTTAGATTGCATTTATGTATTATTTTTGTTAACGAAGGTTTAAGTTAGGGTACGCAGGCTGATTGTTTGCGTATGCGTGCTCTGAAAAACACAACCTATGGTACTATATACAGTTTATCCTGCTTTTGATGATTGGGGAGCTGGCAACAATACTGAAAAGTGTCGGGTAGTGTCTGCTGGTTAATACTGTATCCACTGAACTTGGTGATCACAAGCAAAACAAATCATTTTGAAGGATACCTTTTAGTGTAGAAAGCAATGTAGGTGTTTGCAACCTAAATTCAAAAGTGAAGACATTTTTTAAAACCTTTAAAACAGAAAAAATACATGTAATAATTAAGTAGCAGGGCTTGGTATCAAGGGAAATCTACGTGCGTCCAGCATAACAAAAAAAACATGTGTTTAAAATGAATTAGAGCACAGAACATCAGTTACATCTAACTCTGTTATGACGCAAGTTTCACCAAGGGCTGTAGGTATTGCTCCGTGGCTATAATTTCACCTTTAGCTTTATAACAGCATGGTTGAGGGTATGTACTATGTACTGTTGAGCTGGATTTGTGCTGTTGCTTCACAATAAATACATGCATATCTGTGCCCTAATTGGCTAAAACAACCTTAACCTTTTGTGGCAGGGCAGACACCCTGCACCGTTAGAAAAAATGTGTTTGGTGGCTGGCAGCCATCTTGGCTCAAATGTGGCGGAACAGCCTGGCCAGCTTTGCACAGCTACGCAGTTTAATTGTTTAACTGTTAATTACTTAATTGGAAACGTGTGGAATGTATAGTGTTAAATGATGTATTGATTATCACGAACCCCTGGTCACATCCTATAAAATGCACAAATACATGTTTGTCTGGAGAGGGATAGTTCAGTGCAGGCGCTTGCCTAGCCCCAACAGTGGGAGAGAAAGCAGAGAGCAGCAGGTTGTGCTCTAGAAAGATACATGGTAACTTAGCCACTTAGAAACATCATTACCTGAATAAGATTTGCTTCTCCAAGAACAACAAATGAATCAATGAGATGAAACCTTTTACAGAAACTGAAATGTAGCAGTTCAGGTAGCTATTTAGTTCAGGGTATTAAACAAGGGTCCCTGATAAACAATTAGTAATGAAAATACAGTAATGTTATGATCCTTTTTTATATTATCATTTAAAAAATGTTAGTGTGGATGATCAAGACAGATAATTAAAATAAACACGTTATTGATGGGATATAGAGAAAAGATTGGAGCTGTTCTTCAAAGTAATTGTGCCTTCATGATATCTGATATATTGTAGTATTGGATAGAAATTGGATATTGTACACTATTTCTTGAGGGAGAAATAAGTCAAGCATATAAACATTTAGGCAATTCCTTCACAGCAATACTGATTTCTTATAATGACTAGTTCTAAACATAGCTACATATATAAGTATGACATATGCCTGTACAAGTGTCTCCATTTTAATATACCATTGGGATACACATTGCTATTGGGAAATTAAACACATACTGGTACAGCTATATTACTGTTGGCACTGTAAGATACTGCAGCCTGAGCCACCACTAGTTACTGTAGTTAGGTTCAGATATTAAGCCATATGAGATTGAATGAAGATGAGCAGCTATCATAATTATGCTTACCTTACCAATGTTTTACAGTTTAACTTCCTGTTTCCTCTTCAACCTGAAAAAAACAAATATTTTTTTTTTCTTTTTAAATTGTACAAGAATCAACCTTTAATTTATGTTTAAAGCTTTTTAATACAATAGAATTTGTAGTATTTACGAGCCGGAGGGTCGTGGGTTCAATCCCAGGTGGGGGATACTGCTGCTGCACCCTTGAGCAAGGTACTTTACCTAGATTTCTCCAGTAAAAACCCAACTGTTAATGGGTAATTGTATGTAAAAAATAATGTGATGTCTTGTAACAATTGCAAATCTCCCTGAATAAGGGTGTCGGCTAAGAAATAAATAATAAACACATTTAGCGAAGTGCAAACATTTACACTAGTTAATGGACCAATCCAACAACCCTTTGTTGCATCACAAATTAGTGCTAGCTAAAGTATGAAACCGGTATTTAATGTAAAACCAAAATCAGAATCTACTATGAGCACACTGAAGATCACAAAGCCGTCAAAAAAAGCTTGTTAACCTCTTACTCGAGCGTACTACTAAATATCTCCTTGTACCAGGCATTCACTGGTTAAGTTCCATGTCCAATATACTGAATTGGATTTTCCACTCATGCCCATAAGAATTGACACCTTGCAGTAATAAAAAAAAACATTGTGTACTTCCTAATATGGCTTCTAAGGGGAAAATGATACTGAATTATTTCAATGCAATAATTGTCTGTCATTGCATTCGCTGTGGCCTTATTATGAAATTACATTTTTAAAAAAAAGAAAAAAAAAAAAAATCATAGTTCCTATATATTGCGAGACAATTTAACAAAAATTATTCTTGACCATCGATGGATCAATGCATCACCCCAGCCTTATATGATACTGTAATTTGGCTATTTCTATATATGCTATATACATTTATATATCACCATTAATATATGTATTACTAGCATTAAGGTAAAATGTGTGAAATTACAATTGTCAATGCTTTTATACTGAATATAATTAAACATAAAACGTTAAACTATGCCTTGTGTATTTTCAGACAAACATGATTACTGTTGAAATTAACAGTGACATACAACAACAGATTTGAGGCTACACAAGTTAAACAGTAACTGTACCAATCATAATGCATAGCAAAACAGCAATGAACATCTAAATTGGAAAACCTGTGAGAACACCAGCCTTGAGGGAATATCCAGTCAAAGGTTTACAGGACTTGCTGAATACTTCTGCTTGTGTTTAATTCTGTGCTTGAAATGGGACTTGAAGTGTAGGTAATCAATTCCCAAAGACGGTAAGCCATTTTTACTGGTTAAGGGTACTGTTAGGCACTGGTACATAACAAGCAGTGTCTTCCATTTATAAAACCATCTCTTCCACATTGTGTAACCAAGCATAGCTTAACATCTGAAAAGGATGTGAAACAAAGCATTGACAACAACGGTACCTTGTGCTACAGGACCAGATTGTCTTGATCTACAGCACATGCTTTTTTAGATATAGACCAAAACATGTAATAAATCAAAGTCACAAACTGCATACTACTGAAGTAAACTTAGCACACATCCTTAAAAGCATGAAATCCTGCTTTGGCTGCATTGAAAGGCTACATCATTTGTTTGCAAGGAAGGATATAAGAATGCTTACAGAACACATTTAACATTATTGATTTTTTTTTCTTATCTGGATATATTTCACTTCTAGGAAAGATTGGTGACTGTCTCTTTAAAATGCAGTTTTAAAACTGCCTCCAGTTATCTGTAGAGGAACTGTAATCATTACAGAAATGAATGCAGGCTGTTTGTCAAAGGAATAGAAAAGGGATCCATATCTCGATAACATCAGTTTCTGTACCTTGATGAATAAGTTCAAGTGCATCTGCAGATACAGATGTGTTTGGGGAAACACTGGATTTTGCAAAAGGCTCTCTTATAGGTTAAAGAAACTTGAGGGAAACATCTTTCAGTTAATAGACACTTTTCCTGGATCCTGGCCACAATTCACAGTCGTCAAGGATGCTTGTCCTAATATTAACTACCGTCACTCCCTGTCAGACACGTCACAATGCATACACCTCGGTCACACAGAAAATGCAAGCGAACAAGGTACTTTATGGTTTGGATTGCTTGAACTGTCTTTCATTCTTGGAGCGATGTATTAAATGAATGGCAGTTAAACAGTACAGTTAAGTGTCCTTCTCTCTGGTAGCCTATCCCTATGTAAAATGAGCCGTAGCTACATGTCACAACATAAGGGGGACTGTGGAATCCTGTGCAAACATATATATATATATATATATATATATATATATATATATATATATATATATATCCACTGGGCACAATGAGCTGAAAAAAACTACATATATCTGTTGTAATACACCATTTTAAAGAAAGAACATTAAACTCACCAACTCTGATACTGTATAGTGGACAAAAATCAATGTAATTAAGCCTACATTGTTGGATAATATGATTATTTTACACAGTCAAAGAGCCCAGCTTTGTTTTTTTTCTCTACATACAATCTATTTAGACTATTTAGACTAATATCTCTGAGCCGAGTATCGCTGTAGAACCACACAAGGGAAACTTTCACACTGTTTTTTGTTCCAGTCCACAGACAGGCCTCAGCTTTTTTTTTGTGCTTTTTTTTTTCCTTCTTCACTGACCTTTTACTTCCTTAACTTTAAAAAATATTTATCTTCCTTGCTGGTGCATGTTCTATCACATGTGGACATCTTATTTCTTTATTTAATAGTATTACTAATATTAGATGCATAGATATAAACAAAATAAAATAAACAGCATCTTATGAAATGGCCTTATACTTCCTCTAATTCAATGGGTAACTTTTAAACCTATTACTTCAGACATTGTTATGTTTGATTTTGAATGTGGACACCTGATTAAAACTGAGGTCTTATCCAAGGTTGAGGACTTACCCATAATCTCTGACTATTTTTGCAACCGTGCACTATGGGAGAGTTGACTGTACAAGAGTATATAGATTAAGATTATATAATTATGGGAATACCTAACATAATATTTTTATATTGATTTCCATGTGTTAATGAGCTCTACTTTCTCCATGCGTATGTAGCCTTCGTTGTATTTCCACCATTGCCATAATAAAGACAGATGTGAACAATGTGTTACTCACCTGATGAATGGTTTTGTAGGAAAATCAATTTTAAAAGCTTGATTGTTTTCCTATTTACAGCATATAGCAAACAACAATTACAGTAGTGGTGTGTGTTATGCAGAAGCTCATATAATTCTTTATTACTTTGTTTGCCTTTCAAGAAGCTTTATAGAGTACATAAATTCTGAATTGTAGTGTTTTTAATGAAATATGACATTGATAGCCGGTAATAATGTCAAAAAGGTTCAATTTTGGACTTTTATGCATTCTCACTTTTTGTCACCTAATTGGAAGTAATTATTGAAAGCAAAACCCTTTCCCTCTCAGAAACATGCATAACAGCAAAAACTTTCAGGTAATTTATGGTAATTTTATGAAGCTTCTTAAAATTAATTCTGTGTTAATCAAAGATCTGAAGCACTTAATTCTACAAGCTGAATACTGTTTATTTACCCCCCCCGCCCCAGAACACTTAAAGGACCCCATGGTTCCCCATGGCTTTATCCTGAATGGGAACCTAATACGCTAGAAAGAGCTGACGTCAGGGTAGTCTACATTCTCAATAACCCCTAACAGCAACGTTCATTTAAATAAGTACAGTAGAACCTCCAGCCTGGGGAACATTGCTGATGGTTTCTGTACCTATATTTATTGCAGCACTACTGAAACCATCTCATGGCACAAAGTTTGGGAACCACTGAGATTAAATACATATTTTTGGTACTAAAAGCTATTTTGTAGTCAGGTTGTAAACTGAGAATTTAAATATGTAGAACACATACAATACACAGCATGAGCTATTTATTGAAGCTATTAAGAAGGCAGTGGAAGACTGACTATATTCTTCACTGTAAAGCTTTGTGGTTACAGCTGTCAAACCAATCGTCACTTTAGCAAATGGCTTGCATAACTAGGCTAATTAAGCGTTAGATTTTAATGACAGACCAAGAGCCTGCTAGATGTGACCCAGAAAAAGTCACATACCATTAAAGAACAAATCAATATTTAATTCTTTATACTACTTTATCCTAAATAAAACAAAATCCTTTAAAAAAGCACCAGTCTGTCGCATGTGATCTGCAAACGTTATTTATTAAACATAACATGAAGCGCCATAGTATGGCAAGTAGCAAAAAGGAAATCATGCTGCAGTTTACATACACAATCCTGTTGTAACTAGTAACCTAAACAAGTAACATTTAGCTAATTTTCAAGGTACATTTGGCAGATTACAAATACTATTAGTTTCACCTTTATAAAAGGTACATAATAGAACATGTAACCTAGAAATTCTATGTCTAACAATGGCCTTTAATAATCAAGAAATGAAGCAGCAGCTGCTGTTTAAGCCCACTAGCAGATAAAAAGGGTTATATACAGTAACATGTTATAAAACAGTATTTCTGTCAGAGAAACAGTAAAGAAACATTAGTGTACAGCAAATATCGATTAATCGAAATTGCTGAATGACAAACTGCCCTGCAATCATTTACATAATGTCAGGGGAGACAAGCATTTATTATAGGAACTATTATTATAGCACCACTGATGCGACATACGTGGATACCATATATTGCAAAGTTTGCACAAAATACAATGACAAGCTGAGTGCTTTGAGAAATGTTAATGACCCGTTTATAAGGGGGATAAGAAGGACAGCTCTGAAGGATGGTGTTGGAAAACACTCTAAATTGGAAGCACATCAATATTTGGGCCCAGGAGTTCTAAAGCAAACCAAACTCTGTCTATTTTGAAGACAACACCATTAGGCTGTGCATGACACTGTGGAGAAATCAAAAGACAAGCAACGTGTGTCTCCTTTGATAGATTTAACATACACTCTTGCAAAGGAAGAATTTCCATTTGAAAAATTACAGTAGCCAAGGATGTAAAAAAACATAATGGGGTATGTAAAACATAGTTATTTTTTTATTTTTTTTATATTAAAGATACAGCATTTCTTAAAACAAGTATCACAAAACAAATGTTGATAGTCTGATTGTAATGTAACTCATATGGTGTTAAAATGTAAATAATTCAGCTAATACAACTCGAGTAAATGCTTTTAATACCAGGAGAGGAAATGCGCTCAGCTGACATTGTATAGAGCTAAAATAACACAGTTACAAAATGTGTAAATAACTGTGTCACTATAAATGACTGCAGTGAACACATTAAACAAAATTACAAGTGACTTATTTGTTGTTTATTACATACAAGCTATTGTTCATTAGTTTATCTACATACTGTGCTTTTGTGTTGCTGTGACTGGTACACATGAAAACTGCTATTTCCATCCATGCTCTACTGTTTTAAAAAAGTTTATTTTTAGATGAAACATACACTGTCTGGTAATTTTATACTGACCTGTCTACCCGATTGGATTTGAAATATCCCTGGTATGAAGCATGTTTTCCTGGTATATGCCGAGTCCCTTGATTACTCAGGAAGGCTGAACAAATGACAAGTTTACTTAACCATGATGTCGATGGCTACTGTCAGGATGATAATGCACCCGTCCACCATGCCAGGTTTGAGGGCAAATGGTTTGAGGAGCATGACAGAGATAGCAAGCATTTTCCGTTGCAAGCACATTCCCAGGATCTCAATCCAATTGAGCATATTTGAAAATGTGATCTACATATTTGTCATCATAATCCTCTGTCCATCTCTGCACCAATTGCTTGAAATAGTAAGACTGAATGCATTAACATCCCTAACAATACCTTCAAGCACCTTATGTAGTCCATGCCACAACATGTCAAGGCACACAGTAGCCCAACCCAGTATTCGGTTCAGGTCCTAAAAAAGTGTCCAGGCAGTGTAATTTGACAGTATCAAAAGCATAAAACAGATATGGAACAGATTCCTTCCCTGCACCCAAATTGTATCTTCCCTGTACCCTTCCTCCTTATTAAAGACATGCAGTGTTATCAAAATAGCAATCTATAAATGATGCAAATCACTGCCTGAATCATCCAAGAGTCTTACATAACTCTAAGCTGAACTGAAGTGTGTACACATTTAACCTTGACACCTTTTGTACTGTACTACATCCCTTTAAATTAAACTTTCTTGGTATTCCAATTATTGTAATATGATCCGTCATTTCAAGAGACAACAGACAGATGCATCCCTGAGACCTACAGATACCGTTCAGAAGCCTCAAAACATAGCAAGTAAACACCACTGATGAGTAGAGAGCAGCAATCCGCATGAAATGGTAGCCTCTGCCTTATTAGTAAAGACTGACCCTACAAATGAGTTGGTTTCAGCTCCGAGGCCTGACATACTGAAAGGGAGAATTAGAATCTGATGCACCAGAGGGTGCTATGTGTTGTTGAAGGAGACGTATATGCGTACGTATATGCTTTGCTTCACTATAGGGACACTACATTTCCATTGTACGCAGGTAACACTATGCAGTGCTACAAGGAAAAATGCAATACAATCATAAACTACCCATATACATACATTTCGATTTAACAAGCAATTAAACAATAAATCTGTACTAATTACGCTCCAAGCATCTTACATAATATACAGTCTCATCGTTTTTTTTTAAGAAAAAAAAGTCAGGTTCACTTACCTTATGCAAACATTGCATTTAATACAAAATAAAAAGATTGCAGGGCTTTGCTGTAACCATGGAAATGTTGCTATCTATGTGCATTTCTGTAGAATACAAAAAGAATGATACATTTAAGTGACTAACACAGGCACTCACTGCAACCTGAGGGGGAGAATGTTAGTTTGAGGAGTTGCCATGGAAACCATACTGTAGAACCACGAGGGAAGAATGGGATTTATTAAAAAAAAAAAGGAAACCTAGCACCTACGGAGCTGCCAGGGAAACTCCCACGCCATCAAGTCTTTGCCAAGTGGTTTAAAAACCAATCCCCAACAACACAGCAAGCCTCCACGCAATCTGCAAAGCATGGCGCTGCCTCTGACAGTGGAGGACTGTGGGAGCAGGTCCAAACTGGCCATGTAGAAAAGTGGTCAATAGGATTGCCATTGGATCTGCTCTGCAGTGATAGGAAGTGCATTACATTTGATGACAATTGAAATTGATCAATCACTTCTGTTATTTTATAAGTATTATATATATATATATATATATATATATATATATATATATATATATATATATATATATATATATTAGTGCCTTGCAAAAGTATTCAGACCCCTGACCAATTCTCTCATATTACTGAATTACAAATGGTACATTAAAATGATATTTTATTTTAAAACACTGAAACTCAAAATCAATTATTGTAAGGTGACATTGGTTTTATGTTGGGAAATATTTTTAAGAAAAATAAAAAACTGAAATATCTTGCCTGCATAAGTATTCAACCCCCACACATTAATATTTTGTAGAGCCACCTTTCGCTGCAATAACAGCTTTAAGTGTCCAATCCTGGTCCTGAAGGGCTGGTGTCCCTCCTGGTTTCTGTGTCCTAAATTACTTAATTGGACCAATTATTACCAATTATTGTTCTAATTAAGTCATTTAGGGCAGTTGGGACAAAAACCAGGAGGGACACTGGCCCTCCAGGACTTGGATTAGACACCCCTGCATTAAATCATTAATAGCAAGTAGCTTCAAAAGTCATTTAATTTTTTTTTTTACATATCCCTGTCTATTTATATACCAGTCTTCAATCTTTATGGGTAATTTAGCAAACAGTTATTTCATTTCTGTATTGCATTATTTAAACAATGGGACTACAGAAAATGCAAGGAAGTCTGTGCTATCAGAGGCATACAGGAAACACCTTGCTGAAGCCAGGATGCGTTTCCCTTAATTACAAAAAACAGACCTGGGGCCATTGCATCTCTCAGGAACCTATGGCTCACTGGAGAGGGGACACCTCCCCATTCTCTGAGATAATAACAATGTTTATTTAAGACTGAAAGAAGCATGTCACAATAGACCTGCAAAATTACACTGCTGGCAAACGTGTTTATTATTTAATCATTTTTATCCAAAGCAACTTCCGGAACATTAAACAAAATATATGAAGTATATAAATTACAGGCAATAAAAATGCAAAACAAACTCATATACCATGTCTACAAAATAATTGTAAATAAATCAAATTAAAAAAAGATATATAAATAAAGATTGAATAAGTGGGTTTTGAGAAGACATCGAAAAGCAGTAAAAGACTGAACAGTCCTGAGGATAACCGGTAGCTGGTTCCACCACAGGGGGATGAGGGAAGAGAAGGAGCGAACACGGGAGGAAGGAGAGTGAAGAGAAGGCATAACAAGTCGGCCAGTAGAGGTTGAGCGGAGAGGGCGAGAGGGAACATAAGCAGACAGACCAGCACTACTCTAATGTTCCTCATTATATTGCACTAGCTATCTAGTTATCTTGGCAAAAGATGAATGGGAAGCAATTGGATTATTGGTTTATTTTTTATTTATTTTATTTATTTATTTATTATTCAAAAGTATATTTCCATGTCCAAGCCATGTTTCGTGTGGGGACGCTGTGGAATTCATATGTGGAAGTCTGTACATTTCAAGTATTTAAAGTGTATGATTTGTCAAATTGATTCCTGTCTGTAAATGCAATGTACAACAATAATAATGCATTTTTCTGGTGTACTAATAACAGAAAAAAATAACAATATAATGTATTTAAACTGAAATTGTTACTTGGATAGAATCAATGTTCTATGAAGTACAGTATATAGTATGACTTATGTTTAGTAGTACTTGAGCAATAAAGAACACTGGGGTGTACATACAGTACGTTTTGAAGATTGCGAAAAGGACTGTGAGACTAGACCGCAGGTCGATTCAATCAATAGTTTTCACAGTCCTCAAATTGCACGTAATATACACCCCATTGTTATTTATTGCTAGTTAATCATTTGAATTTCAGCTACACAGAAATACCTGTCAAAAACACACACACACATCGAGGCACTGATTTATTTATTGGGCAGGTAATATGTCGGTTAGCGTTGGTGGACTACAACAAGTAATGTATGATCAAGTAGTGCAGGGATCTCCAATCTTGGTCCTGGAGGGTCGTGTTCCTCCTGGTTGTAATGTATGATCAAGTAGTGCAGGGGTCTCCAATCCTGGTCCTGGAGGGTCGTGTTCCTCCTGGTTGTAATGTATGATCAAGTAGTGCAGGGATCTCCAATCCTGGTCCTGGAGGGTCGTGTTCCTCCTGGTTGTAATGTATGATCAATTGATTGCCAATTAACTCAAGCCACATGCCTTAAAAAAAAGGTGGAAATGCCAGTTTCCTGGTCTTTCTTTTGTTTGTTCCTGTTCTTGAATACAAGCGTGGAAAGCCAGGGAGAGTGGTCGCGTGTATACCTGGATTCTGTGTGTGTTAATGGTACGGACTCATTTAGGGGATTTTAATCCCACCACAGTATATTGCCCAGTTGATTTATGACCCATGATGTGTGATTAAGAGTCAGAAATAAGTTAAAAAAATATATAATGATGTGATACAGACAACACAGGTAACGTAAGTTTATTGTAAACTTTGCAGAGTGTTCTACACTTTAATCTGACGTGTTTAGGGCGTCTCATTATAACTAAAATCACTTTGCAGAGTTTGAGCAGCCAGACTGCATGAGAGGGCGTCTCTTATAATACTAAGAACTCCTACACAAAATGTATTAACTGATAGAATCATCTGTTCCAGCTGAAACCACAGAGCAGCATTCATACAGGAAGCTGGCACTATAAGTAACTGGTTAATTCAATGAAATCAATATAGTCATTACTTTTACTGTTCGGTTCCATAAGTCTGGATAAAGGCATATCCCCATGTAATACAGTCCAGTAGTGCTCATTCAGTTACCATAGTTATATATGATGAAATCTCTGATAACACTTTGATCTACATCAGTTCTACACTACAAAGAAGGAAGCTGTGCTTTGAAAGTTCCACTAGAGGCTGTCAGTGAGATGGATCATCAGATCAATTTTAACACTTAAACTGTCAGCTATTCAAACATGTCTTTTACCAATTAAAACAAATCTAAAAGCTGGATGAAGAAAATGCATAAAGGCAATAAATGACAGGACTTCTCAATGTGCTGCCCCCATTCTGAAAGTTATCAGAGTGGAACTGAGGAGGTAAAAATTAGTGTGCAGAAAATGCAGCTATTAAATAGACAAGAACTATTCCACTGATAATGGTCATGTACAACATGATTCATTTACGCCTTCTGAAATAACACTATAATATTAACCCTGCTGCATAATACTGTGCAACCAAAGGAATATACCAACACTGAGGTAATCTTGAGGACATTAAAACCCTAAAGCAGAATCTATGAAAAGCCAATAACTTTTAACCTGCTTCAGCTTTGAGAAAATGCAAAGCAATCCAATTATTCCCAATGTAAATATAATAACATGCATTACACACAGCTACAGCAGCTAAAGAGATACAGTACTGAACTCCATTTAAATTACATGTTAGGAAAAGATTTATAGCTAGTTCTAAATGCACACACAGACATTCTGAAATCATAACTTATTTTATTTGATCTGTCTTCCCACCTATCTACAATAATACATGCTACCATTGGCTTTAAAAAAAAAAGATGTTCACTCTACAGTAAAGACTCTACCAAGGGGGTATAAAATAGTAGTCGCTCTCCTGCTTCTTAGCAATAAGAGATACAAAAGCATCACAGTTCTAGTTGCTATACTGCTTTATCACATATCAAAAAGTTCAAACACTGCTGACATGCATAGTTTATATCTTTATACAAATCAAATAAATCACTGTCTACACGTGATAAGGAGTACATTGCAATCATTAAAGACCTACAACATTATTCAAGTCACTTTTCTGTCATGCATAGAATCCAGAATCTAGTTTTTTGTCAATGTTCCTTGAAAACACCACACAATCTGTATGCTTGCATAGCAAAACAAATCCAGGGCCTTGCCACATAGAAAAGCAAGCTCTTCCCAAGGTTACCCATTATGGACATCTATTCAGCCCATCAACAACCGAGGACTAGTTCTTAAATGAGCTCTTTACCAGTAGTTCTTTGGGTTGCTATGACTACATGGCTCTGCAGAGACCACAAACAAAAGAAACATCCAATGTTCCTTATTCATTTCCTCATAAAAATCTAATCTATGTACTTGCTTATTCAGATAAATCTGCTCTAATGCATCTTTAATGCATATTTACGTTGATCTTTACGTATGAATGCTTATAACAGACTGCACAATAAGAAATGTAAAAGTCTGAACCAGTCTCTGTTGTTGTCCAATGTTAAATAAATATGCTTTATTTAACAAAGGGGGGTATAGATTGTACCCGTCTGTTAAGTATGCATTAAACAGAACAATTAAGGAGTTAGTGTATGCAGAGGAACTGCAGTACTGGTATTACAGCTCTGGCATTCCTTTAATTCGTAAAGTTGCCTCTTATAAAGGTTGGTACAATACACTGTTCTCCACAGTATATTTCTCCCCAGGTCTCCTGCATACTTTTCTTACTTTCATCACTCCACTACTAGGTGGTTACATACTGTATATGGTTTGATCCTCTGAAATTCCTCTTCTTCCTCCTTTTTTTTCTTACAAATGAATGGCTCCATTCTTGCCATTCAGAGTCATGCATGTTCTTTCTAACTGTGGATTGAGAGCTGCTTCCCTAGGGGATATAGTGGAGTACTTACTGTATGTATGTCACACTTTAGCGTTTTGCTTAGCCTACAGAACTGATTGAGTGCATCATGATCTGTCACACTGTCTCTCTATATGTCACACTTTTTTAACCTAGAGAAACGCTTGTCCAACTGTGAGGAAATGTTGTTTAAGGCACAATATTGGACAGTGATGCCAAAAAAAGAAATGTAGCAACTACAGTAGTGAAACATAGTGCTTTATTATTTTTGGCCTTTTTTCATCTAACTCAGACACGATTTTACAGACATGCACTTTAAAAACTGGTTAGTTACTCTTTATAAATTATTGACCCCACGTAAGAAAAACAGTGGTGCTGACTTCTGTGTCAACTGAGATTTCTTTCTGCAAAAACAACATTTGCATTTTATAACTACAATGCCAGACTGATTGGTAATCAGTTTCACTCAATGGAAACCATACTGCATGCCTGCAAACAAAGTTGGAAGTTAAATACATGTTTATTTGTTCTGCCCAGGAAACAATAGTATACTTTGAGCTAACTGAATAACTTAATTTACAGTCAAACATTACGGGCTAGCTTCATAGACCTTGAATGTATTTTGTTCAAGCGTTTGGATTTTATACAGCATTCATTTGTATATGTGATTAAACCAATTGGCTACTTCCAATCTCCTGCCAGACTATAACAATTTAGAGTAAATTATCTTTCTGAAAAAGCATAAATGAAAAAAAGAAAGATTTGCAGAAATGCCATCTCTCACTCATTTGGAGGAACTTCTTTGGTGTCACTTTTAAAGTTCTTACTCATAAAATACAGGAAATGACAAAGCATTTAAATTGAGTATTCCCAAATCTTACTCATTTTGATGCTCTTTGGCGGATAGCTGGAAGCAATATTGAATGGAAAAAAGGGTTTGAGGTAACTAGTTCTAAAAACCCATTTGCTTGCTACCTATTTTAGCTTCATCCAAAAAGTCATTTTCAATAACTTTTGATTATGGCAGCCTTTACAATTAATATAAAATATGAAACTATAATATTTGCAACAGTAACAAAAAGTGACACTGGGAATCCATACTGGTAAAATTAATCACATTCACAAACAATTATTACCACATGTAGGATTTTCAAGGGAATCTCCACCTTGGAAAATGTCAATTTGGATAATCCAATTTACCACAGATGTTTAATAAACCCCAGAGTCCACTATGCAAGCTCGTTCCATGTTACTGCTTTACTATCACTGGTAATAATAATAATTAATATAAGGGAAAAGACTTAAACCTTTTTTTTGATTACATACATACATACTAAGAAATGAGCTATAAAAAAATTTTAAAAAACTGAAAGCTGCTGGTGTAAAACCCGAAGACAACATATTTCTTTTTCATAGTTATTTTTTCAAGACAATATTTTATAGATTTTTAGAACAACGTTTAGATCACCCATCTGTGTATAAGTCCGATTAGGCTTAGGTATAGATGTTAACATCAGTTCTTGTAAAGAAAACTCCAATGTCACTGCTTTATGTGGTACACCAAGGGAGCTTCATTAATATGCAGAACTGCAAGCTGCTACCACAGCTACCCTGCCATCTCAATATAAAAGGCACAGTTGCACAAGCCAATTAAACCTCACCAATGTGAATAATCATTTAATTCTAGAAAAATTAAAAAAATAAGTTAGTTCACTGTAAATCAAGAGAAGGTATTGATTTATTTTTATGACATTTCTGAAAGATTATATTCATTTTGTTAGCCAAAATATGAAAGAAGCTTGAGTTCCCTTTTTGCAACCTTGGCACACGGTCTGTGATTTATAGCCAGGTTATACATATACTTCAATTTAATGCAATCACATGTTGTTTCAGCAGACTTTCTTCACATTCCCAGCAAGAGTGCAGATTGTAAGACACCCAAATCCTGCTGAAGATGTCACATCCTGCTCTGATGTCATTTGTTTTCCAGTGCCAGGATAAATGGATACAAAAAAAGTTAGGAGTGTTATTGCATTTCTGCTGTTACTATTTTTAGCCTATTTATTTGCACATGTAGCAGATCAATAGAGAGATTTGTAATTAGCATTTGTATTAAACTGTCTGACACCACTGGGGTAAAACCAATCAAACCACTTCAGCAATCTGTGGGGGTTGCACACTAACCAATGTAAGGGCAGACTCCAAAGACCCCCAAGGAAATAAAGTCTAACTTTCCCTAGGTACCCTCTGTGGGCAGGGCTGACAAACACAGTAAAAAAAAAATTAGAACAATGTAACCTACAGGAAGGGGAAGTTATGCATTCGGGATCTTTAAAGTATTTGAAATTAAGCCAAGCCCATGGAGACATCTTCTTATCCAATGCTTGACTTATTCCGTTACAATTTTCCTATAATGACCACTGCTTTAACATTACAGTAGGAACTAATTAACAAGATGAATGATTTGTTTACCCAACACACAGGTTAGGCAAAGTTCTTTCAAGGTACTTCTGAATGCTGGACAAAATCCTAGTAAAGAGCTGTTTCCAGTGAATGTGTTACAGATAGATATATATTATAAAAATTCCCCAGTATGTTTTTTGAGAAAAGTAAACTGTTGAATTTCTGAAAAAACAAATCCAAGCCATGCCTGATAAGTGACTGACTGGTATGTCAAATAATTAGTCCCACCAGCAATCTCCTTATCAAGCATCTCTCTGAAGGGAAAAATACCCTTGACCCGAGACCCAATATGCCTGCCATACTGAGGACGTGTGACTTTTTAAGTTTCTTACATAAAGAGACTGTGCTGTTTAAGTTATTGAGTTAATAGTTGGTTAGATGCAGAGGTACAGTGTTCTCTGATTTTCCATGACTATTGTTGGCCAGTAAAGTTAACCATTTCACTGCCACATTCTTTTGTGTGAATGTTGGCTTTCTCAGATTTCCTTTAATTTTACGATTTGAGCAAAATGCCACCTGGTTAGAGTAATGGCCATATCAACGGTTCTGCCCATTCCCTTTACCACCCCATTTGCTTGAATGTCTATGCTTATTTAAAAAATAAACTTTGTTGGTGGCATTTGGCCACAACCTTTGCTCTTCTTCCATTTCCATATGTCTTGGTTTTATGCACCCCATCATACCAATACATGCTAATCTAATCTAATAACAAGTAGATGTCATGCCGTCAAAAACCTATAAATACCTCCAATGTTTTGATTCAAACACAGGCTCCCTTGAGAAAGATATGTACAACATATTGAAACATTGGGCAGCTGGCTCTTTGAGCTAAATAGATATATAGATTATATATATATATATATATATATATATATATATATATATATATATATATATATATACTGTGCAAAAGTTTTAGGCAGGTGTGAAAAAATGCTGTAAAGTAAGAATGCTTTCAAAATAGACATGTTAATAGATTATATTTATCAATTAACTAAATGCAAAGTGAATGAACAGAAGAAAAATCTAAATCAAATCCATTTTGGTGTGACCACCCTTTGCCTTCAAAACAGCATCAAGCATCAATTCTTCTAGGTACACTTGCACACAGTTTTTGAAGGAACTCGGCAGGTAGGTTGGCCCAAACATCTTGCAGAACTAACCACAGTTCTTCTGTGGATTTAGGCAGCCTCAGTTGCTTCTCTCTCTTCATGTAATCCCAGACAGACTCGATGATGTTGAGATCAGGGCTCTGTGGGGCCATACCATCACTTCCAGGACTCCTTGTTCTTCTTTACGCTGAAGATAGTTCTTAATGACTTTCGCTGTATGTTTGGGGTCGTTGTCATGCTGCAGAATAAATTTGGGGCCAATCAGATGCCTCCCTGATGGTATTGCATGATGGATAAGTATCTGCCTGTACTTCTCAGCATTGAGGAGACCATTAATTCTGACCAAATCCCCAACTCCATTTGCAGAAAGCAGCCCCAAACTTGCAAGGAACCTCCACCATGCTTCACTGTTGCCTGCAGACACTCATTCGTGTACGCTCTCCAGCCCTTCGGCGAACAAACTGCCTTCTGCTACAGCCAAATATTTCAAATTTTGACTCATCAGTCCAGAGCACCTGTTGCCATTTTTCTGCACCCCAGTTCCTGTGTTTTCGTGCAGAGTTGAGTCGCTTGGCCTTGTTTCCACGCCGAAATATGGCTTTTGGCCAAGTCTTCCATGAAGGCCACTTCTGACCAGACTTCTCCGGACAGTAGATGGGTGTACCAGGGTCCCACTGTTTTCTGCCAGTTCTGAGCTGGTGGCACTGCTGGACATCTTCTGATTGCGAAGGAAGTAAGCATGATGTGTCTTTCATCTGCTGCAGTAAGTTCCTTGGCCGACCACTCCGTCTACGGTCCTCAACGTTGCCCGTTTCTTTGTGCTTCTTCAAAGAGCTTGGACAGCACATCTGGAAACCCCTGTCTGCCTTGAAATTTCTGCCTGGGAGAGACCTTTGCTGATGCAGTATAACTACCTTGAGTCTTGTTGCTGTGCTCAGTCTTGCCATGGTGTATGACTTTTGACAGTAAACTGTCTTCAGCAACCTCACCTTGTTAGCTGAGTTTGGCTGTTCCTCACCCAGTTTTATTCCTCCAACACAGCTGTTTCTGTTTCAGTTAATGATTGTGTTTCAACCTACATATTGAATTGATAATCATTAGCACCTGTTTGGTATAATTGTTTAATCATACACCTGACTATATGCCTACAAAATCCCTGACTTTGTGCAAGTGTACCTAGAAGAATTGATGCTGTTTTGAAGGCAAAGGGTTGTCACACCAAATATGGATTTGATTTAGATTTTTCTTCTGTTCATTCACTTTGCATTTAGTTAATTGATAAATATAATCTATTAACATGTCTATTTTTGAAAGCATTCTTACTTTACAGCATTTTTTCACACCTGCCTAAAACTTTTGCACAGTACTATATATATATATATATATATATATATATATATATATATATATATATATATATATATATACACTGTATATATATCAAATTACCAGGCAAATATTGTTGTGATTAACTTCTGAATAATAATTGTTTTTCAAAATAAAGTCTACAGCATTACAACTATATGTCATTGTAACAGGGCGAGCAGCCCTGTACTTGTTTTGTTTATTTTAGTTTAGAACGGGGGTTCCCCCTCCGCCCCTGTGTTATTTTGTATTTGTATTATGATTTATTATTTACATGACGGCAAGCACCGTATGTTTTATTGTTTTGTATTTTGACGGTGTAGCCGTTTGTTTATTTTGTTATTGTTTAGTAACGTGGATGGGAAGCCCCATCCACAGTAAGTAATTAAACTCGTGCAGAAGGTGGCCATCTCCCGAATTAATTAGGTGATTTAATTTGTTGCTAATCGGGAGATGGTCACCTGTTATAAAAAGCCTGCAGCTCTCCAACTCGTGGTGGTGTAGTAGGAGCGAGAGCAACGAGAGAGAGAGAGAGAGAGAGAGAGAGAGAGAGAGAGAGAGAGAGAGAGAGAAAAAGCTTTAAGAATAAGTCCAGGAACAGTGACGGCTACAGCTCAGCCTGACCTGGACCAGTTATTGTATTTCTTTTTTGTGTTCGTGACTTGTTTTTTGTTTAACTGTTTATTTTGCTCGGTGAGCACAGTTTTCTTTTTTTGTTAAAACGTTTGGTTTATTTTTGTTGTATTTTTCAATAAAGACGGCGCAAACGCCATTTCACTACCTGCGGTATCCTTTTTTCCATTTCCTGGCTCTGGTCTGACGCCACCCACTCCGGCCGTCTTTGTGACAGTCATCCATATATGTATCAATAATTACAAAATCATCGGGCCACAATGTGATGATATAATCTATATCCCATAAGACACCGTTTGTTTTTTTACACTTTCCTATTACAAAAGTAACTGAATCTTGACTCGAACCACTCCTTCATCAGTCATGTGGGTCACAAATGCTTCAGATTTGTAGGCTGGGTAAAGTGGTTCCTGCTTTGGCAAACCCCAGGGTATTTACAAACTAGATATTAGCAAGAGTCAAGTTTACCAGGAGTTTCTGAGGCAGAGGGGAGAATGCGGCCCGCTGGCCATCTTATGAAGACTACCATTGCCTTACAACAATGTTTTACTCTGTCTGTGCTACTGTACCTTTACTACAATTTTCCTTCCAAAATCGCTCCCAGAAAAACAAAAGACATTCTTACCAAAATAAGAAGTTTCACCTGAAGAGCTGGTCCCTTTTATTAAATTAAACTTCTATTAAACCAACTGTAAAATAACATTATATACTCAGTTCTTCTGGACAAAGTGTTATCTGACCGAGTCCAGCCTTACAATATAACAGTTCACACAACAGAACTCTCAGAAATCTGAAATCACCTGTGAGAGGTTTTGTGAATATTTCGAAATCATGGTTTATACAATAAAATTAATAGATTTTTTCACTAACTTACCAGTTTTCCAGAAGACACATCCCCAGCTCTGGTGATTCCTGTGGCATTCACTGATTTGTTCTCTTATGTGTTGCTCAGTCTCTAAACTTCTCTTGAGAAGGTCCAGGAAACTGTGAATCCTGCCTGGAACAGCCACACAACACCAGCAGCATATTAATAACTAGGGATCTGGAGAAGAGAGGAAACTACAAGAGGAAATGTACTCACACAGCCTTAAACAATCCTCCAATAACAACCATGAACACACTTTGCTGGTCTTTTACGGGCTGGGATGAAGAGTTTAATGTCTGTGTGCTTATTCCATGACTGATACACACTCGGTTATTTATTCACAAAATCAGACCTTTTATTTCTTGTGCACATTTTACTGATCTCCTAATATTATCAATCAACCATTGCATTCTGTTTGTCAAACAAAAACAAATCTGCCCCATTAGAGTAAAAAACATTGAATCGCTGAGAATCTAAAACTACTAGTTTCTTTCAGTATTTCTACAGTTCCTGTTTTTAATGTACAAGAAGATGGTGGTTTAAAATCCAGCCTACTGACAAAGTAAATGTATTTGAGTTGAAGTATACAGTACCTTATGGTTAACTGAAACTGCATTTAAATTGATACCAACAATACTAAAAGGTGATGTTGTGTGAGACAAGCCAAACCAAGCAGTTCACACGCTACTTTGCTAATGCGTCTAAAGCTAAAGTGATGTGGAGGAGCCCCTAAGATAAGGGTAAAGCCAATAGCGGTAAAGTCCATTGCCTATTCAATTCAGGACGCTATTTACTGCTTTTTCGTGCCAAATATGTGATGTGATTGTTTGATGTTCTGTGTAACACACCACTAGACTGGGCATACACTCCCAAACACATTTCATCAGCTCCACAGCTTTAAAAAAGGATCAGAACTTCTATTCCACCCATTGTGAATACTTCCCTTTTCATTCACATAGTACAAGTGTGAGGCTTGTTGTCTTTTCCTTTTCCACAAAATCATTAACTAAAACCAATTAAACAGACATCAGCGACAAGAGCTTAAATCCTCCTATTGAATTTCTACAGGAACTGCTACAACAAACAGCTGAAAGATTTTTTACTCATTTTAAATAACCAGATGGAGTGTTGCTCTATTTCAGACATTTTAAGTCATATTTGACAGCATTTCTCATAAATTAGACTCATTTACCTTGCAGCCACGCCAGATGTTTGTAGAAAACTGATACAAAAATATATTAAATACTGTGCTATGAAACTCAAAATAACATGGTCTAAACCATTTCCCAGTATACCTCAAGGAGTAAAAGGGGTTCATTTTGTACTTTGTAAATCAAAGTAAAAACAGAGTTTTAGGATACAACTAGATACAGATATAGATATCTCATACTTCCATCCAAAGTCATAATTTAATAATATGCATGAAGTTAAATGCAAATGATATTTTGGGAATATACAGTAGTATACTGTATCAACTCCATAGTAAAGAGGGAATGGAATTGTGACAGATGACTTCTTTGTGCAAATTAAGTTGGTCTCCTCGATTGCTTACAACACCAGAATTTTGTTATGTAAAAAAAAAAACATCTCTGAATTGTACTGCACTGCACAGTACAATGATCCAAAGGCATGGTGTGATAAAACAAACCATTCTTGTCAGAATGTCTTGGACAACCCGAGCTACAGCCAGTCTCATTCCTTTCAAAAGAGTATCAAAGGTTATTTGGTAAATGTCATAAAGTACATTGCATCATAATTCCTGAACTCCAGATCCAGTACTTTAATGTAGAGAACAGAAGCTTGCAATCTCAGGAATCACATCTGAATTTCTGCTTCAACTATTTCCATGGAGCCTGTTTTCTAAATACTGTAGGCTACTTTTTCTGGACTTTGTCATACTTCCTCTCTGAGCGAGGCACTGGATTGAGCTAAAAGTCTCAGGATGTTTATCAGGAAATGTGGCTTCTGCAGATTACTGATTGTTAATAAGTTGCTGTGTTGCTCTTAACCTTATTAACCCGGCCATCATTTGAAAACAGTTCTCTTAAAAAGAACAAGCACTTCAGGATTACAAAAATATATAACTAAAACATGCTTAAATGGCACACAATGATGCTGAGATAGGAGGTAAATGGTAACGTGATAAACATTTACAGTGAGACTATTTTGCGTTTATTTGTAACTTTGTTGAATAGACAGCGAATAGGAGTGTTTTTAGTTATTTTGTAACAATGGTATTTTAAACAGAAAAACTAGTAAGATAGCTGTGGTGGCTAATTATAAATTCTCCATAGCTTGGACTATATTTCCCAGGAGATGAGAATATGCTGGTAATGTAGATGCCTGTATGAATGAATGTCGTGTTCATTACTGTATACCGAAAGCTGTTTTTGTATTTATTGCTGTTGCCTGTGGCAGGGATGTGTGTGTTATGATGTGTTACTTGTTGCTCACAGTTATTAATGAACAGCACCAGGAATTGAATGAATATATTCAAGCATTCAAAATCCTAAAAGGTATAGACAATGTCGACCTAGGGGACTTTTTTGACCTGAAAAAAGAAACAAGGACCAGGGGTCACAAATGGAGATTAGATAAAGGGGCATTCAGAACAGAAAATAGTTTCTGACGTATTTTCAATAAAACGCACAGTACCTTTAAATGTATAATACTTTAAAACGCACAGTACCTTTAAATGTATAATACTTTTCCTTGTACTGACAGGATGCATTTGGCTTTAGATTCCTGATAATACTAATTACTAAGACTCATTTTTTGCTTGCCCCTTGAACTTCGTATTAACGAGAATTCACTCTATAAGTGTTATTTAATCAAAAAACATACAATTTATGTAGTAACAGTAACAGTGCTAATATCCAATACGTAACTATGTGGATTTAAAAGCCTTTAATGATTAAAACAATTGAAAGAAAGGAGTGTTGACAAGCCTTGTTTTTATTTTATATTTTTACTAATACCACGTTTTCCATGAACCACATAACCAGGGTATGTGCTCGAGTTCTGGGTTTCTGATTGCATCAGATCAATTAAAGATCTTTTTAATCCTTTGATGGAAATGTCCGGTCTACTTTTTATGTTTTGAAGCAAATAGGCTTCATCACTGCCATTCTCATATCCACTTTGACATCTGGCACATTATTTCCCTTGTCCAGCGCTTCCTGCGTGAAACAAATGCGAAATATCTATATGGATTTATCTTTTAAATCATTGACAATTTGACTGTAATACCGTCTGCAGCGAATGTGCGTCTTGACCTTTAATTCACAAGTATTTCTGGGGAAAATCGGTACTATTTCCTGCCCAACTCACGCGATAACTCGGGTGACTCGGAAAAGCATGGAAATGCCTCCTTTTTCACCAACTCGAGTTGTCTATCAACTCAAGTTCTGGGAGAATTCAGGCCAATTCGAGTCGACTCGAGTTGGCTGTCCACGGAAACGAGGTATAACTTACAATCATATCCAAGGACCGTCACTAAATTTGCTGTTAAAAAGCTTATTTTATTGCTATTCACTGTAAATCCTCACCACAACCAAGCTTTGGCTGGAATCTGAATTACTTTGAACACCAATGAGATGTAACCCTATGTCAAATCGAGTCTGTGTCACACCTCTCCCAACAGTTTTTACAGTTTGCTGAATACTGTGATAGGTCTTCACGGGTCCAAATGAATCATACCAACCTGACCACGAACCGACAATTATTTGCCCGACCCGACCCGACCTGATGTAAAATTCTTGTTATTAGACTCGGATCCGACTCGGCCCGAAAAAACAGTGGAACGCTTTTCCTTTCCCCAGCTTAGTATCTGCACTGACTAGATACAGTATTAAAGCAGTGTGTGTTTATCCAGTCAACCTGGACATCTGGCTGAACTACAGACAGTGTTTATTCCATCATGAACCTACACAGAGGACTGTAAAATTAAATATATGTTTGTGTAAAAGATACAAAGATAAATACATTATCTGAAAATCAAATGAACTGAAGAACGGTCTCGTAAATGCTTGATTATATTACAAACTTAAAGCAAAAGCAAATGGAATTGAGATATAAAATTTGTGTTTTGCAAAACTTGTTTTCCTTCTTCGTCCAAAATAACAACAAATGATTCCCGCACCGCAGACTTCCAATTTTCTGTGAGCTTTTGTTCATGGAATTCATTTTTCTTAAGTTTTTCCATTACTCCGACTTTTAAGAATGATCTAAAAGAAACACCTTCGATACGGGTCATGTGTCTGCTGCTGCGCTCTGCAAGCCATGTCATGTGCTCCTGGGGGAAGCCAATCCACGCAACAGGAATTATAAACAATGATTTTTAGTACCAAAGAGAACCTCTTCAATAGTAATCGACAGTTTGTGTATTACTGAGTAAACAAAATCGGAAACGACCCGACCCAAGTGTTGCGTGACAATTTTACACCCGAAAACCCATTCGGGTCTCAGGTCCTCGGGTCCGGGTAGACCCGTGAAGACCTCCATACTGTGATACTTATATAGAAGAGCAGTTTGGATATTAAAGCTAGAGTACATGGATGGGACAGCTGGTATGGTGTTATCCATGCCAGAAGGCAGAGCAGAGAATCCAGACATAGATTGCCAGCACAAGCAAGAAACATGCATTTTGAGAGTACTTTTATCATGAATTATCTAGTCCCAGTTCTTTTCTATTGCATACATTTCACAGAATCTGCTACAAAGTACACCCCACTCAACAACTTCTTTCAGGTCATTAACCAACAAGCTGCTTCCCCTATTGACATTCTTTCAGCCAGTGATACAGAAGACACTGTTGAGGTGAAATGACCCAGGAATCATAACAGATTTCCTAAGAATAAGGCACTTTCTTTAACCTAATGTAGTATCAGATATATATATTTTTTTTTTTAAATAGAGTATGTTTGCTTTTGAGACGTACAGCATGTACCTGATGGAAGTAAAAAATGTTAAGAATGCATGGAATTACTTTGTTAACTACAATCACGTTAACTGTATCATTTTGGTGGTGTGTCGCGGGTTTCATATGTATTTAGCTTAGTAAATTTCCACCTGTTTTTCAGATACATTGTTAAAAGATGTAAGTGCAATTTTCTTGTGCTTTCAGAACCGTCACAGAGAAATATACGTCACTTTAGAAAACACAATAATGGCTTCAATACAGAAGTGGTGATTCAACTTTTCTAGAGAAAATACAACCCACAGAGACTGCATTATGATTACACCCTGGTAGACAAAGAGATTTTGAATGACCTCAGATGTAGGCAGCCTACTCAAAATGACAGTAAGCACATTCACAGTTTTTATTGAACAAAAAAGACATTGTACCCTGTTCTTTAAAATTAGGGTGGGCGAACTGCAAATGAATTTGAACCAGAATTAAGAATTGGAATGAAGAATGTTTTTTTTTATTTTATTTTTTTTTATCTCTGTCATAGTAATGGTATTCATTCCAAGACTACTGTATACCCAGCTTGATTGTGGAGAAATGTGCTCCGTAGGCCACCTTAGTCTTGCGAAATACACTGACTAGATTCATATAGTAATGTAAAATAGCACAATTGTCCAATCAGATTCTGATACTCTCAATAACTTGTGCTTGTACTTTAGGGTCCTGGAAAAGTAGACAATTACGCAAACACTGTTACAACTTGTAGGGCTCTACTCATAAAGGGTTAACAGCTAAGGGGAAATGTACATGATCGGATTCTGACCGCAGCTGCTTATTTAACAACCATTGCTATTCATAAGGGACAACTGATGTCAACTGATGTGTGCTGTTAAGCCCCATCTGATGTGGAAGTACAGAGCAATCAGAATGAAAACGGAATGTTACACCTGTACTCTCAGTTACTGTGCACAAGCCACACCATAGTGTTAGTCCATCAAGCATCACAGCTAGCAATGAATTGCAACTCATTATACAACTCATTGTTTTCTTACAGTTTTGTTAAAGAACCCAGGGGTTATATACTTTTAAATTAGAATTTCAAACCTCTGTAATATGCAAATTACAAATCTTCAAGCAACGTCTCTCTCAGTATGTAACAGTCAGCTGTTTCAGTCATGTTCTTTTAAAAATAGGATTTACCTAATGGAACAGCAGACAGACTTTTAAACAAAGGGTTAATGTCTTACAGTCTAGTGCCACCTATGACATCTTCCAGCATAGAGGTTTGTACTTTTCTTTCATCAATTTAACATAATTATACCATCCAATTGCCTTTAACAGAGATTACTTAGGGGAAAAGAGACTACAGAATTAAATCAAAAGACAGCTAAATGCACAAAATTCCCTAATGCATATGCAACAAACAAACCTTTAAACTGCTTGTAATGTCTGAGTAGTTGCGTTAATGCACTTTAATTGAAAACAAAGAAATACATTGAATAATGTAGTTGGATGCTTTGAACTATGCATTTGTCTTAAATATTAAAACAGACACTAATGATAGCATAGTTAACAATGCATATTTTGCATGCCTCCATAAATAAAAATCGATACTGAGCAAAGGGAGCAGACAACCAAAAATCGCATATCTAGCACAAGGAGGAGTGGTGAGAAGGGCAGCAGTCTCATGTTAGAATTGACATATTGCTTGTGATGACTGGAGAAGTCTTCTTAGTTTAGTGTATCCTTTCTTTGCTCCCTCCTTGTGTTTTTAGTTTGAGTAAACACATGTGCAATATAGCTCCTAAGCGTTTTAGTCTAACACAATAAAAATAAAAAAAAACAGCCACTCACTTCATGCTAGAATGTACAAAAGTACACTCAGTATCCAAACCAGAACCAACCACCTGACCAATTCGAGAGAGGTTTGATAAACTACAGGGAGCTCCTTCTCAGCAGCCATGAGGATCATAACTATCGGCTCACACCATAGGGTAAAACAGCTAATTGAAAAGAACTGGATCCCTGCATAGTGACACTGGCTGGATACATAACAAAGGGACAAAATTAGATCCCTTTCATCACAATTCAAGTGTACTGTCCATGTAGGTTTGAATAACAAAAGAAGAACTCCTACATGGACTACATATGTGTTGCAGGTGTAAAGTATCATTTATTTATTTTTAGCACTAATATTTATGTACTTTTATTTTTTTATCTGTCTTTAATTGTTGCTTAGCAGAGTTTTATTTTTTTCTTTTAAAAATCCCTCTTCCCGTTTTTCATCAGACACCTCCCACCAGCCCTGGTTTATTCTTGCAGCCCTGCCCTTCAGTTCTAGAGAACTAAGCTTGGACACTTTATTAGGACATCGAGAAGGGACTGTGATTGGACATTTATTGTTTTTTTAATTTTAATTTTTCATCTTTTCGTTGTTACTTTATTTATTTTGGATATTACACATGCAAGTGTTAACCAATGCCCAAAAGTGTATTTTATTGTAAGCTTTTTGGATGGAGAGGCTAAACAAGAAATCTTGATTTTAGCAGAGAGAGCTAGGGAACTGTACAACAAATATTTGAAACTCTAGATCGATTGTATGGTGATAAGACCCTTGCCTCTGCTTTGTGACATTTTTTTGGAATAGCAAGCACACATCTATTAGATCAGGTTGCTTGATAAACACATCACATAAAATGTCAACTATAGTATAAAAGATTTATAAAAGTAAACAGATTTACTTTAAAACTATTTTAGCAGAGTGTATGCATGTTCCAATATTAAATTTAATGAGAGCTGCGATATATTGGAAGCGTGCTGAGGTTAGTGAAATTGCTAAGGTCTATAAAGTTATGGTTGTGTCCTCATTTCATGACTGACTATTGGATCTCGAGGGAGTATTTTTAAGTCAACAAGTATTCTGTTTGGAGATCCTCACTGCCTATAGTAAGCTACCCATCAAACAGAATAATATCTGTGACTGTGACACTCATAAGCAAGGCATGAAATGAGGACACATTGATTATCTGACAAGGAAGATGTTTATTTAATGTTCTCGCTGCAATAGTAAATGCTGGACAGGAGGTACTTAACGTGACATCTCTAAGGAAAAAGCAGGCTGTATTTAACTTGTAATGAAAAGAGCCTTGAGCCTTAAACAGATATAAGGGTAAATCTTTTCAACTTAATATTTCAGAGAGATGATATTATCATTATCTGGTAAAAAAAAAAAAAAAAAAGTAGTTATGTATGCTAAATTAATTCCTGGAGATGAATCCTTGAAATTCATATTAAAATGTCAAAAGGAATTGTGCTCAAACTTTATTGGTAGTAACTTTCAGGCAATTTGGGTTTCTATGTAGTTTTCTTTTAGGGAGAGTGTAGCAGGGCAGAAGAGCCCTGCTGGTGAATGTATTATTTGGGGGTGTACTGTTGTATTTAAATGTATTGTGTGGAGTGTAAAAAAACTTTGGATCATGTTATTGTATTTTTATTAGTTGTATGTATTGTTTGTGTTTATTTGGAATGGGTGTTTAAATGTGGTCTGGGAGGGGCGATGTTAGCAGATCGCTCTGCCAGACATCTCGTGAGAATACGCGGTCGACAGCGAATTAACAGATTGGCTGTCGACCACGCAGATATAAAAGTCTTGTGCAGAATGTGGTCGTCTCCAGATTAATTAAGTGTTTCTTAATTTGGAGATGACCACATGTATAAAAACCTGCGGCATTTGCTGATCTGGGGGTGGGTATTCAGAGAGTGGAGAACGAGAAAGCAGAGAGAGGGAAAGAAAGAAATAGAAAAATTCTCCCTCAATATTCAAATGACCAAGTTAATCCGGGAGGATATATTTAAACATTTCTATCAGTGTTCCAATTTGGCCATGCACAGCTACTCATATCATGTCGCTTTCTTAAACTGGGCTTACAAGACGTTTTTAAGTTGTGTTGAATGACCGCAAGTGAATAAAAAAATTAATTAAAAAAGTGATAGCGTTACATAGCATCTGTTATGCGTGTCATAGCAAAAAAATAACATGTTAACAGGCGTTATGTGATAGGTGGGTTTGTCACAATAGAAGTACATTTTGCTCTTTTATTTGGATCAAATGTGACTGTATTTCAGATTAAGATGTACTGTAGTTCTTTATTTAGTGAGATTAGGCATGTTAAATTTTTTGAGAGATTTATCATTCACTTCAAACATTTTAAGCCTGATCGAGACCCTTACAATACAAATAGAAACCATCAGAATGAAAATAGAGGAGTAACTGAGTCAATTTGACAATAACACGAAACCAGTGAACAAGGAACACGAACCAGCAAATAGTACAGCTCCAAAAGCAGACAGCTCTTGTAACACTCACAGTGAGGCAGAGCAAATAGACTAAGAAATATATGTCTTTATACATAATTCAGGCCTGGGTGAGCAAATCGTTAAGGCAAAGGTGGGGGGGGGGGGAATAGATCCCGGAATAAGATTTCAATTTACCGCTAGCCCCCTCCCCCCACAACAAACGTCAAAATACAGAACTGTTTACTTTACCTTTACAAAAAAAGGAGAGCTGCATCTTTGCCATAACCTTCTATTTTCTTTAATTATGTTTCAACCTGTGTCATCTCATCTGAGAGCAGGGTTGCCAACAGGCTCCAGAATCTCGGGACACTTTAAGGCAGGTCAGGTTTTGTCACTCACCTCTCTAAACGGCAATATATTCAGTAAAGTGAGTGCGAATTGTGCTAAATTAATTGAATTGTTTTACTTAATTGCTACCAAAAGCACACACCTGCCTGCGAGGATCGTTTCCATCAATCAGACCTATAAGCAGCTGAATGGCTTTCTGAGTTTCTGACTGGGCGGGACTGTGTGAAGCAAGAAATATTAAACACATAGAAACTTTACCTGCTGTCACAAGGTTAAATGAGAGAGTGCAAAGTGATCTATTATAATGGTGTTGCGCTATTTTGCTAGATAGTGTTTACTGTATAAAAAAATTCAAGCAACACAATTAATCGTTCTTACGAGGCTCTCCGGATAGAATCGCCACCACAATGAAACAATTAAATACATTTTCTAAACGGCTTAAGCAATTCACTTGTCAAATACATTGAGAGAGATGAGTTTTAAAAAACCCGACCTGCATAAAGTGTCCCGAGATTCTGGAGCCTGTTGGCAACCCTATCTGAGAATTATGAGGAAAAGATTACCGTGATGAGTGACCTGAATCACTGCAGAAAAAAAAAAAAACTCAAGTTGATTTAAATGCACTTTGTGTGTAACACGTATCAAATAGGCTATGAAATAGTTTAAAAACTATTTAAATAAAACACAGCAGTTCCCAAATGGTTCAACTTCTATTGGCACATTACAATTACGTAATGTATTTTAGTAAAGCATATTTCAATGTCTTGCACATCTAACGATGTAAAGTTACATAAAATATATATTTCTGTGCACCGATTTTCTTTTTTTTTTTTTTATCTCAGTATGATCTCTAGAACTCGTTTGAAAGATAAAAGCACAAAAGTCTACAACAGTTCGCCGTTACTATATATTACAGGTTTACTGCATAACTTTACTCCATGAAAAGTGTGATGTGACTGTCCTGTTACATACGGGGGTATGTTTGCATTCAGCAGCTATGTGACGTGTTTAGTTTGTGCGCCTACGGAGCGCCATTTGTGCCAAAACTATCCAGCCATTAATTTGTCAATTTGTTTGTCAATTCATGAATTGGTCAATTTGTCCAGCAATTCGTCCATAAATTCATCAATTCATACAGTAATTCATAAACGTATTTGTTAATTTATCTAATAATTCACTAATTAATTTGTCAATTCATTAATATAAAAGGTTGTACGGACCTGCAAATTTCCAATCAACCAGACAAACTTCCAACTGTCAATCTTGCACTGTGCCGAAAACACCGCAACCTTTCTAGCCAATGGGAGAACACACTAATATTTTAACCAATGAAAATCCAGCCTCACTCAAAACTGCTTCAGCCAATAATATTACAGTTTATTAGAAAGGCGTTTTCAAAAGATATTCTGTTGAACAAGATACTCGAATCCGCTGATTTTCAATGGAGACTTCCGTCTCACTGCGCGCAAAGCATCGTGGTATATACAGAGAGTTTGGCAAAAAAAAATTCTATGGAGAGTCAGTGGAGGCGTAAGAAATGTTGCTGGTTTTCGCCATGTTAAAAAAAAATACATAAAACTTTTGAAGTATATTTCACATTTGCCTGAGGCCTTTTGAAGAAAACTGCAACATTAGCAAATTATGACAATACATAATTATTATGAAAAACGCTATTTTCTGAGTTTATGGACAAATTGCTGGACAAATTGACTAATTCATGAATTGCCAAACAAATTGACAAACAAATTGACAGATTAATGGCTGGATAGTTTTGGCACAAATGGCGCTCCACATGCGCCACCAGTATTTTAGGGAATTGAACACTGCGACAGTTGATCAGACGTGTTCTTGTTATTAAATACAACAGTTACATTCAATACTGGATTCATGTCTTTTATTTAAAGAAGAACTGCACACATTGAAGGGCTGCATTAAAATGGATGTGCGTCTGGGCGGATATAGGATTCGGATTAAGTTTACCGAGTCCAAACCCTGCTCAAAAAGAAGGTATTCAGGCCGAATCCGAAACCAAATCCTGGATATATATATATATATATATATATAAGAGAGAGAGAGAGAGAGAGAGAGAGAGAGAGAGAGAGAGAATACAAACATATTGGTACTAAATATAACAAACATGGGGACAGATTAAATCAAAATCTAAGGCAGATTTGTGTTCTGAGAAGCTGTTTACTGTCGCATTAAATAATAAAAACACAATAAAAAGTAAAAAAAATCTGTGTATTTTCTTAAAAGTTATGTGTTGTTTACATTGTATAGTCTATACTTGTGTTCATTGTGTACTATGCTTTGATATAATGGCCATTTTATATTTAATTGGTATGTTTTGTTATTGTTTTTTAAGCGCGCTGTATAAGAGAAACTGTCTTTAAAGCTGTCTTTAAAAAAGGGCCGGTGTTACCTAATGCAGCTTCTACAATGCTTGAATTAATGTGTTTTTATACCACAGTAAAATGACACACCCTCTATAAGGTGCAGCATTAGAGAAGCCACAAAATCCCCTTTCTGAAGCATCTTGAACTGTTGTTGTTATACCAAGCAACTTGTCAGCCTTGGGAAGTTTTGTTTTAATACCAACATTTATCTTGCCTTAGCTAATGCAGCACATAGAACATAGATGTAATCTGCCCTATGGTCACTAATGAAATTGAATAAAATAATAACTATATATATATATATATATATATATATATATATATATATATATATATATATATTTTTTTTTTTTTTTTTTTCATGTTGATCTATCACTATATTCTGTATTTTCTGCAGTCATTTTCAGTATAGACACAGGGGCAATTAAGACCTCTGGCCAAGTCTTGCCTGATACTTTAATGAGCAGACAAGGATAACAAATAACTCTAAAAAAAGCATTATCAGTCCTAACACACATATTAAAAACATACATCATGCCTTCTCCTGCTTAGAAGCAGAAATGCCTCTTATCTGAAATTTATCTCAAAGCATTTACTCCAGATGGTATTTGCCCATTATTATCTGGTATATTAAACAAATATCTCGTTAAAATAGTGCTAACTGACATTTACAGCCAAAATAATTTACTTAATGATCAGGTTTTAAAGGTTTTAATAACAAGATATAGAACATGCCAGGTCCGGACCATATCAATATCAAATTATAGTTACTGGTTGTATTGTAGTAAATTTAGGCAAGAAGGGTAGACAAGATTACAGTATAACCAAGCATGACTGAGATGGGTTCCTACGTCTCAAAGACCACAGCAATCTCACTCATCTGGAGTCATTTGGAACAAAAATAACTGGGGAAAAAAACCTTTTTCCAGAAACATAAATATGCTTTTGCATCTCCCTCCTCAGTGTTAAATGCAGAATTTAACAAATCTGACATGGAAGATTGCCATAAAATATTTTAGTGGTGTGGATGTTTGTAACCACAGTGTCATTCACTGGGATGGGACCCTTTTTTTGTTTATTTTAATTATGTAAAACCGTCAAGTAAAACTGCTCTCGCCTTAGTGCTAGAATGTAATTACTGAAGATGACTACAAAAACTGAAAGCAAGTCAGCTGCCTGTCTAAGCACTGCTTATCCCAGTAATGAATGGTTGTTCCACTGGCTTTGACCGACACTGATGAGCCACTTAAAGAATTAAAAAATAGTAAAATCTATTCAGAAAACAAATCACAGAGTACAGTACAAAAGAGAAAAATATATTGTTTTGAGCTAAATTACTTCTTTGTTACACTCATAATAAAATAAAAGTGTGGAGAGATGCAAATTGACATGAGTGCAGTATCAAAGTGTTCTGTGTTCATTTGTAAATGTCTACCTTGGGACCACTAGATTCTTTGTTCTCTATGGAGATTGATGGTCTACACTCAGCCCTATTGCTACGCACACATTAATGGTACAGAAGCTGTCTACCAAAACAAACTAATGATCACTAAACCATAAACTAATAATGCCACAATGTTACTCTACAAAGAACAAGTGCTATAAATGTTGTATAAAGATTCCCTCTATGAAAGAACAGATGTTTAAGGCTCAAAAGGACCATAAGAACATCTATCAATTGACACATAACTCATGCTGGGAGCAGCAGGAGAGGAGTATCCATGGGCACAGTATAAATGCCTTCCAATGCCCATTCTTGATTAGCAGCCAACAGAAATTGCCTATCTGGCACTTTGCCTTGCTGGCAAACACCCAAGAATCAACCACCAACAGCACTGTAACTCAGTTTATTACGCATGTGATACCCCTCATTTAAATGCTGGATATATAAACTTCTGAACTTTCAATATGAAATTATTTTTTTGCTGAGCAGGAAATGTGTGTTCTCTACCCCAAGGTAGTACATTAATTAACTCTAGAATGTTCAATAACATATATTTGAGAACAATGTGATGGTAATGTAGTTTAAATAATGAAAGCATTTGGTAATTGTTGTTCATTGTTGTCTGACTTACTTTGGTAAATATTCCTGTTTGTTTGCTTTTTACCTCCCCTAAAGTGGTGAGAAATTGAGGACATATAGCAGGGCCCTAACCAGCCATGAAAAATCACTGAGGCACTTTCCCATAAAGCAAAGACTTCACCCTCGCTAAACTTGTCAAATAAAATGAATAATGTTTGCAATGATTAATTATGTGTTTGCATTATAAGAGCACTGCTTAAAATATAGAGCAATTCATTTGATTCTGCCACCTTCTTTCTGCACATTATTTGCTGGAGTAGAAAGAAGTCTTAGTTAATAGGCTTGTTTCACTTTTTAATAAAAATAGAGTCGGCATAAATCATATTTAACGGCAGGTACATTCGTCAGAAAAAAAACAGAAACTAGATTTTTTATATTTTAAATACCAATATTAAATTCAAATACAGTTAGTAGCCTACTAAATACATCAATCACTCGACATAAGTAAATAGACAGTAAAGATTTTGAAGAGCACGCATTAAAAAATCCGAAATACGCACTAAATTTAAATTTAATGCTTAAAAATATGCATAGCAATTTTGCAGCACAGCTTGTCTGCCTCCCCTCCTGCCTCCCCTAAAATTTCCACTAACAACTACATCTCCCAGAATACAATGGCTTTGGTTATTTGGAAACTGTAAACAAGAAAATCCAACCCAACAAACATTATCCAATCTCTGGCTTGCCCTGTTGTCTTTGCAGCCAATCACAGTAAAAATAAAAAAATTTGAAGCTACACAGATTGAAGTGTAAACACCCCAGTGCAGCTACAAATCCAACTTGATAAGATCCAAATGGAAAATTACCTATATGGTAACAGTATCCTGGGAGACAGTCAGCATGGTTTTAGGAAAGGGAGATCGTGTCTAGCTAACCTGCTTAATTTTTTTGAGGATGCAACATCGACAATGGATAATTGCAAAGTATATGACATGGTTTATTTAGATTTCCAGAAAGCTTTTGACAGTCCCGCATAAAAGATTAATTCTCAAAATGAACGCAGTAGGGATTCAAGGAAATGCATGCACATGGATTAGGGAGAGGTTAACATGTAGAAAACAGAAAGTACTGATTAGAGGAGAAACCTCAAAATGGAGCGAGGTAACCAGTGGTGTACCACAGGGATCAGTATTAGGTCCTCTGCTATTCCTAATCTACATTAATGATTTAGATTCTGGTATAGTAAGCAAACTTGTTAAATTTGCAGATGACAGGAGGTGTGGCAAACACTGATGCAGCAGCAAAGGTCATTCAAAATGATCTAGACAGCATTCAGAACTGGGCAGACACATGGCAAATGACATTTAATAGAGAAAAGTGTAAGGTACTGCACGCAGGCAATAAAAATGTGCATTATAAATATCATATGGGAGGTACTGAAATTAAAGAAGGAATCTATGAAAAAGACCTAGGAGTTTATGTTGACTCAGAAATGTCTTCATCTAGACAATGTGGGGAAGCTATAAAAAAGGCCAACAAGATGCTCGGACATGGTGATCTGATTCAAGCATTCAAAATTCTAAAAGGTATTGACAATATCGACCCAGGGGTCATTTTCGACCTGAAAAAAGAAACAAGGACAAGGGGTCACAAATGGAGATTGGATAAAGGGGCATTCAGAACAGAAAATAGGAGGCACTTTTTTACACAGAGAATTGTGAGGGTCTGGAACCAACTCCCGAGTAATGTTGTTGAAGCTGACACACTGGGATCCTTCTAGAAGCTGCTTGATGAGATTCTGGGATCAATAAACTACTAACAACCAAACGAGCAAGATGGGCCGAATGACCTCCTCTAGTTTGTAAACTTTCTTATGTTCTTATGAACCATCGTCAGAGGCAACCATTAAAAAAGGTGCCTATAATATTAAACAAACTGTTTTATAACGTATTAATTTACTTCCTTATTTTATTTATTTGTATGGCTTTATATTGACGTTTTAACATGTTCACTGAGTTTAAGAATTTAATGTTAAAATATAAGTATGTAATTAATTTGCAAGCTGAGCCGATAAAGAACCTTGTAGAAGACACGCGTGGTTGTACAGTAGTTCAAAGTAACATTACAATTAAAATGGAAGGCTCGTTTTAAATGCCATTACCATTAAAGATTGCATAGTATTTATCGAGGTTACTCATGACTTCAAGGTAATGTTTCATTTTAGCCCCTGAAAGTACATTTTACTCTCTTAGTGTTAAAATTAGAATGTAAATTAATCCCAGACCCAAAGCCTTATCTGGAGCACTGTATGTACACAACGAGGGGTGAAATGCATTTTATTTTGTGACAAAGCAACATGTAACTGAGGCCCATGTCTCGGGTGCCTGATAGCTGGCTACAGCCTTGCATATGGTGATGACGGGATCGGTTCACAAAACAAAAATCACAAAATGAAAGTTTTAAGGAATGTTTTGTTAAGGATTGTTGAAGCCAATATAATTAATTAAATCAAGTTTGCATCTCATTACATCAAGTTGGCAACTGTTTTGAGAAGGTTTTTACAAATAACTATTTCACCAATGAGAGTGTGGTAGTTTATTCCACTGCTATTATTGGCCTATAATCGAAAGTGCTATGAAGAATGTTTATACACTTAAAAACATTTCTTACAAAAAGCAGTCCTTCAAAACAGCCATTTTGTGAATAGGACCCTGTGTTACTACGGTATATGAATCAGAACTATTAACATTGTGTAGTATGTGCTTACACTATGAAAACTGGCCTGTACTAAGAAGCATTGCCAGTACAAATCTAGACAGTTCTACAGAACTACTCTCAGATACCTCATTGCCTACAATTGAATATGGCATGTTACATGATAAGCAACACTAATCTTGTTAAAATCTAATCTTGTTTTTTTTTTTTTTTTAATGTTATTTTAATTGTAATAGTCTCACAATTCAGGATCAATCCTCTATTAAATTACAACCGTACAACCATGTTAATCATTTTTTATTATTTATAAAACGTATAATGTCATGTGAAAGTAGTTCTGCTGACCTTAAGGCTACTAACTGTGTGAAATGAATTTTCTGTGTGAGTAACGTAATTATTAAAATATTATTCAAAAGTTTCTCTTATTGTTTAGGAATTTTCAGCGGTGCAAAATTGAATTTACAACTCAGGGTAATACATATTAGCTATTGCATTTTAATTTTGCTATGTGGCAGTTCAGCTTCAGTACTGTCCAGCAAGCTGATACTGTACATCCATGAAAGCAGGAGGGGGCAAATTAAAAACACTTATACTAACACTCTGGTTTTCATAAATATACCATAGTCAGTTGGACAAAACAACAGGGACTTAGAAGATCACTCATTAGTAAATGGGACAGATTGGTTTAACAGTTTATTCCCTACTGGAATTTTTGCAACCATTCAATCATTCATCTGATATTTAGCTCAGTACTTCACAAGCTTGTTCATCTCACTACTACATTTCCTTAACACACAATATCTAAAGCAATTTGGTTAAAAGACCTTTTCAGAGACCAGCTTTTTAAATGTCTCAGCTGTGACCTTTAACAAAGGATTTACAGTTGCTTAAGCAACCATTTCTGCAAATTGCTTTTCAGATGTCAACAGGTCAGTTATTGTTGTAAGTCCCCAAAAGAGATGGTATGAGGAAAAAAAAACTTACCCCTTTAAATATCAATTCAGATACAAGTATTCCATGCCACCTTCCCTTCTCTTGCAGATTAGAAATGTCAACATTTTAATTCCTAGTCAGTATGTAGGTCCTGATATGTAAAGAATGTGCATCCTACACTTAACAGGCACAAATAACATACTGCCTGCTTTTTTGCTGTGTGCTGTTCTTGGCAGACAGTTTTCTGCTGTGCGACTTGAAATCCTCCTCCACATCCACTCATTTAGCACAGCGGGTTAATTCTTAAAGATGCACAGCTCGCAGGCTCAGCCCACCAGTGTGTGGGTTTGGGTAGAAACTCATGTTCAATGTGTTCTGTCTGAGGTTTTTTTTCTAGGTGCATTTTTTTTCTCCTGCTCTAAGTGGAAATTTTCTAACATCTGAATTCTGTCAATTTCTGATTATGCCTATTTAATTAAAAATAAGAACTTTTTGTAGTTTTTTTTTGCATTGTATGACTATGATTTAAGTTACTTAACACAATGTATTTTTGTACTTTGAAATATGACAGGTGTTGTTGTAACTCAAACCACCTAAACCTTTGGACTAAAAAGCTGTCAACTGCCAATTCATACTGTTGCTTGGACATAGTCACTTAGAGTCCATTCACACTTGATGCTATACTATACAGTACTATTAACACTGCATTACATTTTTGGACACATGTTTTAATATGTTTTAGACACACCAGAGGCAGAAGTCACTCAACACTGCTAAGTGGCAAAAGCCTCAAATCATGAAACTTTAACTCATCCTCAAACCTCAGAAAAGGCATGCAGAGTTCATTTTTAAAAACTACCTTTAAATGGGCTTAAAAATATCTGTTTTACATAAATAAACTGTCACATGAACCAATACATAGGGACCTATAAAATCACACATTAGTAAAGCAAAGCTTAAACTAGGTTAAAAAGGGACCAGTATTCAGGTGGAGGAACGTTAGCTCACGGATGTAAGTAAGTAACCCTGGTTCCCTGACAGAGAAGACAACCACCAACAATACGTTTGGGATATGCCTGCCACAGGTCAGGTATTCACTGAGCATTTTATATCAGAGCTGCCGATAGGCCCCTCCAGGGAGTGATGTCCTCGGTCCCGCCTTCCAAGGGAACAAATAGTCACTCCACTGAACTCTTCCTCTTTTGCATCGAACCCGCGAAGGCGACCTCACAGGTTGGTGGTTGTGTTCTTTTTCAGGGAACCAGGGTTACATCCGTAACCTAACGTTCCCTTTCAATTCAAAGACGACCACCAAGAATACTTTTGGAAAGTATACCAAAGCTGTTGCGAGGGAGCGCGAGTGGAACCAGCAGATGAGGGACGTCTCGAGACAACAAAACCAGGGTTAACGGTGCAAGCATGCACCCTCAAGGACCCTTGTGCCTAATGAGGGCATAGAGGGATCTACCACATTAAGTCGGTAGAACCTGGTGAAAGCATGCGGGGTAGCCCAGCCAGCCGCAGCACATATGTCGGATAGTGAGGCTCCTGTAAAGAGGGCCCACGATGTAGCCACTCCTCTTGTAGGATGTGAGGCCACCTGCCCAGGTGGGGGTAGGCTGGCATTAGTATATGCAGCCGAGACTGTGTTCACAATCCAGTGAGACAGCCACTGCTTTGAAAGGACTTGACCCAGGGTCCTTGCACTCTAGCAGACAAAGAGCTGGTCAGACTGATGCAGAGCTCTCGTCCTGTCAACATAACATCTCAATGCTTGAACCGGGCAGAGGGAGTTTAGTCTTCGATCATCCTCTGAAGAAAATGGAGCGGGATGGAAAGCCTCTCGCTCCACTGACTGATTTAAGTGGTAAGCCGAAACCACCTTAGGGAAGAATGTGGTATTCATGCTCAACGATACCCTGTTTCCATCGTCCCAGACGTGCAGACAGGAGCTGTGCCCTGACAGAGCCTGTAGCTCGCTGACTCGCTTGGCGGAGGTGATGGCTAATAGAAAGGCTGTCTTGATAGAGAGGTGTTTCAACTCTATGGAATGAATGGGCTCAAACGGGGCCTTAGTGAGGGCCTCCAATACATGATCTAGACTCCACTTGGGGAGGATGTCTCTTCTAGGTGGACGTAACCTCAGAGTGCCCTTCAAAAAAACGGGTCACGAGGAAATCGGCGCCTGGGGACAAACGGGGCCTTAGTGAGGGCCTCCAATACATGGTCTAGACTTCACTTGGGGAGGATGTCTCTTCTAGGTGGACGTCTCTTCTAGGTGGACGTAACCGCAGAGTGCCCTTCAAAAAACGGGTCGCAAGGAAATGGGCACCTGGGGACACCGAGTCAATAGGGATATGGCAAGCAGATATGGCTGCCAGGTACACTTCAAGCGTAGAAGGGGATTTTCCCCTTTCCAGCAGTTCTTGTAGGAATTGGAGGATAATTGCTATAAGGCAAGAGATAGGGTCATGACCCCGGGTCAGACACCAGTCTTGAAAATACCTCCACTTGTAGGCGTACAACGACCTTGCGGAGGAAGCCCTAGTGTTCTGTTGTGTACTATGACCACATCTGAAAGCCCTAAAGTAGATAGATGGTCCCGTTCAGGAGCCAGACCAATAATTTGTGTCTGCCTGGTTCTGGGTGTCAGAGAGTGCCTCTTATCTGACTGAGGAGATCTAGGCACAGCGGAATCTCCCAGGGCTGGCCTTGTAGTAGCTGGCAGAGAGTCGAAAACTAGATTCTCCTGGGCCATCTGGGGGCCACCAGGAGAACTGTTGCCTTCTCTCTCCGGACCTTCTCTAGGAAGGCCGGGAGCAACGGTATTGGCGGGAATACGTACAAGAGCATCCTGCGCCACTCATGGGCTAGGGTGTTGACTCTAGTGGACCGCCAAAGCGGTGTAGGGAGAAACCATAGGGGGCAATGAGTTGTCTCCGCCGTGGCAAAGAGATCAACTCGGGCTTTGCCAAACCGCTACCAAATACGCTCCACTACTTGAGGGTGGAGCCGCCATTCTGATGGGTGAGGTCCCTCTATCTCTCAAGAGAGCAGATCCACCGTCCGATTCACTACCCCAGGAAAGTGAACAGCTTGGAGGGATAGCAGGTTCTGTTTTTTGCCCAAGTCAATAGGCAGAAGGCTATGCAATGTAACCCCGGGAACCGAAGTCCTCCCTGGCGGTTGACATACACCACTACTGATGTCGTCCGTCCGGACCAGGACATCTCCCTTGGAGCGGCGGAAAGTGCTGGAGAGCGAAGTGAACCATTCTCAGTTCCAGCGTATTTATATGCATGGATGTCCAGCAGCCCGACCAGGAGCTGCGGACTCCTCTGCCTGCCCAGACTGCTCCCCAACCTAAGTTGGACACGTCTGTCATCACTACCTGATGGCTGTGGATCGCCCCTATCCTTACACCTTCGCACAGATGAGAGGTTTGCCTCCACCAGCATAGGGCTTCCCAACATTTGTGGGACACGGTCAGCCAACAGTGCTTGTCTTGCTTGGGGTGTAGCCAGAAGGTATTGAGCCACGCCTGAGTAATCCAAGCTGGAGGGCTGACACAGCTGCAGCCATCAGACCAGCAACCTTTGGCACAACACCAGACGTACCGTCAATCCTTGTTGAAACAGAGATAGACAGTTCTGTATAGTGGCTACTCTGTCGTCTGACAGGTAGGCTCGCATTGCAAGGGAGTCCAGCCGGAGTCCCAAGTAAACCCCGTACTAATTGGCTCTTGGCATCATTGAGGGTGAGAACCAGCCTTGACAGATGCCCCGTCACGATCATCGTGTGGGCCACTGCTCCTTCTTGCAATTGGGAACAGATCAACCAGTTGTCCAGGTAGTTCAACACCCTGATCCCTTGCAGCCGTAAGGGAGCCAGGATGGCATCCACGCACTTTGAGAATGTGCTGGGGGCTAAGGAGAGGCCGAATGGGTAATTGTATGTAAAAATAATGTGATATCTTGTAATAATTGTAAGTCGCCCTGGATAAGGGTGTCTGCTAAGAAATACATAATAATAATAATAATAATAATGAATGGCAGCATGGAAAACTCAAACTACTGCCTGTGCATGGGACAAATAGGGACGTGAAAATACGGGTTCTTTAAGTCCACGGTGTAACCAGTCTCCCGGCCGGACAGACTACAGAATGTGACAGTATGTGACCATTTGGACCCTCCTCTCCATCAAGAACCCATTGAGGTGTCTCAGGTCCAGGATGGGGCGAAGGCCACCATCGTTCTTCGGCACCAGAAAATGCCTCAAGTAGAACCCCTCCTCCTTGGGAGGTGGATTCTACGAGGTGCAGCTACTTCTTGTTTGAGGGCCAAGACCTGGAGAGGGTCGCTCATGGATGTAACCGTGATCCCTCGAAAGGGAGAAGGACCTGCGTGGAACTGAAGCTCATAACCGGTGTGTACGGTGGCGAGCACCAAAGTGTCCGAGGTGCAGTTACGCCAATATTTCAGCTGGTGTTGTGTAAAGGAATGGAGTTGTTGTATCATCTCCACTGCTGGCCCGAAGGTATTGCTGGGAGATATCGGCGCATCCAGCAAATCCGATTTGTCCTCATCAGGGACCCTTGCTTGGGACAGCCAAAGCTGCCTGCGAGCTATTACTACGCTTGCCAGGCTCTGGCCAAAGGCCTGTCCTTGGCAGCTGGAAATCTGGAGCAGCGTACATGATACTATGCTCAACTCCGAAGCCACCGGTTCAGGGAGGAGCGGATTGCAGTATGTCATCTAGGTAAGCCGTCAGGAGGCTTGCCGTGTTGGCCAGGCACATGAGTTGCGCTTCCGCTGGGTAACCCTTTTTTAAATGGGCCTGTGTTACTCTGTATTGGCTGTTAGGGCATGCAGGGTCCTTAGGTAAACCCCCTACTGGGGGGGCTCACACCAGGGTGCAATGGCCAAGTCCACTGGCGCCTTCTAAGGAAGCCAGCGGGGCTGCCCATTTCACCACACTCGCCGCCGAGACCGTGTGGTTCCAAGAGGGCCACACCTCTTCCAGGAAGTCAGGGAACACTGGAAAGGGCTGAAGGTGGGGTAACGCTGCCTGCATGCTGAAGACCGATCAGAGCGTTTCGGGCGCTGCCGTCCAAGGTACCTGAAGGAACTTGGAGGCTCGCTCTATAAGTGCCGGGATCAAGCTTGGAAGAGGAGAGAGCCCAGCATCCGAGGCTGTCTTGGAGCTGGGACCTGTCTCAAAGGTCAGCTCTTGGGTGTCTCCTTCCTCCTCGTCCTGAGGGAAAGGGCTACCATCCCAGGAGGCCGTGATTGATATCGCATCCTGGTCTTCCAGCTACTTTCTCTGAGTGTTATTTTGTTCTCCTCTGAACAATAAAATAAACTTTTCTTTTAAACCCAGCTACTTTCACTGAGTGTTATTGTGAACCTGAACACAGGTGTACGTTTAAAGCACAGTTCGTATTACTGGCTAGAATGTTCGTGCCCATTCATATACACAGTCCCTTCCTTTAATCCCTCCGTGAACGCAAAGCCAAACAGACACCACGTACTCACTGTGCTGTAGCTCCATGTCTGTGTGCGTTGCTCCAATCCTTTACTCCTTCAGTGTCTTAAAGCAATGTTGTGTTTGCTCCGTGATAAATGTGGTCTTCAGTCGCAGCTCGACTTTGCTACTACATGAAGAAAGTCTTATTTTTATTTCTCGTTGTTTTCATCAGAAATGTGGCAGACTGCACCGTTCCACTCTCGTCCTGGATTGTAATAATGTTTTTCTTTTCTGTCTCGCTCTCCCCTTTCTCTAACTCGGGCAGCTTTTTAAAGCCGCCGCCAGTCCCCACCAGGCAGTGATTGGCTTCGTTAGGGCTACTGGGAAGTGTAGTGTCTAACTGCGAGGTGTGTGTGATATTTAAACACCTAGACTCTTCCAGACTACATGTGGGGCTTCGGTTTGTATTTGTGTCAGGTATTTGTGCCGCTTTTGTGGTATCTAACCTTCTCGAAACCCCACCTGTATCACAATATTGATATTTATTTATTTTTTTGTCTGCGCACCGAACAGATGGGCCGAGAAAACTGGGAAGAAATCATGCGTCTCTTTTTTTTTTTAGCTGCAAGTAGCAGAAGAAAAAAAACATGTAATAGCAGAAGCTGTTGGTTAGAAAGCAATCTGGTGAATAGACAGAAGACAACGAAGCGCAGTTGCGCAACGATAATAGATCAGTTCAGAAGCTGAGTTTCTGATTCCAGGGAAGTGGCAAGCCAATTTCCAGCAATATATATATATATATATATATATATAATTTTAAATAAAGCAGGGAAATTCCACATAACTCGAGTGAGCTCTTTCATACAGACTCAATCAGCACCACAGTGAGAAACAAAAGAGGAAGTGAGCTCCGTGGAGTGACTATTTGTACCCTCGGAAGGCTGGACCGAGGACGTCATTCCTCGGCAGCTCTGATATAAAATGCTCAGTGAATACCTGACGTGGCAGTCATAGTCCAAAAGTATGGTTCCCTTGCGAATTGAAAGGGAACCATAAGTCCTGGTTCTATATGCGAGTCAAAACTCCTGGTCCAATCTGTAGCATCGCCTCTTTGTCGTTTCTAGTGTGTATGGTCATGTCGCTGCGTAAGTGTTTTGTCGCCCAATGAAAAATCTCATTGTGTCTGGTGTGTGGCGGCCTTAACTCACATTCAACTGGCTTAGGCTTGAGGGTTTTTTGAAGCTGGTAAATATATCCCCAAACCTCTGGCAGAAAAAGCATGCAGAGTTTAAAAAACAAACATATTTTTTTTGATGCACACTCTGTCTCACATAGCAGTGTAAATGGGCCCTTAGAGTAATTTGCTACTTTCCAGGAGGCAAGCAGTTGACCTTATGAAGAAAGATCCGTGCTGTGCCATGCGTCTCTGGGGAGGACTATGACAGGTAGACTGTAGTTACTCCCTTCTGTCTTGAGTTATGATGGCCAAGTAAATTGAGACATTACAAGGAGACAAATGCTCAACACATGGTGTCAAAGAATGGATATGCCTAGTAAAGCTCAAACAGAAATCTTTTTTTTTTTTGTCTTTTGTCTTTTGAGTTACAGAGAACACCCAAAGGATATTCCTCAGCTTTTATTTCATTTAGACTAGCACACTGTGAGAAGCAAACATAAATCCTACTTTTAGCATTATTGTAGCTTAAAAAGTAATGTCGCTTTTCACTTCAATAATCTCACTTCAATAACGAGAATCTTTCTTCAATATCAAAACCCTTGTCTTTCATTAGAAAACCATTTAAACTAGCTGTAACTGTTTTAGTGCAATTGTAATCCATCTAATTATAACAGACAGGGTGCTTTAAAACAGAACCCTAAGGTTTCTCTAAATTAAAAGTATACTCTAAAACTGGCCAAACCTTTGCATGTAACATTACAGTATATAAGATATATATTCAAAAGTAAACATTTAATTAGCAAACATTCAGCATAGGTATGTAATACTGACAAAGTGCCATCGATATTAAAGAAAATGAACTTGCTTTAAATTTAGCATATTTTTTTTGTTATTGTTATTAACAGTTAATAACTGCTTTAAAAAAATTCTCAATTATTATTAATTAGTCATTTAGCAGATGCTTTTATTCAAAGCGACTTACAGAGACTAGGGGGTGAAGTATGCATCACAACTTCTGCTGCAGAGTCGCTTTACAATAATACTTCGGTTTTACGTCTCATCTGAAGGAGCACATCAAAGAATGCGTAGATGTCAGTTAAGATGCCTTGTGTATCTCAACTGAAATAGGGTATACAAAATGAAATAATTCTATTACCCATCTATCATTTAGCTATGTCAGCCACTTTCCACATAAAATACTTTCGCGTGTAGTGGAGAATGTCCTGGGTAAGAGAGGCAAGAAGTTTGAGACTTACCCCTTCAAAGTAAAGGATGTAGCGCACCAGAAGGTAATAAATCAGGTCTGTAACTGCGTTAAGATCTTGGCTGGTTGAGCATTAAACTGTGTTTGAAAAGCCTGAGAAGAAGGGGTAGATTGAGACAGGGCCCTTCTCATTAAATACTCCACATCATTTTAAGTTCTTTAGAACCTTAAACCCAAATCTTCAGTTATCGGCCTGGAAAAACACGACACAATTCCTGGAGGAAACTAAACTTGCTTGATCCACTAGGTGTAAAGTGGTTTCTTGAATTATTTTGTGTAGATGTTTTTTTTTATTATTTTTTTATCTGTTCTTGTTACAAGAACATGTAACATAGCATAAAATGTAAACACCTCTAGCACAGTATTTGACAATTGCACTTGGGATCATTTTTTTAAATTTTTTTTTGGAAATTGCAAATACATACAAAGGGGTACTCCATAACGACATAATAATCTCAGAGTACCTGAAAAAAATTGAGTGTTTTTACATTATAACCATATGCAATCCAAGGTGATGAGTGTATGATAAAATCAAGGCTGTTATCATGGTCACACAATAGACTGACAGACAGATGGGCGGTCAGATGAAAAGACACGATCAGTAAATAGGGATCCCTAAGCTATAGGTCTCAATAAATCACAGGTCCAAACCCCAAGTTTTCCAAGTCCACTCGTTCTTGCTTGAAGTCATCTGTCTCAGCAATGGAGAGAATGGTTGCACTTTGGGAACACATAGGCATATTCCCCATTCCCAAAAAAAGAGACGCAGTAATGATCCCCAGCTACTCTACATGGATTGTTTTTGTGGCCTTGTGTATATACCACCCTTATTCAATTTATAATGAAAATTACCTTGTGTAGTCAGCAGTAAAAAAGGATTACGTTTGCATGGGAGCATTTGTGCAGTTGTGATGGAAGTTTTCTGTGCGATAAATACATCCTGTTCTGCTGGCTTCCAATTTCTCATAATGGAACTCCCACAAGTTGAATAATGAATGAGCGTTACCTACCTTCAGGTCGTTAAACAGTGGCTTTATTGTAGCTGATTCATGCAGGCAATTGTGATAGATTCCAGCAAAGAAAAAAAGGAAAGAAAAATAACTGTCCTGATTCTGTTAATCTGTGCATAAGCAAGTTATTCAGAAAGGCTCTTTCATCTTTCAAATGACGTCTTTATTAACCCAGTCTAATCTACTTTTCTCATGTTAGAAAGACACACACCCACACACTGCTGCTGGTGTAGAAGTCTCTGTCGTTGTCTGGCTCACTTGCACTTCAAACTGTCTCTTCTGAGTAGTGAAAAACAATCCCCAAGCTCAGAGACCTGATACAATACCCAGACATACAAAGACAGGAGGAAGAAAAGAATCCAGTTACTCTACACCCTTGTCCAGCCAGGTTGCTTAACACCTGAATCTGCTGCCTGGGAAAGCTGGGCCATATTAGGCTTTCAGTAATGCCAACACCTGCTCTTCATTGACTACTTTATTCCCAATTGAGATCCACTGCTGTTTTTTAAGGACTGCATGATGACTGTCAGTATTTTTGCTTGGCACATACCATTTTTTTTTTTCGGTCTTTTCATATTTGTCCTTTTCTACTTTCTGTGTAGATGGTGACTGAGCTCAGTGGGCGTGCATTCTAAGTGGATTCATAACAGAAAGCTCCTCTATTAACTATGAACCACTAAATCTGTCACAGATAGTCATACTTTGTGTTTTCTTTTGTTCAGAAAATAATGGTTATACAATGCATTAACATTTCAGTTTTTAATGTGTTTTTATGAATGATAACACAAAGAGCCAAATGCATTTCATTTGTGTCTCATTTGTGCTTTTCACAATGCTTTTACTCGTGGGTTATTTAAAGAATTATTAACTGAAGTAAATTTTTATTAACATTGACATGTTTATAGATTTAAGTTACAGAATTATAATTCATTTGTATGAAGCTGTCTATTTTTCACATGGGATTCAACAAAACTTTTCCATTATTCAGTAATAAAGTCTTTAGTTTAAGGCACCTCTATTTTAATTGGATCATCCTGAAAATAAAAGGCATTTAATACACATGTGCTACAAAGAAAACATAGATTAATAATAATAATAATAATAATAATAATAATAATAATAATAATAATAATAATAATAATAGATTAACAAGTAGTAACTGCTGCAAGACTCCGTGTGATTCCCCCCTGAAGAGTACCACCTTAGCAGGCAGTTGATGCCAATCTGGGGGTGCTCTTCAGTATAACCCATAGAAAGCAGCTGACCTCCTCTTGGCATGTTGTGTTTGTCATTAACATTGTCATTTAGAAGAGATTGTTGGATGACATTCATGAGGGACAACTTAACTGTGAGCAATTAGAGGCTAGACGTAATTCGGGAAATATACTGTACGTTGAACAGATCAGCAAAGACTCACTAATCTCTAATGTCCTGGACCAAATGATACGGTGGCCAAATATTTGTCTGTGGGATACTTGAACCGCACAACCCCCTGCCCCTGCCTTTAACTGAATTTCATCAGCTCTGCGTTCTGTTGTACACTGGCCATTACATTAAAGTACTTGAGCTTTTCTTTCATGCATTCAATTAATGTACTGAATTCATAGGAGACAAAGGTATGTTCTAGAAGCCCCAGGCTAATTGACTTCAAAAGTTTAGTAAGAGTTAATACTAATACTACTTTGAGCCAGCAAACCTAATTTAAAGTACTCCATAAATAATGGGATTATCACTTCACTCATCAGTTCAAAACCTTGAAATTACATAAGACTGATTGATAAAGCAATTAAGCTTCACATAGAATGACAAGTCTTTGCAGAAATTAAGTATATTTCAGGATATATTTAAATATTTAAAGATTTCAAAAATAATAAATGATCTTTTAATAGGTGAAAAGAGTTTGTCCTTTCGGGTGGATGGGTATATTCCATTTCATGGATATCAGTTACAGACTGGCATGAATGTATTTCTTTGTTCCTGCTCCAGCTCAGTTGATGAATGCTGGGTTTTCTCTTCTATTCTCCTATTCTTCTGTGATTTTTTCCAAATGCCCTGGACTGGTAATTTCACCAGTAGTACAGCATCAAGGTGAATAAGTCAATCTCGTCCTCTCAGTAGGTTGGCAAATACCTGCACACTTCCACTGCGGCAGCAAAAGAAAAAAAAAATCTGTTTTTTAGGTTTGAAAATGCTGTCAATGGCTTTTTTTTTACCAGACTATTTTTACCAGTGAATATACTGCATACCGCTCTTGCTATTTCTGTAAAGTAGGAATTATTTACACACAAAGGAGTCTACTTAATTTATCTAAACATTGGCAAATCTAAATATGGCTGTTGTTGTTTAAATCATAAAAAGAAGTTGACTTTGACATAACCAAAATCTCTAACATTGTGGGTGAGTCTCTAAGCTGCCTCCACACCTCTCAATAACCAGCCATGACTCAGGTGTTTACCAGGCAGTCTTTGACACTACTGATTTGCTAATGCTATGGAACAGAATTCAGACTCTTAAACTAGAATACAATACAATCTTAAAAAATGACCATGATCAATAAACTAGAAGGTGTCAAACTCACCGTAGCGGCAGTTGATGAGACGGTATCTGACTGAGAGATTATAGGGTTTACACTTGTATAAAAACTGATCCAAGCTGTATGTGTCCTGCCACAAAATGCATGCTGTGTTTGGAAAAGGAGCAAGATGGTGCAAGAGACAAATCAGGTAATAATATTTTATAGTCAGAGTGGAATCACTTACTGGGTTGGGTTACATGTTTCATCATTTTCTTTATGTCCTATTTCTATTTATTTCTTGATTGCAATAGATTCATACATGCTTGTGGCAAAGTGCCCCCCCTGTGTGTATTTTGTGTTACGTGTTGTGTGTAAATGTTGGTGTATAGTCATCGGTACACGGGATATAAACGGGTCTGTGTTTCACTTGTGATTTAAAAATGTAGATTTATATTTAGGCACGGAGGGCACAAATCACTTCACGTGCTAGTTAAAATGTAATGTGTGTCACGGGAGTGCACTTAATTAATTCACGTGCAGTTGTACCGAGATTCCAATTGAATGATTGACTAGCAATCGAGTCTCGGTACAACTGCATAAAAACAGCATGTTTTCACTCACTCGGGGTGGGGTGTTAGGTGAGTGGAGAACGGGTGTGGAGAAGGAGGATAAATATAAATCATAAGAAGAATAAGAAGTGTTTTACTCACCGTGTTTGTTCGTCACCGTTTGTTAAGTGTGAGTTCGTTTTGTTTATGTCTGTTTATTTTGGCGAAAGTGCCGTGTCCTGTGTTTTTGTTACAACCGTTTATTTTTCTGTTCTGTTTATTCATTAAATGCTGAGCGAAAGCATTCGCTCAGCTCCACCAAACTCCACCTCTCTCTGTTGTTTTGTTCCTGCTTCTGACGTGACGTCACCGCTCAGTCGTCTTTGTCACACGTGGTGTCAGAACCGGGAGCTACAGCGCCTCCAGGACTCAGGCCAGAGCAGGAACCGCAATTTGGGGTTTAAAAAAAAAAAAAAAAAAAACCCCAACAACAACAACAACAACAAAAAATGGAAGACAGGATGAGGTGGAAAAAGGACCGGGAAGCGAGGGACAGGGAGGAGGAGGCGTACATCAGGGCCAGGCACCCGAGGAGCTGTAGGTCACCACTGTTGTGCTGCCTCTGTAACCAGCAGCATTACTTTGCCGTCTGTCCCTTCCGCAGTTATGAGGAGGAGCCTGAGTGTCCACAGCCCAAGTGGGAGGAGCCTGAGTGTCCACAGCCCAAGCAGGAGGAGCCCGAACGTCCTACGCCTGAGTGGGAGGAGCCCGAACGTCCTACGCCTGAGTGGGAGGAGCCTGAACGTCCTACGCCTGAGTGGGAGGAGCCCGAACGTCCTACGCCTGAGTGGGAGAAGCCCGAACGTCCTACGCCTGAGTGGGAGGAGCCCGAACGTCCTACGCCTGAGTGGGAGGAGCCCGAACGTCCTACGCCTGAGTGGGAGGAGTCCGAACGTCCTACGCCTGAATGGGAGGAGTCGGTGCGTCCACAGCCCAAATGGGAGGAGTCGGTGCGTCCACAGCCCAAAAGGGAGGAGTCGGTGCGTCCACAGCCCAAAAGGGAGGAGTCGGTGCGTCCACAGCCCAAAAGGGAGGAGTCGGTGCGTCCACAGCCCAAGAGGGAGGAGTCGGTGCGTCCACGGCCAAAGAAGGGGAAGGTAGAGCGTCCACAGCCCCAGTCTCCACCAGCAGAGGGTGAATTCCTGCTGGGTCCACCTCCATTGCCATGGGAGGACTGCTTGCAGCTCCCACCTCCACCAGCAGAGGGTGAATTCCTGCTGGTCCCGCCACTTCCATCGGCAGAGCAGCAGGAGCTGCCTCTGCCTCCGCCACCTCCTCCGGCAGGAGCAGAGCAGCAGGAGCTGTCTCTGCCTCCGCCACCTCCACCACCAGGAGCAGAGCAGCAGGAGCTGCCTCTGCCTCCTCCACCAGCAGAGGGTGAATGCCTGCTGGGTCCCTGTCCACCAGCAGAGGGTGAATGCCTGCTGGGTCCCTGTCCACCAGCAGAGGGTGAATGCCTGCTGGGTCCCTGTCCACCAGCAGAGGGTGAATGCCTGCTGGGTCCCTGTCCCCAGCAGAGGGTGAATGCCTGCTGGGTCCCTGTCCCCAGCAGAGGGTGAATGCCTGCTGGGTCCCTGTCCACCAGCAGAGGGTGAATGCCTGCTGGGTCCCTGTCCACCAGCAGAGGGTGAATGCCTGCTGGTCTCCCTTCCGAGGCGGAGCCACACCAGTCCCCTGCAAGAGGGGAGGGCCGCACCAGTCCCCTGAAACAAGGGTAGACTACACGCAGCTCCCACCTCCGCCGCCAGGAGACTACACGCCGCTCCCACCTCCACTGGCAGGAGCAGAGCAGCAGGAGCTGCCTCTGCCTCCGCCACCTTCACTGGCAGGAGCAGAGCAGCAGGAGCTGCCTCTGCCTCCGCCACCTTCACTGGCAGGAGCAGAGCAGCAGGAGCTGCCTCTGCCTCCGCCACCTCCATCGGCAGGAGCAGAGCAGCAGGAGCTGCCTCTGCCTCCGCCAACCCCACCAGCAGAGGAGGAATGTCTGCTGGTATCACTTCCCCACCAGCAGAGGATGAATGCCTGCTGGTATCACTTCCCCACCAGCAGAGGATGAATGCCTGCTGGTATCATTTCCCCACCGTCACGAGGAGAGGAGCAGGAGCTGCCTCTCCCTTCACCAGAAGGACCAGGACTAGATGCTGGCGGTCCTCAGCAGCCCTTGCATAGGCTGCTGAGGGAAGCACGGGAAGAACCGCCCGCCACAGTGGCCGAGAAGAGGGCCAAAACCCGCACCCCAGCTTGTCCTGACTGCCTGCCTCGCTGCCCAAGGATGCCTGCCTCGCCGCCCAAGGATGCCTGCCTCGCTTCGCCCAAGGATGCCTGCCTCGCCGCCCAAGGATGCCTGCCTCGCTGCACCCAAGGATGCCTGCCTCGCCGCCCAAGGATGCCTGCCTCGCCGCCCAAGGATGCCTGCCTCGCCGCCCAAGGATGCTTGCCTCGCCGCCCAAGGATGCTTGCCTCGCCGCCCAAGGATGCTTGCCTCGCCGCCAAGGATGCTTGCCTCGCATCGCCTGGGTTGCCAGCCGCTCCGCATCGCCCGGGGTTGCCAGCCGCTCCGCATCGCCCGGGGTTGCCAGCCGCTCCGCATCGCCCGGGGTTGCCAGCCGCTCCGCATCGCCTGGGGTTGCCAGCCGCTCCGCATCGCCTGGGGCTGCCTGTCGCTCCGCATCGCCTGGGGCTGCCTGTCGCTCCGCATCGCCTGGGGCTGCCTGTCGCTCCGCATCGCCTGGGGCTGCCTGTCGCTCCGCATCGCCTGGGGCTGCCTGTCGCTCCGCATCGCCTGGGGCTGCCTGTCGCTCCGCATCGCCTGGGGTTGCCTTTTGCTCCACACAGGGTACAGGGTACGAGGGAGAAGTGGAGCTCCGCTGCCGCCTCTATGGCCAGGGGCTCCCCTCCCGAGTTCGCCTCCCCGAGGGTCCGCTGCTGCTGCCGTCGCCTCCCGAGGGTCGCTGCCGTCGCCTGGGGTCGCCAGGGATCCTGCCGCCTGGGGTCGCTACACTATGGCCAGAACCCCATGAAGGGGAGCTGTCGGCCATGAAGAAAGGGGGAGGTCAGGAGACCAGCTCCCCAGCCGCATTTCCGTGGCAGGAAACACGGTGGCCAGAGCCCCATGGAGGGAGCTAGCGGCCACGAAGGAGGGGGAGGTCAGGAGACCCGCTCCCTCGCAGCAGTTTCGCTGCGGAAGTGGGTGGCCGGCCCACGGAGGGGAACTGCCGGCCATGAAGAAGGGGAGGTCAGGAGACCAGCTTCCCCGCAGCAGTTTCGCTGCGGAGATTGTGTGGTCGGAGCCCCACGGAGGGAACTGCCGGCCATGAAGAAGGGGGGAGGTCAGGAGACCAGCTCCCCAGCTGCACTTTCGCGGCAGGAGATAGTGTGGCTGAAGCCCGGAAGAGGGAGCTGCCAGCCACGAAGAATTGGGGGTGCCAGACATTTCACCATGGCCACCCCAGAAACAACTTGCTTCCCCTGTTCCGGGACTTTGGGACTGAGGGGGAGGTGGCCATTGAGGCCATGTGTGCTTTGCACAAGGGGGTATATGTGGCAAAGTGCCCCCTGTGTGTATTTTGTGTTACGTGTTGTGTGTAAATGTTGGTGTATAGTCATCGGTACACGGGATATAAACGGGTCTGTGTTTCACTTGTGATTTAAAAATGTAGATTTATATTTAGGCACGGAGGGCACAAATCACTTCACGTGCTAGTTAAAATGTAATGTATGGTCACGGGAGTGCACTTAATTAATTCACGTGCAGTTGTACCGAGATTCCAATTGAATGATTGACTAGCAATCGAGTCTCGGTACAACTGCATAAAAACAGCATGTTTTCACTCACTCGGGGTTGGGTGTTCGTGAGTGGAGAACGGGTGTGGAGAAGGAGGATAAATATAAATCATAAGAAGAATAAGAAGTGTTTTTACTCACCGTGTTTGTTCGTCACCGTTTGTTAAGTGTGAGTTCGTTTTGTTTATGTCTGTTTATTTTGGCGAAAGTGCCGTGTCCTGTGTTTTTGTTACAACCGTTTATTTTTCTGTTCTGTTTATTCATTAAATGCTGAGCGAAAGCATTCGCTCAGCTCCACCAAACTCCACCTCTCTCTGTTGTTTTTGTTCCTGCTTCTGACGTGACGTCACCGCTCAGTCGTCTTTGTCACAATGCTGTATTCCAAAAAGAATCATTTTGACAAGGGCAGCATGGCAGCAGCACATTGTTGAAAACTCCCCTCATGAATGGTTTTGTTCCCCCAATGAATATACACAAATTTGATTGTTTCCCATCCACAGACATGTGACATGTGCTAATAGATGATGGGATCAATCCCCATTACCAACTGATCTCGACAGACAAGGTTGCTGACAGGATATTGCCTCTGTGCAGCTCAAATTAACCCACTGTATTCAAATGAATGTACAGCATGAATAACTGGTACATTTATATTGTGCACCTACCATATAATTAAAAAAATATATAGCGCTGTTCACACTGTCACTGGGTAGCTACTTAAAAAAAGCAGTATTATTTATCCTGATAAGCCAACTAAAATATATATATATTCAAATGTTTAAACTGGGTAAACACTGGAACTCCAAATCAGTTTTCCTTCACCAGACTACACTGCCCCCAGATTGGATAGTTTGTTCTAACCTTGACATGTTTAATACACAGCTATACATTATTACCAATGAAATCTAGTGTATTTATTTACAGGTAAATACATGTGTACATTATAAAAGATAATTGTGTTACCATATACCTGTTTTGCATAACCATTTTACTTCTGGTTACAATATTGGTTTTATGACAATTTTCCAAAAGAAGGACTCTCAAACATCTGGAAAAATCACTTCTGTTTATGTATTTTGTGAAATCCCAAGCCCTGAAGTGTAATTTGAATATTTTTTTTTTAATCAAATAGGCTTTCAAATAAAGGTAGATTGTATAGTAACCTTTTCATCCCATTTTTCATGACAAAATAATAATTTTTTTTACAAGAATGGTATCAGTGTAATGTGTTTATCTTTTGAGAAATATTTACTGGAAACTGCAAACTGTATTCTCTCCACATATACCCTATGTATGTTCCCATCTCCAGCAATATACATTTGGATGAACAAACAGAATAGCTAGGGTCGAGTTAAAATCATCTACACTCGACAATACACATTTCAGATTACAAATTAAACTTGTAACATAGTCAGCAAACTTTTTTGGTTGTAAACCTTTTTTCCTGTGCATTTAAAAACAGTCACCCAAGGTACATGACATTGTTGAGTAGTGCTCTCCCTATATGTCCAAGCAATACAAGGAAAATATGCTACATTGCCAGTTTAAGTAGAGCACTATTAATACATTAAACACTTATTAAATATTAAACCAATGTTATATATTTAACACATGCAGAGCGACATGACCACATTTGCGAAATCATGGACTGTTGATAATATATTGAGTTATAGAATCAGCATGCGCAGATACAAAAATATTTATATTCATCTGCCTGATCCAAATTCCCTGCATGAAATGAAGCTCCCATCTATTTTCTCTGATCAGTTAAGTGGAATGAGCTGAGTACAATCCACGAGGATCAGATTTCACCTGATAAAAACCAGCAGACAATGCTGTCAATTAAATTCCAAGCCGTGTCATCAGGCAGCCCAGACTCATAGTGTAATAATACAAGCATACTATAGACCAATATAACATATATGTTAGCCGCTCCATCCAGTGAACACGATCTCTAGATCAAGTTTCCTTTTGTATTGATAGGGATATAGAAGGTGTCCACTAGATGGCGCTGGCACTTACTACCTTAAAGAAACTAGCTGATCTAGCCTATGTAATGTATGCCTATGACTTGCATCTGGAACTGAAGAATAGAATATGAAACATTTTAGTAAATTAGTATGAAAATCAAGTATAAACTGATTGAATTTACTAGGAAATAAACAATAATAATAATAATAAACAGATTTAACAACTGTTGACATATCTGTTATGAAAATGTACGCCCTCAAAGCATTCTAAAATAGAAGAATGTGTACAAATATCCATTGTTCATCAGGCAAGAATCTTATTTTATTGTATACTATGATTTTTATCTTTATTTAACCAGGATAGAACTCTTGAGATATACATCTCATTTCAAGGAGTTCCTGGCAAGAGAAGGCTGCAAGAAATAACATAATAAAATCAATGGCATAACATGACAAATCATTCAAACAGGATAAAAAGAGTTAAAACTATCATATGAACAGTAATACAAAATAAAAGCATAAAAAAGTCAAACAGTTCAAATGTACGTCATAGTCAATATTTACAGGATTTGCAACCCTGGTCAGAAATAAAATAATTAAAACCTGGGGATTGGTTAGTCTCTGCTAAGGTAAACTCTGTACATGTATGAGGCCTTATACAAAGTGTATAATATTCAGCAGCTGCGATCTCTGCATTAAATAACATGTTTGCTAACAGACCCAGCACTGGTTGAACTTAAACAAGAAATATATTATTATCCTGATCCTTTACTCACAAGAGCAAGATTAATGGTGAGAACAAACACATGCATAACCATTTATCACGACCACTAGGAACAGGTTGATTACACATGTGAAACCAAACTAGTGGCTGTTTAAACAATTTCCTCTACGATTCTTTAAATTGACCCTTTGTTCTGTCTGCAGTTAACAAATAACTAGTCCTCAATTCAGAATGCAAAAAATAATGTGTGTTATGTCTGTGACCATTCCTCTTTGCCAATCATTAATGTACTCCTCGCTTCCACATGTTATAGTGTTAAGAAATATTTGAAAGGGCTTTACATGTGGATCCAGACTTCTCATGAGATAAACTTTATTAGCGATGCCTCCAGAGAGGATTTGCTGCCCTATATATACTTCCACAGCACTGCCCTCGTAAAACAAACCTGATTTATAGTGTTTGATTTCAGATTAAATTCAGCAGTGCGGGAAATAAGATCAGAAGGGGCTGTACATGGTCTCATTGTAAACATGATGCAAATACCATCCAATAGCTAGGTCAAAGAGCCGTACAGATATGCTGTCCCATTAGATTAGACTTAATCACTTTCAATCTCCAACTCTATCTAATCTCTGCCTTTATTTATGATCTTCCAGCCAGCTGCTGCTAGACGTTTCATCTACAGGTGCTTGGTTTCCACTTGAACATTTTCCATTGAAGCAAAGCTGAGGTGATTTGCTGTAAATGTCGTTAAAATTATTTTATTTCTTTGTGATTTTAAAACATTATTGTCGAGGGAGGCTCCGTATTATAGAAGGTTAGGATGTTTTGAAATCAAATCATGTTGTATTTACAGGTAAAGTCTGCCCTGTGTAACTAGATATACTCATCCACAGTAAAAGTAAGATTAAGTGCTCCAGAATGGCCCATAGGCTTGTCATTTTTGACACTGTTTCCTATAAAAAAAAATACTGTAAATGTATGCAGTCATAGTGTGACAAGGAGAGTGGTCTCCCGTCTCATGTTACCTTTGCAGGGGCTTGTAGTGGCAGTGTCATGCCCGGGCCATGTGGATGCATGTAGCAGGGAGACAGTTCCTCTACATACAGTGGGTCAACATGGCCTGAGGGGAAGCATGTGCTGAGCAGCCCTCCTTACCTGGAAATTGTAAAAGGTACAGGTAAAGGTAGATCTGAATACACATATGTAGCTGTGCACTGATTTAACATGGTACGACTGTGTACAGAGTTAAAACTGTCTTTTTTAGAACATGCAGCCAGCACATCTGTGTGGTAGGCCATTGGAGCAGTACTATGTAACAAGAGTTAGAAGGCTCTTATTCTGAACACTGACAGATATGCTGACTTGTTCATTTTGACTGAAACTGACTAACAACACTGAGATACATAAGAACATAAGAAAGTTTACAAATGAGAGGAGGCCATTCGGCCCATCTTGCTCGTTTTGTTGTTAGTAGCTTATTGATCCCAGAATCTAATCAAGCAGCTTCTTGAAGGATCCCAGGGTGTCGGCTTCAACAACATTACTGGGGATTTGGTTCCAGACCCTCACAATTCTCTGTGTAAAAAAGTGCCTCCTATTTTCTGTTCTGAATGCCCCTTTATCTAATCTCCATTTGTGACAACTGGTCCTTGTTTCTTTTTTCAGGTCGAAAAATTCCCCTGGGTCGACATTGTCAATACCTTTTAGAATTTTGAATTCTTGAATCAGATCACCGCATAGCTTTGTTCAAGACTGAAGAGATTCAATTCTTTTAGCCTGTCTGCATACGACATAACTTTTAAACCCGGAATAATTCTGGTTGCTCTTCTTTGCACTCTTTCTAGAGCAGCAATATCCTTTTTGTAACAAGGTGACCAGAACAGATTCAACTATATACTATATACAACTCTTTTAATGTGCATTTTGCAATCTTTTTTTGGTTAAAAAGAAAAACAAAATACCGTGAGGCATCTATATATATTGGTTGGAATTCATTTTCTTATGTTGACATCTACTTTTGTCTGTATTTTAGTAGTCTGTATATATATATATATATATATATATATATATATATATATATATATATATATATATATATATATATATATATATATATATATAACCATCACAGGTTACCATTTTAACCATCACAGCAGATGGAGGCAAATAACACACAGCCGCTATTTATTTTCCCATCAATCGATTCAGTGTTGATTTCCAAACATTAAACATTGTTGCTATTTTTAATAGAGGGCATTTCTGTGTTTTACCACATAGTGCAAACATTAAGCAGATGGGGAACTGCCCTTGGAACTCAAATGTTATACTTTTAAGGTTAGGATTACTGTTGGTTTGGATTGGGTTTCAATTGTGGTAGAATTAGGTTTAGGTTTGGGAATAAGCCACACCCAGATGTATTGATTTGGTACATTTCACAGGCTTGAAAGAATAATACTGAATCAGTGCAGTCTGTAGCTTTAATCCACCAATTAAAGTACTTTCCCTGTATGAAAAAGGTCGGATAATTTAAGACCAGCTAGAAAAATGAGCCTTTGTTTTTGAGGCAGAGCATCTGAAGAATGTGCAGATATTTGCATATTGTAGACAGGCAAGAATAATTGCAAACATTTCACAACTCAAGCATTAAAAATAATACAGGATATATATTATAGGTAGGAGCATGAACATACATACCGTAATCCCTCTCAGTTTAATATAGAATGTTACGTGCACTTGAAGCCATTGCCAAGTTTATGACAGTGTTGTGTTGGTGGATATGTGGGTAGGATGTGCTTCCTAGCTGGCTCAGTTTCTTTAAGCACTGTATGATGACCATTTGAAATTTATTTAGGGTTGTTGGTTTAATTAGTATTTAAACCTGTTTTATGACTATAATTACTGGTGCTATCTTAAACTCATATTAGGGTACCTATGCCTAGAATTTCATTTAACAAAGGTTAATCCATGGTTAATCCAAAGTATTGGTCTAACAAAATGTAATAAATGCATATCCTCTAGGGATAATAAAAGTCCTTTCTAAAATGTACTCAGTGGCAAATCCTGGCATAGTCTTCAGAATCCTCATGTATTATCAGCCATCAGTGTTAAATATGCAGGGTTTTAATAGAATCTTTAAAATTATATGTTAAATTGACTGTATAGAATCCTACCACCCAGTCAAGTTGTTGAATATGTTTACAAAGCGAGGGTAAAAACTTATAATCAGCAGGTAAAGAGTTGGCAACCCCAGTACGGTATATCAATGACATATATTTTACAGTTGTGAGTATTGTGGGGGATTTGGGTATCCCCTTCCTATACAGTAACCAAAAATGGAGGTTTCTGGGAAAATAGTGTTTACCTGTATGTGTGATATCCATTTAAAGTGATACTAAACAGGTGGTGTACAGTTGGTGCCTGCTGTGGTGTTCATGCTCATACAATATATTTTTCAACATAATTGTCTAGATTTTTATACACATACTGTACCCTTGGTCGTAAATCAGTGTTAACCATTTATTTTTGGTTGATATCGATTATGCATCCTATCTTCCTGTGAAAACCCCATGTCGTTGATACAGCAGCTACTGATTCATCCAAATTTCAATCATAAATATTCAGTGCTGCGCAGTGAGAGACAGCAGCTGCAGCAGGAGCAGGGAGGCGTAGCCCCTGGACTGCAGACTGAGTGTGCTAGTATATAAGAGAGTGGTGTCCTGGTTGGGGTTGTTGTGTGTTGTCGGTTCCTGACCCGTTTGCATTCCGGATAAAAATGTCTGTTCAGTTTTTACACTCTGACTCCTCATTTTTTCCTCCACATCCGTAATTTGTTACAATATGATCAGATTAGAGACCTCATTGGTGAGAGTCAACTGGATCTTTTATTTGACTTTGTGGAGACTATCAACAGTTTTGTTTTTGTATGAAAAATAATAATATTGTAATTCTAAACAAAAACTAAATCTCTCCATTTGAGACCAAATGATTTTTTTAAGCAAAAAATATGCTTTTCAATACATATTATGGCCTTGTTTGTAATGTTGCTTCTTAGAGCTTCAAAATAAAACTCAAGATCTGGGCTCTGCTTCCAGTTCCTTACTCTCCACCCACACACTGAATGTATATGTGCTGGTGCCTTGCTCAAGGGAGGGATTGAGCTCCAATATCAAAACTGGTTGGAAAGGGATATTAGTGTTTAAGAAAAACAAATCCCTTTCAGAGAAAAAGGGCACAAGCTGGAACCTTGTGCTAAACAGATACAGCTATATGCTTATGTCTGTAAATTAAGATCATGGCAAATTAAAGCCTGTTAATGATCTCTCCGAAACTTGTTAGAGGGACAACACTAGATACTGTAAACAAAGAATAATAGCCACTGAGCACATCAAAAGAAGGTTATTTATTTAGTTATGTTTCTGTAGTAATGGGGCAAACCCCCACCACTGCTGAGTGACAATATTCCAAACCAAAGATTTGATGTGAACTAAGCAGTAATGTTATTTTTCATGCATGCATTGGGAAAAGCTAAGATTATCATAAATGATTGTGTGAACCAGCAGCCACGTCTTTCCACAGCATACTGTATTCAATAATACAATTACTGTTTGTCATGCCCCTTTCAAGCAGTGTGTTGATTTAAGAGGTCCCATGCATAACTCCATGATTACTAATTTCAATTTTAAACGATGACACAGACCCTATTAATTGACTGTAATGAAGGCAATTAGCATAATGTCATGCATATTACTGAAATCTATTCATTATTAGTTTCCTGGCATTTGTTGAGTGTATCATCCATTACCCATTGCTCAAAGTTAGATTTAACCTCCAATATATCAGCAAAGCTTTTTGTCAATGAATTGTTAAAAAAATGTTGAAAAGTATAAATAACAAGATTACTGCTCACAGCAAGTTATAAATGAGTAGTTTTATTTTGTTTACTTCTGAAATTAATTTGTCTGCACACCTCCTCTATTGAGGTATACAGTAGTAGCACCATCACCTATACAGCTTCTTTCAGGGGAGTGTGGTGTACTGTAGCTGGAAGGATTTTGTTTAGTTTTTTTCAGACAGTGTCAATCACTGGGAGCAATCTACCTGACACTGTGGCTCAAGTCATGGGGCTGCTGTTTTCAGGCTGTCAGAGCGTGACCTGATAAAAGCTGAAGGACTTCACTGCACTGGACTACAGTCATATATCTTTTGTACCCAGCTCTAACAAAAGGATGTATTGGCTTCCCTCACTGCTCTGCCAATGTGCATCAGCATTAATCCACAAGGCAGATGCCAGTTAGTCATCATTCAAGCCACAGTCTTTTTTTTCGTGTGTTTTTAATCCACACCTAATACAGTGTCACATCTTACCAGAATATAAAGTGATTTGGTAACATTACATTTGTGCATTGTGACATTAATTACATTATAATTACGGGGATACACACATAATTAATGAAAAAAAATACTACATAAATTGATAAATTACAACTAACTACATTTTACCTATTTAACTTGGAGTAGAATGGCCCTCCGAGACCCAGAACTGTCCCCCACTCTCCACCCCCTGCCATTTACCCTTCATTATCAAAATAAATAGGTTCACAATTTATCTTCATTGAAATGCATAAAACTGAGTATCCATAGTAACAGGAGGGGAAGTGTGGAGCAGTGGTTACGGCTTTGGACTCTGGACCAGAGGGTTGTGGGTTCAATCCCAGGTGGAAGACACTGTTGCTGTACCCTTGAGCAAGGCCCTTTACCTAGATTGCTCCAGTAAAAACTCAACTGTATAAATGGGTAATTGTATGTAAAAATAATGTGATATCTTGTAATAATTGTAAGTCATCCTGGATAAGGGTGTCTGCTAAGAAATAAATAATAATAAATACCAGGCTCCTGTGTTAAATGTTTAATATTATCTGTTTGAATGTGCCTACAGCATTGTCAAACAGATTAGCAGAAACACCATCAATTTAAATGACAGTCAAATCTACTGTCCAGCTGACAAAACAAGTAATTAGCAACTAATAAAAGAAGGTCTTTCAAGTACAGATAGTTCCTAAGTTTAGCCTGATTAACAGCTTATTTAGAGTTTGCAAATCCAAGGGATGAAACTTCATATCTGAGTAATGTCTCTGTAAAGGAAGGTCATGCATTTTCCTAATCAGGACTCTTGGGTGTAAGTTGGTTCATTACCAATCATAATGTGAAATAGATGGATGTGAAATTGAAACAGAGCATATATAGTGTGAATTGCCCGCTGACTTTGGGCAAAGCTCGAAATAAACATTTAAATAACTTATTTCAGGCTTGCCTGGGCAAACAGCGGTCTGCCCACTGCTTCTCAGGCAGAGTCTGAATCACTCCCTCTGTTCTTTCATTCCTGAGCTGTGGGGCATGGTCTTCCTAGGTGACTATGACATATTGTTCCACATATTTCCAACTTCCAATTGTCCAACAGTCCTCCTGCAATGAAAGTTCTGTGGAACCTGGTGTCTGTGCTGATGGACTTCTCTCTCATAGTCTGTGATCTTTTGCATTTGCTTGTGGTCAGACTGTTGTTTAGTGTAGCATCCATTAATACTCAGTAAGCTTCCCCCTCCAATGTATCTGGACAGCGTAAAACTGATTATAAAATAGATATACCACACTACACAATTTGTTTGCAAATCCAGATTGAATAAAAATAGACTGCGTTAAAATAATCAGTACGCCAGAAAATAATGACAAAATTAAAATTTCATGAATAATAACATAAAATATAAATTGTGAATATAACATAATATTCTAAATGAAATAATTCCAAATGTAGTATAGCATAGCAATATTTTCTGTTTCTTTCCAAGCTTTACAAGTGAAATGCCCTCTCCGACATACAGTACACAGAATGAGGATGGTTGTCAACGAGTTTACAGATGGTGAGATTTGTTATGACTTTCCAAGTAAAACTGTTGACAAGTTTCAAGTATGTTTCTGAGGTATCGGAATACTGCTTGATCTTCTTACCCCTTCTGCATCAGAACAGCACAGTTTAGATGCATTAATTTGCCCTGCATGAAATAGATTACGTGATATTTAGCACATACCTCTTATTTTGTATTTATTTATGGGATATCGTGCCTTTGAAGTTTGGAACTGCAGCTGTTTCAAATGTTGGCAAGCATGATTAAAATACAAACAAGCACACTATTCCCACAGTGTAACTGCTTCAGTATTCTTACAATATATACCCCTCTTCATGATCTCCAGTTATGCATTCTGAAAGTGCATGGATGCTTTTTAAAAGAAATCCTCATTTGCCAAAATGTATTCAGCTTGCAGCTGTATTCATTTTTCAGATTTTTTTTTTAATAAAATAAATTCAAGAATTAAAAAATAGTGCTTGTTGTTTCATTTTTTTGACTAGAAACTATATTATGCTGTTGGCATCTTTAACATCAGTTTTCTAAACCAGTTTCTTGAATATTAAACTGTATTTAATTAATCAGCTACAGAAAACAAAGCAAAAAAAAAACAGTCAGAACTCATGTTCTAGATCAGGGGTTCTCAAACTGGGGCCCCTCAAGGGGTGTGCAAAATATATCCTGGGGTGTTGTGAGATGGTTCAGGTGGCTAAAGAAAGAAACACAACAGTAGTGACATGTTGGATTTTTTTGTTTACATGTGTACATGTTAAGTGTTTATTTAGCAGACGCCTTTATCCAAGGCGACTTACAGAGAATAGGGTGTGTGAACTATGCATCAGCTGCAGAGTCACTTACAATTACATCTCACCCGAAAGACAGAGCACATGGAGGTTAAGTGACTTGCTCAGGGTCACACAATGAGCCAGTGGCTGAAGTGGGATTTGAACTGGGGACCACCTGGTTACAAGCCCTTTTCTTTAACCACTGGACCACACAGCCTCGGAAAGGGGGTGTGGTCTAAAAAGTTTAAGAGCCACTGTTCTAGATGGTAAATGGGTAAATGTAAGTGTATGTGCACACTACCAATTGTATTCAGTGTAAAGATGTTTAGTGTTGTGTGAACCCTAAACTAAAAGCTGCCAAGAGCTGTCACATAATTCAAGTATTCTTACAGGTATTATTATAACTTATATAGGAGTGATACTGCACCTCTTTAATCAGCTGGGAGGCTGCTGTGTTCTGAGAGCACCATACCTTTGCCATTTTTAAAAAAATATTTCACTTATTGTAAACCACTTAAACCACAAAGCAGTTTTCTGTTTTACAATGACAGTGATTTCTTTGGTTACATCCCTTCTACAGTAAGTTGTCAGGCCAGAATTAAGCTCTTCTCCTTCTGACCTCTAACAGCCTCAGTCACAGAAGCCATTTGTCACTGAATCTCTAGTCAATAAATTGACTCAACTCACCGGTAGGGGGGCAAGAATACAGATTTGGAACAAATTCATTATATTCTACCACTCAGTTTTTTCATAGTAACTGGCTAGAGGCCTCTTGAACATTTTAGTGTGCCCAATTATTTGACCCCCCGATTTTCTCCCCAATTTTCTCCTCACCGCTGCAATTCCCCACACAGCTCAGGAGAAGGTTAAGTGGGAGTCCTCCGATCCCACGACCAAGCGAGCTTCCTTTTTCACCCAGGAACTCGAGAGCGGATGTCAGCGAGCTACCGGCCTCTGGAGGACAAAGGCCAGCCCTGCTTCCTTCGGAATCTACACAGAGGTCGCTTCTTGAACATTTTTTACCTTATCAGCAAATATGTTCACTAAATCATCTTTTTCGATAATCTATGCCCTGATCTAACACTTACATTTCCAATGAAGTATACAGTAAAGGTACTGTGCTCCATATATTTAAAATGGCTATTACATTGTGCACACAGCCATTACTGATAGCATTGATTCAACTCAAAACTTATGTGGTCTTTAAACATTGCCCCATGGTATAAAACTACTGTAGCCATTTAATTATTGTTCTACAGCCTTGAGCTGCTTAAAATAAATGGACTTCCCATTACAATATGCTGTGTGCTCCTTTCGACACCGAGATCCTTATCCATGCACTCATCTTCTCCATAATTTACTTCTTTAATCGAGTCAGAAGATCACGGTGGTCAGGGCAACATTACTTTGTCTCCAACAAAAGTTTATAATCCATTTTAAAATCATACTTTTAATAGGTATGGCCCTAAAGCTGGACTTGGTTGCATACAGATACACTGTGGACTGGGTCTATTAGTCTTGTGCTGCCAATTTGCTTGTACTGACATGCAACGTAATGCTTAATATTGTCACAGTACTGCATGCATCTTCAGTTAAGGGATGTATACTGTACATTTCTTACCTTAGAAGATAAGAAATATACAGTAAAGTTTAGTGCACAATGAATAGAATAGTAAATACTGTCATATAGTTGTGCAATAAAGTTCCTCATTGTGATGTATTTCTTCAAAGAAAGTGTGCTAAATATAAATAATATGCATTGGCCTCCATTAGATAAACATTAAAGTGTAAATGGTTCTGTGCTGAATATGGTCGAATTTAAATCATAGGGTACAGTAATGCTTCTTTTGCCAGTGAAAATCTGATTCAGTGTTTGGCTTGAGAACTTAATATTGCAGATGGAGGAGGCATTCGTAATGGCTGAATAAATGGAAAAAGACAAGTGGAGTTTTAAAAGACAGAGGAAGCTAGAATTACTTTTATTGAATTGGACATGGGAAAATAGCTTGAGGGGATTGGGGTCTTGGATAGGTAATTGATTCTTGAAGTCAACAGCTCAGGGAGGTATTCACAAAAGACTGGTGTAATTAAAATGATGCATACCTGATTCCTTAAATAGAATTTAATCATATGGTCAATTTTTTGCTCTAATTTAGATTGCACAGCATTTCGAGCAATAAAAACAGATCACTTGGAATAAGTATACAAACATCATGTTGTTATAGTAGTATTGCTTCCAAATAATGCTCTTGAAGTTCTGGTGGTTTCATTTTTTACTTCACAATTTATTCAATGTCTTTGTCTCCACAACCAACTGTTTTACCCAAAATATGTATATTATCATGTACTGTGCGTAAGTATTGTGACGATGCAGGTATCTGCCAGCAGGTGGCCGCATGCAACCCTTTTAAAGTCAATGCACCGTTTATCCAATCCAGACTGATGTATGTAAATAAGCAGGATATGAATTATGATAATAGGAAAACATTGTTAGGTAAGTGGCTAGTATACATGTTAAATGTGAATTTTGGGGCCCAGGAATATAATAGCATTCTAGCAGGATTGCAGGTCATCTCACCCAGAGCTACAGGGACACCTTGGGGTGAATGCGTTTTTTAGTATTGTGTTAATATTATCTCCCTATCCGGTATATTAGCCATTAAACATGACTCTTTTCTCTGTGCTGTCTATGGTTTTGGCTGTCATGTTAATAAAGATGGCCGCTGGCCAATCAACCTGACTGCTGTCTAGAGTGTGAGCTGCTTTGGGACCTGGCTGCAGGTTTAATTGGTTCAAATAAAACATAGAACAAGGTTGAACAATAGAGTCCAGTGAGTTGTTTGTTTTTAAGAATTCATTTCAAATAAAGTCAAGTGGGGCTTCATGGTAGAATGTTCATCTCAAAAGATGCAGAAGTGCAGAGTTTGAAAATAAGCTTGTGTTCTTTCTGCTTTCTGGTTCTGTGTGTTCCATAGCATTTGTATATTCTACAGACAATTACCTCATCAATAGAATGTCCATCAGTATTAAAATGTATAGTTACATGTATCAAGGTGGATTTGATCTTAATACTTCTGAGGTGTTCTCAAAAGCAATCTGCTAAACGTCTTTTAATCTCTCCGATATATAGCAAGTAGCGCTTTTTGCAGATGATACACAATTCCCTTGGTAGTGCAAGTAAACTGTTCATTAATGCATCATAGGATCTGTAGTCCCTAAAATACAGTACAGAGGTGCTAATGTGGATGCAAGTTATTATTTTTCCCAATATCCTTTACAATTCAAACTGGTGTTTCATTTATTCACATTTTTCTTCTCTGGGAGGGCTCCAAAATGATTAGCACTAACAGGAAATTCGTGTTAAGTGAATTCACATTATATAATAAAGAAGTAATACATTTTGGTGGGACCTTGTACGAAATTCTTCTAATCCAAGTTCGTTTTAATGAGAATTCAAGATATAAATATATACAGCTATATACTGTACATTATAAGAGCAACATATATCTTGAAGAACACTTCAAGTGGATATAACATGTATAACATGTTACCATTTAAAGCCAAATGTTTATAAATGGTTTGAAGTACTGTCAGGGTTTCTGGTCCTCAACAGTGATTGTAATTGTAAAACCTGCTCACATAGGTGAAAGAAAGTGGCTGTATGCTTCAGTGCACTTAATGAGATAAGAATTCAACTACAAATGAAGCATCAACACATTTCTCAAGAAGAAAGTTTAAAGAACCGATAGATCAGAAAAAGCACACCAAAAACAATTAGATATGAATCTAACATTATTATTATTATTATTATTATTATTATTATTATTATTATTATTATTATTATTTTCACAAATTGTGGTAAATAGTAGCAGCTGGATCTCACAGTTATGGCACTTATGGAGCTTGGTCGTAAATGAAATGGAATTCATATAAATAAGGTTCCCCTCACAATGTTCCAGTTAAACTTATTTGTATCGATTTTCATATCAACATTATAAAATGCATAAAACCCATGCCTTGCAGAACACTGGAAGTAACATGCATGTTAAATTAGTACTGGTGATTGACCAGTATCATGCACTATATGTTTACAACAAAAACAGAGGTAGCATGCTATGATAGTAGCGCTATTATTCCAGAAACAAATCTACTTGATCCTGTCTTTCTTCATTTTGACATGGGTTTATAACAAACTTCTAAAGTGCCTCTCCAGTTTGTGTCATTTTATATTAATATAATATATCATATTAATAGGCTATGCTAATATTTCGGCTGTCACTCAGCATAACTTTTTTTTTTTTTTTTAAATGGTTCCATCGTAGCATTTATTAAGGTGCTGTGCAAAACTTGTGACAATATTCTTCTGTTACAACTAATTCCATTGTTTATTTGTTGAACTGTGTACTATTAATATGTGTTTTATGCCTCTCTTCACTCAGTATAACTGTAATAATGCTCCTCCTGTTAGACAATTGGGGGGCTGCAGTGATGTAGCTCTGTGCCTTCCCAGGCAAGTTTCATTGGCCCTTGCATTATTTCTCCTGAAATTGTGTGATAAGCATTTCATAAGAAAAGATTTGCAATGAGATAGCAGGAGATAAGGATGTGTAATTCTGTCTTAGTAAGATGATGATTTGTCCCAGTACAGTATAATCTAAATAAATACAGTCCAGAGAATATGTGTCAGCAGATCAAATGGGATAAAAGGACCTATGGGGAGGGACTGCTGTGATACGTGCAATATATTGTATAACCATACAATATTCAAATGCATTTATGCTTTTACACAAACATTCACAAAGGATATATCTGCAAACTTATGTCTGTAATCTTAAAGGGTACAAAACAGATGCTGTACTGAAAAACTGAAGTAGAGTGTTGGAGTATCAATTTGATATTGCAGAGAAATGATTTATTATTATTTTACTTATACATACTGCATTCAACTATTCAACAAAGAGGATAACTTTTTATTCATCATACAATTGACAAAGATTTTTTTTTTATATATAAAATAAATAATAAATTGTTACTCTACATTGTCGTCTTAGTTTTTACCCTCACAAGTTGTATTGTGTGTTCAGTAGCTACCCTGAGATAGTGTTTGCTAAGACCTGCTCGCTGGAGGTTATTTTGAAATGCAAAGGCAAGCCTTTGCCCAGTCTTCAAAATTGCTCAGTTAAACACAAATCGCTCAGTTAGCCACTCCCCAAATTTTTGGCCAACACCTAGCAGTTACGCAGGCATAAAAACTCAGGGCAAATCATGGTGCCAAAATCCCTTCACAGGGCAAAGTCTGATTGCTCCCACCTAGCACCCTATACTCAGGTGCTAACAACCTTACTGAATTACTGAATAATACTCAGGTGCTAACAACCTTACTGAATTACTGAATAATTAAAAAATCTGTAGGTGATTTATTACATTACTCAATTCAATCAATGTACAAAGTATTTAACTTTGATTTTTTTGTTATAATATAAAATAACTTTTATTCTGTGCTCCTTAAGGAAAAGAAACCTCTTATTAAATATTCAAATATACAGCATGGTAATGAGCAGTTCATTGTCTTGTCCATTTTTTTTTTTATCATGATTCTAGTAGAACAGTTCCAGGGTTCCTCTTTGCCTCTATGGTTGGAACTGTTTTTTTGATTAGTTTTTTGTATTTTGTGCTAATGAACTTTCAATTTATATATGCAAGCTTAGTCCTGTGTATGTAATGAGATGAAAGTGTATTGTAAAAATTGTGCTTGTTCTGCATGAAAAATTACTTTAGAAATGGCAAATTCCTCATTGAAGAGATTTTCTAAAAACAAGCCCCAAGACAGGCCAATTAAATACTTTCTTCAAACCTAAAGCAAGATTTAAAGTTACTTTTCCATGCCTGATTGGCACCATTTCCTTGTTACAAGCACCGTGTAACTGATTACAACTGTTCAGAATTACAGCCACTTTATTAATGACCACAGGTACTAATACAGCACTATTCGGTATTCACAGTAGAGAATCAATAAATCAGCAAATCTCAGAGTATGCTTCTTTTACTATAAAATGGACCTACTATACATGACACAGCAGTACAGAAGGTAAGAATTATGGGATCATTTAATTTGCTTTGGAGTTGTTTCATTGAAATTCTTCATTCCACCTCTCTCTGTGTGTACAGGGCTAAACAAGGGGAGATTTAATTGAGGTCACAAGTGACTACAGAGCAGCACCACATCAGAGAAAGCATTGTACCCATGGAGATTTGGAAGCCAACCAATTTCTCAGGTTAATTCACACAGAACAAATGACATTTCAAGAGCTCATTTTATTAGTGGTATTTAGTATTTTTTGATGGTTGGTTCACACTGTGCTGACCAAGATGCTTTCAGATTATGTGGTTTCAGATTTATTTAATTTTTTAAAAACATTTCTTTATCTTACTCTTATGAGCTGTTTTTGTCAAAAGCATGTCATTAGCTCCTGGTTGGCAATACATAAGAACAAAAAAATGCTACAAACAAGCAGAAAAATGTGTACTATCAATACTTTCCTAGTTCCTAGTATCTGATTGATCCCAGAGCATTGTCTAGTCAGTTCTAAAATAACACCTACTATTCTCATAACTCAAACCTCAGTCTAGTTGTTCTTTGTTGAATTCTAATTTGGCACCCAAATGAGTTTCACTAGTGCATTCTACACTGTAACCAAGCATTCGCCACATTGTGGTGTTGGTGTCATTGTCCTGTGTGTCATGCACGTATCCACTGAATGCCAATGAATCAGAATTTGCTTTTTAGTTACTTCTGTTAATTATTCTGCAATTCTACATGCAAAAGATAATTGCAGTGCAGAAGAGTGAAAGCTATGATTAAATTATTTACATATTAGCATACATATACTTTTAATGACATTATCCATGCCATTGACTCACTTTTAGTGCTAAAAAAATTGACTACACATTTTAAATGAGTTAAGAACAAGCTAATGAAAACTGTCCCCATCCATTCAGATCATATTGAATGAATGAATTGCAGCTTGGTTGGTGGTAATTAATCAGCACATGTCCGATATGGTGTGGGACTCTCATTTCATGTATGGAACTATAAGTCACTCAGACAAATCTATACATTTTTAAACTCAATGGGCCCTATGCTGGGCTTCCAGTACAAAAATCTATTAGCGTGGTCTAAATGTCTTAATTTGCACCTTTGCATTGAAACTGCTATACTTGCTCATGTTGTTTGGCTATTCCATTTCCTAATTTCTGTTTAGTCTCCAATAAAATTGCAAGGGCTTTCCCAGCTTTCAGCAAAAGCATAATCACATCTATGATTGATACCACTTGTGAATTTGCAGGTCAGCACTGAGCTGTGTTTATGAATGGAGGTGAGAAAAAGAGAATCTTTGCAATAGGTTGTAAGTTTTCTAATAGGGTATGACACAGAATATTATTTGTCTTTTTGACAAAGCATTCAGTCTATTAAGCTAATTAAACAACAATCATACTGAGAAACCAATTGTAATAATCATACTGCAAAACCAATTCTAAAGTACAGTCCATTTTGAAATTGTGAAATTATACTGATCTTGTCTCCAGTGACCTCCAGGCAATAGACTACCTTATACAATTTACAATCCACTCCCATTTTCTCATGTTCTAAATTACAACTTGTAGATTTCAGATCAAAGCAGGATAGCAAGGTGTATTGATAGGATCTTATATCTTATTTTTTAGCAACAATTTAAGGGCATAACCTACCAGGTTTTAATTAACAAAACGGGAGAGAGAGAGAGAGAGAGAGAGAGAGAGAGAGAGAGAGAGAGAGAGAGAGAGAGAGAGAGAGAGAGAGAAACTTGCCAGAAACTCTCCTTTCTCAAGTTATACGGTCCTAAGATGACCTCTGGTTTAGCATACTTTAATAAGGCATGATTACAAAACTCCCAAATTATGTGATTAAATGTAGCAACAAATTAATGAGTCAGTAGTTTTTTTCAATGTAATTAAAAGGACCAATTCTGTTTCTTTTCATCAGGTCATGGTTATCTGGGATCACAGAAGCAAACTGCACTAGAAAACTAAGCATGTAAAATGCAGCTCAGCCACTATGTCCTCATAAAGGACTAGAGGGAGAAGATGTAACTTTGTTAACTAGTGCCCAATTCAACCTGAAGTGAAGACTTTAGTTTGAGTTATAAATAAGATGGCTGTGCCAACTTAATGAGGGTTTCCTGCTGTTTGTAAAACTTTAAAATAAAAATAAAAAAATCTACTAAATTGTAGTCATTAAAACAATGATACTGATAGAATAAATCTATACTTCTGTTTCCTATTTGGACCAAAAATAGATGAATAATATTTTAAGTCTTATTCTAAAGTATGTATAATGTTATATATAGGCATTTACTGTATAATGTATTGATTTTGTCCTGTTTATTTTATTATTTTAGGATTTTATCTGAATATATTTTTATATCTTGTTCTGGAATTGCTTATTGCTTTTATCTATTATTTTGAATATTCTTTTCTTAAAATAATGTTGTATAATTTCTGAATTACATAATTACTAATAAAAATGTTGATAAATTAGATTAAACTCACAAGGATGACAGAAGAAACCCTTTATGAAGCAAATGAAGATTCCATTCCAGCTTTGTATTACTGGTTAGCACACAGTACTATCCAACGGCCTTAGAAACCATTTTCACTGCATGAAGCAGCTCATTTATCATGGGGACCAAGTAGTAAGACAGAGGAATCTGATTGGTCCTGACGCCTCTCTCTGCAGTTTTTCCACAGACAGTCAGATTTGATTAGCCAGTACAATATTTACAATAAGTTCCTCATAGAGAAAACTACTAACAGATAGAGGTATTGTTTGAACGTTTTAGTCATTTGCCCTTTCTCTACAGCAACCTACTTTAGCACACACATGCTAATAAAGTATATTTCACATTTACTGAAATTGTGGATTGTGCTCTGATCTCTTACATTGAAGTAAAGCTCTTTGTTTTTGCAATCAGTGAGCAATGGCCTTTTCAGGGAAAGATACAGGGGCATTATCAGCTGTGTACAATTTACTGCCAATTACTAAAAGACATGTGCCCAGGGTGCTAAAGTGGGAAGCGGCCAAAATGTAGACTCTTGACAGATGTTGTAAAAGAAGAATAAATGCTTTTTCATATCAGAATACACTGAAGTCATGCTTCTATTCTCCAATGTTCTTACAGCTGTCTGCAAAATGTGGAGTGAAATGAGATATATGGGTTTCATTACATTTTAAGAAGCATTTGAAAGCCTGTATTTGGTTCATGATAGAATCAGTTACAATTCAATAAGATTTCTGAATACCCTGTGGGAGCACAGTGGGCCTTCAGGTAACACATTTAAACATGGAGTGGGGGTGTTGGGCAATGTACCACAAGCTACAATCTTGTTGTGTGAAAATCACAGGATACTAACAGTTTGATTCTCCCTCTTAGTCCAAAATAATATGGATTCTTACATGAAATATTTGGGCCTTTGGGTCTCTACCATTAAACTTGATGTTATCTTCAGTCAGTTTGCTCTCTCATAGCCACCATTGATATAAACATCTGAAATGAATTTATCCGAAACCCCTTAAAAAAAGTAATAAATGTAATGTAGTTTCTTTTCAATACATTATTTCAGGAAGCTAAGTGATCACATGTATATTTTCCTGTACATCAAACTGAACCTGTCCTTGTAAAGAACAGGTTCAAGAAGGATTCTAATGTGTGTTTCTAAAAATATTATCAAGTATAAACATGGAGTAGCGGAAGAATGTAAAACAGTTTGTACAGAATTTGTATACTTACATGAAAATGGATACTGTGATCGCTTCAGCCCCCATACTGTGAGCTTAGCATTCTTAGGATTGCTCACCTTCTTATCTGAATGCATAGTGAGTGTGTCCTTCCGGGCTGTGAAATTGGAAGTCTTACTTTTAAAACTACATTTGGAGTCTGGCAGTGAGAGGCATTAAAAACATTGCATGAATCAGTGTCTAAAGCTTGCAAAAGGATACACACCTGCAATTAGTACTATATGTCACACTAGCCAGACAGTGTGACTTGTATTGTCAAGATTAGACCAAACAGATATTTGGCAATAGGCAAATAATGAAAAAAAACCATTCTTCACCACTAGTAATGTTCTGGGCTACTGTCTAGTGGCCCCCCTTATAAAGACAGTTTGCATTTCATATCAGAGACTTTCCACAGTTCCTGAAAATTTGAATTTCACCCTGGTATCCAATGATTGACCCAGTGATTTACACATCAATTTTTTTTTCTACACAAATGAATCAGTTATGGATGGTCACAAGCTACTTTAACTTTAAGCTCATCAAGAAAGGGAGAAACTTGTTTTTGTTTTGATTTGATTTTCTGTACAGAATAAAACGGCACGAAAGTGCTTAAAAAAACCCTTTCAATTTCTGTGTCTGCGTCTACTTTCAAGGGGCAAACAAACCTGAAAATAGTGAAATCTTTCACTATATATATATATATATATATATATATATATATATATATATATATATATACAGGTAGTGAACAAAAAAATGGAAACACCAATGTAACTTAATAGGGCATTGGGCCACTATGGTATCCCGCTCTGTGGAGTTCTCGGCGGACCGTTTTTGATGAAGCTGGCTGCTCGCGCCCCAGGTTGAAATTTGCAGTCAATTGATCTGCAGTTGCTCACCTGTTTTGCCTTGCACTTCGAATTAATGCACGGATATCACGATCCTGGAGTATGTGCTTCCGCCCACTGTTGCCCTTTGCTGATGATGTCTTTCCCTCGGAGTTCCATCCCGACATCACCTTAGACACCGTTGCTCGTGAAACATCAGCAAGTTGAGCTGTCTTGGTCACTGAAGCTCCTGCCAAACGCACCCCAACAATCACCCCTCTTTCAAAGTCACTGAGGTCTCCTCTTGCAGCCATGCTATCCGTAATTATAGTCAACCAGGCCTGTCCAGCATTTTTATACATGACCCTAAGCATGCTGGGATGTTATTTGCTTAATTAACGCATGAGCCACACCTGTGTGGAAGCCCTTGCTTTTAATATACTTGGTGTCTCTCATTTACCCAGGTGTCTCAATACCTGTGTATATATATATATATATATATATATATATATATATATATATATATATATATATATAGTTTTTTCTTCAGACCCATTTTTTTATTCTCAATTTGAACTTTCACTGTCAGTTTTTTCTCCCCTGCAGCCCTGCAGCTTGGATCTGGCATTTAAAGAAACGGATGGATAATTAAAAGGAGGCATGGTGACCTTTACAGATGTATGTGTTTATTTGTTCCTGTTGTCTCTCTCTATCTTTGAAGGAGTGGTAAAAGTGGAGCCGTATCTAATTAATATAAAGTAAGCAATGGAGTAGATGTCTACTTATAAATCGCAGTTCTCACCAGTACATTGGTTTTAATACCCCAATCACTTTGCCTTTTGTATTTGCTCTCCATACCCCAGTGCCACAAATTTGAGTTCCTCCAGGTGAGTGGGGACCAACTGTGGTTGTAAAATCCAAAACTAGGACTTCCATAGATTTGGATCAAACCACTCGCGGTGTCCGGTCAGGTTCGCATCCCTATTCAAAACAGCCTGAGTCAGCACAAAATGCTGAGCCATTCGGAAGTAACTGCAGTCAAAACTATGGGGATAACACAACTTAACAACCCCACAACAATCAGCTCCCTCTGTCTCTACAAAGCAATGTTGTCCAAGAAGTTTTCAGTACTACAGTACATTGTAACAGTTCGAAACAATATAAAGTCATTACAGGTCATTGCAGTCTACGGCAATCTAACAATATGTGTCTTGAATCTCTGTATGTTGGCCAAAAACCTTTAAGGAATTACACTGTGAACTGTAGAGAAGCGTACACTAATTTGGCTAAAAATGGTATGTCACTTTTAAAGCGTGTGGAATTCTTCATGTTCAAAGCCCAAAAGTCCAAAAGAGACCTTGAGATTGCAAAGGAAAAACAAGGAGGCTATCGACCTTCCTATTAAAATACACTGTGACTATGTGCTTACCAGTGCTGAATTGAATAAAAATCCCAGTGTATGAATTGAATGAGAGTTCACTGACTGGCAGTGTTATAGGCCCCTGGAACCGTGTGTCAGAATTCCAGATTGTCTGGCTTGACAAGCCTGTTTTACAAACTCCCTGGAGCTCCTGTCTGTAACTTGTAGGGTAGAGATTGAAAACACTTTAATTAAAGAACAGCATGATTAGATACTTTGATACTAGTTGCTTATATAGCCAAGTCTTTTGAGACCATGAGCTAGTTAGTCTCTCAATATCATATGTGCTAAAAAGGCATTGCATTTCCCACCAATATTCTCCATCTTTTATGGATGACTCGTTCCTCTATCTTCTACTTTTCCTTCTGCACAAAGCCGGGCTCTTTATGTCCACTTGGACTTTGGCTTAAAGCTGGCATTATCATTTGCTCGTTTCCATTGACAATAAATAATAGTAATAAAAATATATTTTAATACAATGCCCAAATGTAGCCCTGCCATGAGTTATTATTCCAGAAGAGGCAACATCTTGTTCGTTATTGTCCATTTTAATAACATTGTTGTTGAGGCTTCATAAGCCCAATGTAGTAATGGGCTAGATCTGGTAGTTAAAATGCCATCCTCCATTTGAATATTAACATTCAACAAGAATTGCAGCATGTCTAATAACTGAACTGATCTTTAATTATATCTGTGGAAGTCAAAATATCTCTCAACACCCGCAGTTTTTTAAAAACAGACTGATCTCATGACAGTAGCAGAGGAGTCCATTTTTGTCACAACCCAACATTCTAGCCGTCCTGCAAAGCTCAACTGGTATTAAGAATGGCACCTGTTTTGATCGAGGAGCTCCCCCTTGTGTCCCAGTTATCAGCTAAAGAGAAACGAGTTATTACTGCTGAAAAATTCAGCAAATAAGAATGCATATTTACTGCTTGCAGCAATCTGTAAACATGTATTTTAAGTTACATGGGAAAACATTTTGAGAAAACATTTTTACAGGGGGCAGACATAGGCAACAGAAAATTAACAGTACTGTATATACAGTATCTATGAAGAAAAAAATATCAGTGGGTTATTGGAAGTAAATTAAAAAAAAAAAACATTAAGAATTAATTAACTGTATGATAATGTGCTGATATTGCATAAATATATATTGTTATCATTATAATGAAAACAAGCTTGTAATTAATTTAATCAATTTAGTATCTAACTTCTGTATTGTTTTCATTGAACAGACTGCAAAATCAGCAGCTGTCTAAAAACACAGTGGCTTTACAGAATGGGTACAGTGCTACCCATTAAAAGCAAAAAAGACTTCAATAGTGAACGGGAGATCAAAAAATGGATTTACAAAAAAAAAAACTTTATGTGCTAAATATACAGTACATACACACTCCACTGAATTGAATTGTGATATTTTTCTTTGCTATACTTTTATTTCATAATTATTATACTATTGGGTATTGCATTTTCATTATGATTTCCATTACACGAGATCAGATGTTAAAACTTCATGCTGATTTGAACTTGGCTCTCGCCAAGATAAGCACCAACTAAGACGTAGCTTCACAGTAAACTAATGTGATCCATATGTGTCTCCATCCATTTGCGCTTCCTTCCATATGATGTAGATATCCTTCTGTCTGGTGTTGATGGCTGAAGTGTAATGCTGGCTCCAGGGATCAGCTTATTGCCTCCCTAGCGCATCAGCACACACAACTACCATTTTAGCACAGCCCCATCTCAATTAAAATAGAATTACGTCCACAAACAAGTTTGTTTGTAAACCCTCCTAAAAAAAGCAGGAAAATCGAAAATCTTAACATATTACAGCTTCCAGTCCCTTTTCTCTGTTGTAAACATTGCCACTAAATCATCCATTTAGTGTGTGTTTTTTATTTCTGCTTGGAGAATCTAACTCGCTGGGTCGGGTTTGGGTTTTTTTCATCACCAATCAATCCTGCAATGTAACACAATGACACCTGACACAAATCAGTGTGAGTATGCTAAAGAGTGTATGCGTGAGTGTATTTAATTACAAAATGGCTTGAGTGCACAGAGCTCTCTAAAATCCTTGGCATCACACAAGTATAAAATGAAACAAAATTATTCTAGAATTCATATGCATAATTCTAAATTCTAACAAAATGAGTGACTTTTTTTAAACTAAACATGTTGGAGTTGGAGTGAATAATCAGGTAAAAAAGTTCATCTTAAAACATGTGTTCAGTAGGTGCTTGGAAAGATACATTTTCTGCCTCTTTTTTTCCTTGAACATGCCTCTTAAGAGTATTCTACTACTGTTCTACGTATGTTTTCGTCTGGGACACTCATTACAAAGCTAACCTGTCAAAGAAGTAGATAAAATAGATAGGAAGGGATCACCTCAAGTCCAGTACTACTTTACAGGACAGCTTGACAAAAGTATTTCTAGTTTAGCAATCTATTATTAATAAAGCCTCCAAAGAATTGATACACTTCTAGATGTTCCTTTCTCCGATTTTTAATATCAAAGTTGACCCTAATAATTGAATATAAGGTGTTCAAGGCATTTGTATTATTATTTACAGAAAACAATATACCAATATGCTTTGGGTAATTTGTGCTATTTAATTTTTTCAAATGCTTGTATACTGTCAGTCTCACTGTCACAGCCAGTATTTCTAAAGACTTCTCTTAGTGGCTCTTCTGCATCAGCTTCCCTCAGCCGCGGAGTTGATTCAAGCTCATCATTCACTGTCACGCTGCTGCTGCAACAAAAATGTAGGTAGCCATGGAAACACCATGCCGAAAAGTTTTTCAAAATAATTCTTCTTGTGTGTGGCCCAATTTCAAGAAAATACAGCATGTCAAAAAATAACATACAGGTACCATTTATTACTAAAAAATAGTTTTAAAAAAAAGGTTTTTTTAGAAGAAATGTGAAATAATATGTACTAATGAATTGGCATTTTAGCCCATTGAACTGAATGGAAAGGCAAGGGCTTAACGTGCATCACAAACCATACAGTTTAAAGACAAGCATCTTACCATTGAACTAAAGAGTAAGCTCTGTAGTCGAGAGGTAAGTACAGGTTTAATGCTGATGTCAGTATTAGTAACTCATCAGCCGCTAGGAGGAGATTCATTACAACAGGTGACAGAGGCAGCAAGCTGTGAGAATGTTCTGACAGCCATGAGTGTTTTGTATTGTAATGCTTCAAGACCAGATATTACTCTTGTGGAGCTGGATGTGAACAAGGACATTGTTTAGTGAAAATACAATAATAAAAAAATATAAAAAAATCCCCAGCAAATGAGCAGAGCAGGAAGGATATTTCACTGAGGATTTCAAACTTCAGTGCAGCTCAGACCTCTTGGCTGAATATGTGTTGTTAGAGGGTCAAGGAGCACACTCAAGGCCTGCAGCTAGCTTTCATTCAATAACGTGTTAAGAGTAGGAAAAGCACAGTAAATAAATTCTAGACCAGAGGTTAAATAATTGTTAAATGTTGGAAGAATGCCGTATTAGTTGAACTGTGCCTGGAGGCATGGCAAGTGAAGATATCTAAATATAGGTGTAATTAAAAAAGCATACTTTAATTAAGGAAATATTATTTCTAAGTATTTCTAATGACAAATGAATAATATATTTTAAACAATGAGTCTCCACTGAATTAACAGAAAGTGATAGAAAATAGACGCAACTACAGTACAGCATGTTCGCAATAAAGATCGACACATTCAAACTGGGGAACGACCTTTATCCTTCAAATATTCAGGAATGCATGCTAACCAGCACACCATTTAGTTAGGGCTAGGACATTACATTCCCATTCTAGTTTAGATTTTCACAATTTTGTAAGTAGATAAATCATAACTATTCAATTTTCCTTAATGACTTTTTTTTTTCTTTAAATAAGACCAATGAAAGCACATTGGTTGCAAGGCATGACATGAAATTGAGAGTAGTTAATTATATGCGATTCTTTGTATTACATCCCTAGGTGTACATTGCCATTTCTAACAACATTATACATTTAATAAGATAATGTCCTTAAGATTCTAACATTGCTTTAACAGAACTCCTGAACTGTGATGTGCATCAACATAGTTATATTGTTTTTCACAATCACTCAAAGGTGTTTTTGTACTTCTCCTCTGAAGAGATAACTGATAACTGAGCCTCAAGCAGAAGCACATTTGGAACCTTACAGCAGTGGTGAATGGTGATTTATAAATACCATGCTGAGGTTGATTTGTTTCTTAATGGTAACACTTTAGTCATGGAAGAAGGCAGCTGCACCAATTAAAAACCTCATGAGTCGCCTTGTGGAATGAACTAAATCAATTGAAAACAAATCTTGTTAAGTGTGAACTGAGGTTATTCTGTTTGTCTGAGTGATATTATCTGGCAACAGACTCCCCATCCACAGTTGGACTGCCATCCTAGTAAAAGGAGAACATTTCAGGGTACCGTTCTACTTGTGAGATGTCTTTCTCATTAAATTATTTTCCATTGTTTTTATAGTGGAGGCAATTATCTAGTCAAGGAAACTAAAATATTTAGTAAGTAAGGGGTCTGAGTGTGGAAAAATAAGCAATACAATCTTCATCCTGGGTCATTTTGTAAATCATTTGTTGTTTCCATAATTTGTGTCATGCTACAGTGTCATATTTCAGAAAATATGGATAAAATTAAAAAAAAAAACATGACCTAATTAATGTGTGCCCTATAAAGGGGTAAACATATACATTGAATTAAGCTGAATTGATCATGTCAGTTGCCTTAGTACAACTTAATTTATTCATCCTATTTGTTTATTTTTATTTTTGAATTTTTTCTGGTATTGTGGCTCCGCCCCCTTCCTGGATGGCCGACTTCCAACTGACCCTGGAATGGACTGTCAAAACATCCAGTCTGGGGCGCACTGTTCCTGTTACACAGCGCCCTCACAGGTTGGGAGGGAGATTAGTGACTCAGATTCATTCGCTCTCTGTCACAACAGGTTATTATTATTATTTTCATTTAAATTCTGCTACGTGTACTGCTTGATCTGTTTCGTCTGCTAAGAAATAAATAATAATTTGGTCTGTTTTTTTTTGTTTTTCATTTCCTTTACCAACTGTTCTCAAAGCTGTGCCTATGGGCAAGACTGCTGCACCCGCAACAGCAGCTGACATACTCTGCAATACTGCTTTACTGATTTAGTAAAAGAGGAACTAAAAGCTCTCAATCTCTGCTTTTGTACCATTTCATACATCTTTATTTTGAATGTAATTTTATTTCACATTCAGAAAAGTCCTGTATGCTAATGACAAGCTCTTGAATATATGAGGAAAACACAAATGTGCCTGTGACCAAAAAACCTTGAGCACTACTGTTTTATTCTTTGTTACTACAGTATGTGGTCCCTAGTGATGCCTTTCATGAACCAAAATGTATGAACATTTTCAAAATTACTGATTACATCTACGGGATCCTTACTTAACACAATTCATTTGAAAGAATAATATTGCATGTACAATAAACATTTGATCAATTTGAAGGAAAGTAATGTTGGTCTACAGTACAGCACAGAAGTGTAGGAGGAGAGAACTACTTTCATAAATATTGTATAGATTCTAAACATAAGTTCTCAATTTCCATTACTGTTTCAAGCAATTTCATGCTTGCATTTTGAATATTATAGCAATCTCTGAATCTGGGCTGAATGTTAGGCAAGAAACTCATGGTCCAAAATGTTAAACTCAAGGAGGTGTTGGAAAATACATAAATATATATCAGGCTGTAGACTTGACTGTACTGTAAAACTAAATAATTCATTCCTTTTTTTCTGTCCAAGAATAAAGGAAGGTTGTTCTCGCCCTCTCCCTTTCTCCAATTTTGCTAAATTATTCATCTGAGTCTTGTCAAGCGTATCATGAGGCTTAGGGAAATGGTGATTGGATGTTAATATTCTTGTTCACAGCCTTATAAATAACGCATATGCCTTATAAAAACAGAATCACTTGCACTGAAGTGATAAGCAGTGGCATCACACATAGCTTGCTTCAAAATCTGACACACCACGCCACTGCAATATTGTTTTATAGTTTTAATTTACTGCCACAACAATAGATTAATAATGAAATGTCCCCTTTGTGTTTTGCTTAAGAATCTGATAGAACTTTCTTTTCATCCTGATGCAGCTTCCACTGGGGTTTATTTAAAGAGACCTCTCAACTTTAGTACTGTGCTACATGCTGTATAGTTGAATTTACAGTACAAAAAATACGTTCATCTTTTTTGTGCTTCAATCATCGTAAACTATAAGAGACATATGCATATATTACGTATAATGTTTTAAATGTTGTTTGTGATACTGGATAAAATACCGTTTAGTTGCAGTCTTTTATGACCGTACCTTTTTAGATACACACTTGTTCCACTGTAAATTATTAAAGTACCAAGAAATCTGCCCTTTGGGCTGGTAATAGTCCGCTTTTCTGAATGACCAAATCATACAGATGTAGGTCACCCCTGCAGTGTTGTTTGCAATTGAATGGTAAATTAAAACAATCTATCAGAAAGTGCAAGCAAAGCAGAAGAGCAGAACATGCCAGAAAGGCTTTAGCTTTACATCCCATGTGGATCACCGTGTGAAGGATGTCATGCCCTATCTATTGAACCAGTCTGATAATTGTCAAGGTTTAGTGTGATTGAATTGTCCACACTGCATTACACATTCGCTCAGTTCTGCCAGGTTGTATGAATTTTTTTTAAATGCAGTGCTTGGCAAGACTAAGACCGGAGTGACTGACTGTTTCTGCTTATGTGTTTTATTTCATTGTTGTGTGTGGTATTGAAGTCTCAAGGGGGTTTAAAATGTTGAAAACCGTATGCTCCTGCAATAAAATAATCTGTCCTTTCACAAATAATGATAAATTTTAAAGCAGGTTAAAAAGCAAAGGCATATTACAATATTATAATAGTATAAAACTAGTAAGAAACAACTAGACAAGAAAATGATCCCATTTTAATTAGCAGTTTATAGGGTCCATTGAATGTGGCTATATCGAGCTTTCAAGTAGCCACTGTTTCATTTCAAGCCTTTCCACAAATGACTCACGCCCTGTTTTTGGGCATCACACAAGACTTCTTTGAGCCACAGTCTCACTGGAAACAAGATTCTATGTCCGAGTTGAGATTAGAAACCCCTGTGGATTTTTTTCTCCTATGAATAATTTCAAAATAAATTCCAGTGCACGCTATGTAGCTATATAACCGCAGCTATCTGCTGATTTGTTGCTGTTTTTTTTTTCCTCTGGGACTTCATTTCAAATGCAATGCATCTCTCCTACCTCTGCAGTTCTGAACAATGCACAGGCCGCAATCTTTGATAGAAATTCAACACTGACAGCTCTCTTCTTTCCCAGATGTTGTCTTGTAGGCAGAAGCACCAGCAGCCTATTTTCCCAATTGCTTTAATTATTTCAATGCCCTATGAGAGATACCTCACGTATACCACAGGAAGCAAGGACAGTGCTAGGTTATTGCTTTGAAAAAAACCAAAACAAAAACAAACATATTATAGACTGCTGAAGATCTTTGAGCCAATGCATAGTCTGGTTTGTGCGCTGTATGCCATAACACTTCCAAAAAGATTCATGACATCATCGGTACCATATTGAGCTTCTGCCATACTTTATTGACAGTATCAGTAAGGTTTACCTTTAGACACCTCTCTGACTTCCCTTCATCAGTCTTATCACTCTTCTGACTGAAAGTGCCAAATGGACCAAACGTAGATTAGAAACACTGGATAAATGGATTATGTTTCATATGTAACAACAGTAAAACAGGATAACAACACTAGTATTGCTTCAAATAATTCACTTCTCCACATGTAAATATATACCCTTTCACATACACGTTCTCCATTTTATTACTGAATAAAATATCAAAAATGAAATATACAAAGGGCTAGATTATTAAAGGTGCTATTAACCTGTTTTTTTCAGATAGGAAAAAAATTAAGTTTCCAAAGCAAAAATAAACAATTAAAACGTTTAATTCAGGTTTAAATGTTTCTTGTTCTTTTTAAAATTTGAATTGGTAATTTTCCCATTCAGAAAACAATGTGCTAACACGGTATGTAAAATTGACGTAAACACAAAATGAACATTATAACATCCCCCCAAAGTGTAACAGCTATAAGCCATACAAATATGGAGTAAAAAGCTTTGAGAATCTGGTCTATACGTAAGATATATTGTATATTGAGTAAACTACCAGTCAAAAGTTTTAGAAACGCCAACACAATTTATAACAAGCCCAACATATCAGACTAATGTGCTCTTTTTGTTCCCACAATTACCTGTAGCATTCAATCAGGGCATCAGTGTTGTTGCATGAGGGAGAATTGATCTGGATACAGTGATTGGACAGAAGGCAATTTGCATGTCTTGACAAACCCTACCAAGATGGATTTGTGAAATGTGTTAGGATAACTTTTCATCTGATTTATGTTCAGTAACCCCTTAATTAATTAGGTGCAATGAAAAAAAAGAAAAACCAGGTTGTCGAATGCAAGCCCTAATACAAATGCTGGTGGAGCCATCTGTGGTTGCTTTGGCATCTGTAGTACACTTGATTTTGCCAGAAATACAACCCACGATCTGCTAATTTATTAACTCAAATCTGTAGACTAGCCTGTGACTAGTCCTTTGCGTTCTATCATAAAAACCTTTAAAAAAGCCTACAGCTTATGCTTACCTAGCCCAAGCACAGCTATGCAGCCTGAATCAACTTTAAAGGCACAGGGCTTCCTATGGGTGTAATGGGTAAATGCTGGCAGTTAACGAAACATGCCTGAGGTCTGCATGATTGTAAAACTGTCCTTGGGATAGAGCTATCTGTATTGCAAGGCTTATGCTGGCATAGGAGAGGCTGTGTGGTCCAGTGGTTAAAGAAAAGGGCTTGTAACCAGGAGGTCCCCTGTTCAAATCCCACCTCAACCACTGACTCACTGTGTGACCCTGAGCAAGTCACTTAACCTCTGCTCCGTCTTTCGGGTGAGACGTAGTTGTAAGTGACTGTGCAGCTGATGCATTGTTCACACACCCTAGTCTCTGTAAGTCGCCTTGGATAAAGGCGTCTGCTAAATAAACAAATAATAATAATAGTAATAATAACATAGGCAATGCCGATGTTGATTGAGCAGCTAAACAAAGCTCCTGTTCCAGGTAAAGTGATTGCTTTCTGTGTCATCTTCAGGTTCCCCATTTGGAGATCATTTAGGGCTGCTCCTGCCATACAGTGGTGTGTGATATTGTTGCTGTGCCCATATCCTAAGCGCTATCCTGACATCTAACCTCTGATTTTGTACTTGCAATATCCTAATACGTCATGTAACTAAATGCACTGTAGATTAAGGCTACCTATTTCTGTATAGGTTTTACTGGAGTTACAATCATGACTTTGTGTTTGTCTTTTTTCTTTTCAGATAGTAAACCCATTTTCTCTATATTTCCATCTATCATTCCTGTCTCTATCAATCTATCATTCCTGTTTCTTTTCTTTTTTAAATAACAGCTGTCAGACACAGGTAGGTCTTCTCAGATTTGTGTCATGATTGCTAGACCAAGGGGTGTGCGACAGCTAGCCTATGATAATGAGCAATGGACAGCTACTGTATGAGACACCATAGTCCAGAGAATGCCATACTACTGTACATTAACAATAACTTATTCTGGCACTTAGTAAATTTCTGTTTTAGTCACAATATAGATACAATATTATTCCCTGGGTCTGGATATCTTAATAGTCCTAGAAGTGTATTGCTGTCTACAAAACTATTAGCAGAGAGCTCTTGTCTTATTAGTTTTGTGGAATTTCTCTGCACTCAAAGGAATTACATTTTAAATAATGTGATATCACAAATAATATAAACATAAAAATGTCTGATAAACAAAAAAGAAAGACACAATCCTCCAAAAAACAAAGTTATAATGCCGTCCCAATGAAACCTCTAGTCCCCGTGCAAATCATGCATGCCACACAGCTGTTAGAACATAATAGCTGGGAAGTACTGAGTTTGCAAGTCATCACTTACAAATATGTTGCCATTATCCAAGGCGACTTACAGAGACTAGGGTGTGTGAACTATACATCAGCTGTAGAGTCACTTACAATTACATCTCACCCGAAAGACGGAGCAGAGGTTAAGTGACTTGCTCAGGGTCACACAATGAGTCAGTGGCTGAGGTGGGATTTGAACCGGGGACCTCCTTTTCTTTAACCACTGGACCACACAGCCTCCATAATAGATATAAACATAATAGATACAGGTACAAAAAAGGCATTCTTCAAATATATATATATATATATATATATATATATATATATATATATATATATCATACCTAATAATATACAAGAGAATACATAAGAAAACAAACAAAAATTGATTACACTTTATTTCAAAAGCACTAGGTTTGTTCCAGCTCAAGTGAACCAGCAGGAGTTACTCAGCCTTGTACTGCAGATCAATGACTTGTGTCAAATCATTTTAAAGCATGTTGATTCATTATTTTTGTTGGATAGCCCTTGAAACATGCTTTAAAATTATTTTAACAGCATTTGTCTGGAAAATAATGTCAAAGGCCGTTAAAATGGTCATTTTTACCACCTTCAGACACTTGTTTTGCATGCATACAATATCTGCGCTGACACAAGTTTCTGATTCAAATGTGGCTGTGTTTCATCAACCACAAATGGCGGAAACGTCTCCCAGAATTTGTTCAACGTCAGAATCTGTTGTGGAGCATTATAACTTCACCAGTTGAGGCAATGCAGAGGGCAGTTAGAGAAATGCCCCATTGATATCAAGAGGGATATGTGAAGTATCAAATAGTGGTTGAAACATTGCTATTGGGAAGGCAATGAACCAACTAAAAGAAAGAGCAGGAGTAGACCCTGGCGTTAGGAGAACTATATTACTAGAAGAATTAGGGGTTGATGAAAGAAGTACAATTATTACTGGGGTTAAAAGCAGTATCAAAGTGCAAAGAAAGCAATTGAACGGCAGCTGCAATATATGTAGTGGATCTTAAAATTGTAAAGGCATACAATTAAAATTAAATTCTCTTATGTCCAGGGAACTATGGGCACTTATGGTGGCACTATATTGGTCAAGAGATGGTTGGTTCTTCCAAAAATTGAGTAGATGTAGTGCTAGAAATTCTACATTTAATTCTACTGTATGGGAATTGAAGTATAGGTACCAGCACGTGTGGGCACTGAGGGAAACAGGATATGTGAGGAGGCTGCTAAATTAGCACTGTGGGAATGTACTATTAGTATGCAAGTTCTCTATAGTTATAATGAAGTGTGGGAAAGTAAAGATGGTGGTATATAAGAGATGACAGTCATGGTGGGATAAAGGGACAAAGAGGAGAGGGCCCAGCCAATCACTGTCGTACAGTCGGCACCACTTGGCAACTTAAATGGGGGGGGGGGGGCGTGCTGCCCAAATCAGCACATAATACCTGGAGAATAAGGCGATGGTGTTTAGAAATTTAAAAGGAAAGGAAAAAAAAGAAAATGGGGTGTGTTTCATATCAGAAATAGTTAGGCAATCAATGGCAGATAATGTAAAAACTGTGCGCTTTACCAAACGAAAGGTGATTGACTCCCAAAAAGGTGCCAAGAGGTAAGAAAAAAAGCCAAATCAAAAGCTACCTTTTTAGAATAGAGAGGCTAAAAAACAGGAGGAGGATCATGAGCTGGACTAATACTTCCTCTATGTGTTGCCCTAAATCAGCATGAACAGCCCACACTGCTAGCAAACACTTTCTTGTGAAATGTTATCAGTAAAAACACCAAAAATGTAGTTCACAGAACAACCAGAAAGCTTAGAGTAAGTAGCAGGGTTCCGAAAAATATAGAGTTGCATGTCCCCATGTGTTGCTACAACTGTTTAAATAATGTACTGTGAACCTGCGTCCCCCTTCTGCAGGATTTTGTGTGTGTGTCTATGAAGTCGGCAGAAAACTATACTTGAGACCAAAAGTGAAACATTCCTTTTTAATTATTATTTTGAAAGGTGAACAGAAAACAAAGTAAACACACAAAGGTTCCTCTTCTGAATAGGTAATTTTATAACAGTCCCGAGCTATTTCCAGGTTGCTGACGCCTTTGAATGGGGAGTCATTGTTGCCAGTCCACTTTTATTGCAGCTCCTTATTCGCTGGCACAGGCTGTGGTCTCTCTGTTGCTTTTACAGTTTTCCACGAACAACCAACAGATGGCGCTGAGTGGTCGGGACTAGCAGGTTGGTCTCCAAAATAAAGGTTAATTGATACTCCCGTTCGGTAGGTGGCGTTAGTTAATGCTGCTGGTGGACTTAATGTGCAAACAACGCATGATAACAACAGGAAGTCATGAAGTGTTTAATACGAATAACTAGTTAAATACAACTGTACTAATAGATTTATTTGAATGCACTACCCTAACCGAAAGAATGTTAGCATTTGAAAATGGCCCGAGGATATAAATGTGTAGAGTCATTCTTTTGTAATTGAAGGTATTCAGTATGAAGTACTGTACTTGTATTGTTTGAAATGTAAGCTCATTCGTTGTGTTCTGTTTGTTATTTTTAAATTACTACAATGCCTTTTTGCATAGTGTTCCTAGTTTTCTTTTCCGACTTGTGGTACACTGGGTCTACCAGCCGTACTGGCCCCAACATCGTTCTCCTTTTTGCCGATGACTTGGGGTTCGGTGATCTGGGGTGCTATGGACATCCGACTTCAATAACCCCAAACCTCGATACAATGGCAGCCAATGGATTGCGGTTTACCGATTTCTACTGCGCCAGCCCGGTGTGTAGCCCTTCTAGGTAGGTTCCTGCAATATGTATTGTCTTGAGGAGTGCACACAGCTACAGTGCAATTTGCAAATTACTAGCCTATGTAACTTGGACTGATACCAAGTTTATACAACATTCTTGCTGTTAAATATGTGTTATTCAAACCTATGCCCAATCCGCGGCCTTTAATGTTTTGTTTCCTACTAGCACAGTTTATATTACGCTTTTTTTTTTCTTTTCTTAATTTTCTGTAATTATTACCTCAAAAATCTCAACTGAAACCCAATAAAAAAAAACGTGTTAAAATGTAACAGTTGTTATGAAAGTGGTATTTCTAGAATTGTATATTTTTTTAAATTTACATTAAATAGATGTAGATTGCATAAATATGTATTTCCGTGTTTTTCTAGAGGTGTTGGGTTTGAGCTGCACACCTGTGCAAAGCTGCAGTAGTGAGTTGAACAATAATACTGTATTAAAAAAAAACATGTAAAATGTTATTATTTAAAATGTACTTAAAAAAAAAAAAAACATAAGCCCAATGCACATTTTTAAAACGGTATGGTATCAAACAGAAGCCTTGAAAATACAGTATAGTGTTGCTAAGTGTAATACAGAATCTCACCCACTTGATGGCACCAAAGACTCAAGACTAAAATGGTCTTTGATCTAAAAACGGGATTTGTTTTCCGCTGCTCTTGCATAAAATCACCGTGTAATCTCTGTCTTGTAAGTAAGGCACACATTTTAATTCCCAGTGCTTTTCCTTTGCAGAAGATTTGAACAAGACAAAGTGTTCTCTGAGAAAGTTTGTATCTATATTCTTACCCACAGGGCAGCTCTTTTGACAGGCCGCTACCAGACTCGCTCTGGAGTTTACCCTGGTGTCTTTTACCCTGGGTCGAAAGGTGGACTCCCACTAAATGAGACCACTATCGCAGAGGTCCTCAAGCCCTTGGGCTATGCTACAGCCATGGTTGGCAAGTGGCACCTGGGCATTGGAGCCAATGGAAGCTTCCTACCTGTCTACCAGGGATTTGACCATTACCTAGGTGTGCCTTACTCTCACGACCAGGTAATGAGGATTGATAATGTCAACTACCTATGATGTGGAGGCAGAACAGGCGATGACAAAAGGTGCAAAATAGCAACAAGGAAGGTCAAGTGGTAACCAACAACATTTTAATATTTTCAACATGAATATTCTTTATTCAGCATTCTGAATCATAACCCTTGTACATCTGAAAGACATATTTAACATTAGTTTATCAGTCCTCTAAAATTATATATCAGACCCTGTTTCCTAGGATATTATTTTGGGCCATGTCTTTCACAGTTTCCCCTGGTTACAGTTTTTTTTTTTTTTTTTTTTTTGCCAGGCTATGTGAGCTGATAGACTTGTTTTGGGGTGTTGCCAAATGTTAAAGCAGTATGTCTGTAATACAGTTTTATATTATCAGCTTTTTTTGACGCAAACAAAAATTACATAACTGTGCCTCTCTCTCTCTCTCTCTCTCTCTCTCTCTCTCTCTCTCTCTCTCTCTCTCTCTCTCTCTCTCTCTCTCTCTCTCTCTCTCTCTCTCTCTCTCCTAGGGCCCTTGCCAGAACCTGACCTGCTTTCCTCCAGACACAAAGTGTTATGGGATGTGTGACCAAGGGGTGGTCCTGCTGCCCTTGTTTTTTAACAATACAATAATTCAGCAGCCTGTGAGCTTCCCTGATCTGGTGCCACACTACAACAAGTTCACCACACAATTCATTACAGAGTCTGCCAGAAAAAAACAGCCCTTCTTTCTCTACTATGCCTCACATGTGTGTATCATGCCATTTTTATGTAAATATGTTAGCATTTGTGGCCCATTTGTTTCCTGTTGCACAGCCAGGGTAAACTGTCTAATTGTTGTCAATACCAAGTTTAAACTCAACGTGTTGCAATCCAAATTCTGATAACGCCATTGACCCAGGGAGGTCAGTGTGACCCAGATTTAGAAATCATTTACATTCTGAAAGTAAGTTGCTAGCAAGTTTGCCTTCACAAAAATCATTAGTGGAGAGTGAAGCCACCATTAATTTAAATAAGCATGTGTTTTTAGCAAATGTGTTTTTTATGCCTTTTACTTTATAAAATATTTATTCTTTTGGAAAATATGATATTGCTTCCTGCAATTTGATCATGAAGTAAATCTGTTTTTTTTTTTTTTTTGGTAAAGTCTTTATGTTGAAGTTAGACAATATAACAATCCCATTAAGACAACTAATTTCAGTTGCATATAGGGGAAGCTAGTGCAGGAATTGGATGTCGTGTTGAATTTTGTTTAATTATCTCCTCAGCACACACACTACCCCCAGTTTGCAAGTGCTTTAACTGCAGGGAAGTCTCTGCGTGGACGCTTTGGAGATGCCCTGATGGAATTTGACACTTCAGTGGGAGCGATTCTTCAAGCACTAGAAGCAAGTGGTATCCAGAATAACACCTTTGTGTTCTTCACCAGTGATAATGGGTATGTGTGTATTGATAGGATTTAATAATAATTAAAAAAACAAATTCAGACCAGGACCTCATAACATTACTAATTTTATGGCAGTAAGTGAAGTGCAGTGTGTTATAGTTTACATCTGGTTTCACAGACCCTGATTAGCACAATCTTTGGACTCTTACTAAAGGTACTAGTGGGTAGTTCAAGATTAGTGCGACTAGGGGTCTGTAAAACCAGGTGTTTGTTTTAAAACTTGCACTAAGCAGAAGCAAGCAGCACACTTTAGCTTTTTACTAGATTTGTAGTTTTATTTTTATTTTACAAAAAATGTGCTACTGTATCTTTGCTTTTAAATAAATTAACCAAAAAGCATTGATTCCTAAATAAAATAAGTGCTAATTTCTAAAAGGGCAATATATGTTTAAAACTATATGAAACGAACGATTCGGCTTGTGATTTTGTCTTTTATTTGTAATAGCCCTGAACTATTGCGAATGTCTCGTGGGGGGAACGCTGGACTCCTGAAATGTGGGAAAGGAACAACATATGAAGGGGGAATGAGAGAGCCTGCAATTGCATACTGGCCAGGAAGAATTGAAGCAGGTACATACATAAATACAAGTAACACACTGAATCTGCACAGTTAAATAAGAAAGGTGGAATACAAGTAGATCTCACTCCAGTGGGACTACACAGTCCCCTTGGTCACAGTCAAGGCATTCTTCTGCATATACAGTTCAGTAACAAGTGTTGAGTTGAATCATTTTGTCAGCATTGCTACAGAGTGAATATTTTATTTTCTGGATCTCAGTCGCACTGTTCTTTATACCCTCTGTACCTGTATGTCTTCAGGGGTTACTCATGAGTTGGGAAGCACCTTGGACCTTCTGCCAACCATCGCAGCTCTTGCACAGGCAAAGCTTCCCAGTGCACAGCTTGATGGCTACGACATGAGCAATATCCTGTTCACAAGTCAATCGGTAACTCATTCTAAAACTGTTCCATAGGATGACTGACCATGAAATATATTTTGATGTTGACGTAAGCACAAAGCCTTAAGTTTCTGAAAATGTATTGACAAAAATAATACTTGAAGTAAACACCGCAGTTAGAATAATTTACTTTAAAATATCAGTACATCAGTATATAATTAAAGGGAGACCAATATAGAAATGCTGTATGAAAAGATAGAACCTTAAACTAAAGCTGAAAAATCATAATTTGATTTCAGGTTGCCATCTGATGTTACAGTGGTTGTCAGTGGCATGTATCTAGAAATACTAAAAGAAACAAACATTTAAACTAGAAGTCTTTCTCGATATCTTCAATAAAGACACTGAAGAAAGACTTCCAGTCAAATTTGGTAAATTGTATTTTGTATTTCTAAATGTAATAATTACAAGTGATAAGTATCTTCTACTAACTTATATGAGTGGTTTATCTCCATCTTTTTCTCTCAATGCAGAGCATGAGAAAAACAATGTTCTACTATCCTGTTGACCCTTCTATAAAACTGGGTGTGTTTGCAGTGCGATATGGGAAGTATAAAGCACATTACTACACACGAGGTAAGCTAAAGGAAGTCAATACTAAAGCAGAGAATATCTGTCATATTGTTGCTCTTTTTCTAACACTCCTTTTATTAAGCATGTTTGTGATGTTCCCATTTCGCAGAAACCAGCCATCTTGTTGGTTTACCTTAGCAAATCTTTCATACGTTTGAGTTAAATCCTGTAAATCAAAGTACTACTTAAAAATAACATGACTTGTTTTCAAAAGACTGCTCACTGCACTAGAAGTAACCGGTCATTCAAATACTGCCACCTCATCAGTGGAGGAGAACGATACTTGGGTTAGCTTTTTTCTAAAATGATTAGTAATAGTATGTTTATAAAATCCTGTTTGTTATAAACATTTGAAAATTATTTATTAAGCGATGCGTTTCCTAGACCCGCGGTCTTGACTATAGTCGAGAATAAAAGGACATCTTACAGGTACTGTTATTAAGTTATATGGACGTGATACTGACTCTTTAAGGTTGTTTCCCTTAGAGCTCCTTGCATTCACTAACAAAATTAATGTAATTATGGATACGAGCGGCATGTGAAGCACACATACATATGTTTTTATACATTTTCTCTGTTTGTTGTTTTTATACAATGTTTGTTTATGAAAACTTGGAAGGCTTATGACTTCTGACACTGTTGGAATTATCTGAACATTTATACACAGCTCCTTAAATCAAATCTTTAAGCCATCTGTTTGTTATTGTTGCTTCTCCAGGTTCTTCACACAGTGAAACAACTCCAGACCATGACTGCCACATCACTGCCCGACTGCAGGCACATGACCCACCCCTGCTCTTTGATCTGGAGTCAGACCCCTCCGAGAACTACAACCTAATGGTCTATGACTACCAGCCTAAGTACGACCTGGTGTTAAAGAAGATACAGGGGCTAAAGGCCCAGTTTGAGGAGACAATGGTGTTTGGAGAGAGCCAGATTGGGAAGGGATCTGACCACTCACTGGAGCCCTGCTGTAATCCACAGTGCACTCCAAAACCTGCCTGCTGTGCATGTATTCCCTGAAACTGAAAGATAATTATCACTGCCCAACTCAAAAAAAATAAATAAGCCAATAACAGTATGTGTTTACTTGAATGATTAACATGCTCTTAAACACCAGTTCACTGCCAGACTTGTAATGTACTGCATATTGTAGTGCCCTTCAGGTGTGTCTGGCTGGGCAAAACAGCTGGTTAGGGGCTATATAGTGAATGAAGGCATTGTTGAAGCTAAATCGGTTGTTTTTGTGACTAGTATATAGTTTTTTTTTTATCCATTTGGAGATTCTCCAGGAGTCCCTGGAGTAATTATTATTCATCTGTAGTTAATGGTTCTACTTAGTTGTTTTTTTACACCCATTGCATTATACATGTTTAATCATGTATTTAATAATGTAAATCAATAATAATAATCCTTATGTGGTGTCCTGCCTTTCCAGGTGGTATATCTTTTGTTTTAAATGTTGTGATATTATGCAGTGAAGCTTTTAAATTATTTTAAAACTTTTTTTTTTCTGATAATTAAAAAAAAAAAAAATACAACTCTGTGATGGATAGTCATTTAAAGTACATTTCAATTTTTTTTTTTTTTTAGTATATTAACACAACTATATAGATGGAATTAGATTTAAGCTTTAATCTATCAGATACAATAACTTGAGTGTATTATAGTAAAGAGAAATATACAGTATACATTCAAAAACTATCTGGAGCTTCTAGAAAATGAAGATCCTTATTTTCTTTCTTGTTTGTTCTATGTCCTGTGCCAATGGTGTCTATGACTTGGACAGTAAGTGTATCTTAAAATTCTAATATTTGCAGAAATTAATACAATGCTGTTGTAGCCTTGTTTTAAATACTGTAAATCTACATTATTACCAATTGTGATTAAACATTCTAAATCTATGGATACATTTTTGTCTCTTTTTTTTCTAACCACACATTAGAACGTTTTTGGCATGTGATTTCTCGATTTGTACAGAAATTTACAGGTCTAGATTTATCAAGGTGTTTTACATAAAAATCCAATTTGCAACATTTTTTTTGGTGAAAGAACAAAGCTATAAACAAAATAATGAAGTGTTAAATCTTAAAAAAACAAAACATGTAACAGCCAACTCATCTGACTGTTAAATGTTTTGTAAGATTTAACACTTCTATTTTACTTGAACAAAAATAGAGCAAATTGCATTTTGGTCTGAGAACATTGCACAACAAATCTGGCCTTAGTATCCTGGTATTTTGTTCCCTTGTGCATTAGTACTTTCCACTTGAGAGAAACTGAGCCCAAATACATTCCTTTAGATCTACTTGATATTCTCAAGTAAACGTTATTCTCAGTCAGAACTATCTGCTACAATGTACTAGTATTATAGTAAATAAATTACACTAAAACTGTGCAGAAGGCTCTTAAGGTTTATTAATTATATATCCCAATTATAAACAATTGAGTGTACATTGTTCATTATGCTATACCTATGCCAAGATCCCAAACAAAGAGAATTTGTCGATTTGAACATATTTGTGCTAGTACAGTGTTGTGCCCATATTGTTTATTGGGTTTTATAGCCATGTTATTGCCATGTGGCTATAAAACCCAAGACTGGATCATGGCCAATGGTGAAGGAGCTGAAACATTCTCGCATTGTTGGAGGCATAGACTCCCTCCCTGGAGCTTGGCCTTGGTTAGTGAGTGTCCAAATACCCACAAGAAACGGTCACAGGCATTCCTGTGGGGCCACTCTCCTGGATAATAAGTGGATTCTTACTGCATCACACTGCTTCAAGACACCAGAGAAGTAAGTAGTTTATAACCTCAGCTATGAGAGGATCTACAGGGTGATTATGACGTCGGCAAGGAGTAACAAATTGATAATAGGAATGTAAAACGAAGGATACAATATGGGAATCCCATAGGAATAGAAGGTAAATACAGGTTTAAAAAAAAAACAAAACATGAAAAATCCTTTTCTGATACTGATAGTGCCCTCTTGATGAAGGCTCTTTTGTTTGAGGCTGTAAATGACCTTGACTTTTGTTTGACAGGAATTCAATAATTAAGGGTGTATTTGGAACAAATCGATGGACTGAATAGAATGAAAGAGATACAAATGAGTACCACTGCCCAAATGATTATTTCCAAAAAGACATCTGGCATTGTGCAGAGCATTTACAAAGCATAAAAATCAATTGCACAATATCACCTGCAGCTACATTTTAATAAAATATTTAATGTTAATAGTGATGGAATTACATTGATAACTGTTTGCAGTGCTATGGAACAAACTCTTAAGAAGCAAAAAGACCAGAATGCTCTTGTCTTCCATGACAAGAACATTGCATGATTCCATTTTATTTATTTTTTAACAAAGTCCACTGCCCTTGGGAGCATTTTAGCTGATGAAAGACTTTTAAGTCATTTTATTTATTTTTCAATATTTTGCATTTTCTGCTCTACAAGTACGATTCTTATCTCTGAAAGTCAGGTTACCAATTATGAATTGAACGTAATAATAGTTTTCTTGTTGTATGCCTTCGACTTGCATATTATTATCTTTCACTATTTATATATCAATATGCTTGTCTACTACAGGGACCTCAGTGCTTGGGAGATTGTTATTAGATTGATACATCAGAAGATGTCAAAGTTAGAATCAAATGCAGATTACTTAAGTTTAACTTTAGCCATGGCATTTACCACACTTGTATTAACCATGTTTATCTGTGCTCTTCTGTGATTTCACTGGGATTTTACTATGGCATGATTTAAGAATACTACCCATTGCTATACTAGGCTATTTCTATACACACATTTTGCAAATAATGCAGTAACAAGGGGACACTTGAGACTATAAAATCATACATAGACCCATTCAAAATGCAAAGAAACCTAATTGACACCAAGCATATATTTTATTCATAAGACCAAATCCATGACAAGGCAGTGTGAATAAAGATTTTTTTTGTGTTTTTTTTTTTTTTTTTTTTTTTTTTAAAGATACAAGATAATATTATTTGTTACATACTGATGTGTTATAGTTATACAGTGAGGAATATCAGTTTAATTTAAGTTACATCATTATGGATTATACAGCCTAGAAGAATCCATTTGAGAAATTGTGCCGGTCAGGGAGGGGGGAAGGAGAGCAGGAAAGAAGTAGCTGTTAGTTTTTAAAATGCCATAAGCCTCTCTTTCATCAAAACAAAACTGGTCATGTCAGCAGAAATAAAAAGCAACGGAACAGATTATCAAGAATACCATAGCAGTTTGCAATGCTTTTTGTGTATGCAACTGCGATAGAAGATCTGCACTTCTCCAGAGCAGGGAAAAGTAAACATTTGTTCATACATAAATGTTTCTTGTACGACATACAGTGCATGCCATTTGCTATACAAAACTATAGCTGCATGGCAGAGACAAGCTTGCACAAACCTCTACACAAATATTGGCAGTGTTTTTACAAAATTAATCTTGCTTATCACATAGTGGTCCATAAAAACTACAAATGAATTTTGGTTATTAAACAAACAAACAAATAAATAAATAATATTCCCTTCAAAGAAAACAAATGTGTCCTGTGCAGTGTATTGCTTGACAGATGTTTTAATATAATTGTATCATTGCTTCATTTACTCTATAAAAGTACACTTTTAAAATGGCATTGACGCTAAACTACACAAGCTATGTTTTTTTTTTGTTTGTTTGTTTTTTTGTATATACTGGTATTAGAATTATAATGATCAAGAATAGCTGATGGTATTTTACATTATTATTATTTATTGTTATTCCAGTCACAACCCAGTTTCACGTTCCACTTTTGGTTGCCATGGGAATGCTATTAAAATTAAATACGGCTGGAAAGATGTAAGCTATTTGCATTATTATAGAGGGTGCAGCACAGATCTACATCACAATCTATTCTGTAAATGTTGCCAAGTAACATATTTTTATTATCTTCTCGGATTACAAACATTGTATTCCTATATAAAATTGGATTTAATTGCTTGGTGTGACATTACTTTAATGATCGTTCTCTTCTAAGCTTAAGTATTGAACAGTTATCTGATTTGATCAGAAGCTTGCTCAAGGTCAGCAATTTCAACCATCAGACAACTATCCATCCAATAAAGAAAGCAGGAACATAGACAGTGACACACATATCAATTCACTATAAATAGGAAATAAGTAATGATTGTTTGGTAAATATTCCATTTAAATAAGTTGACCTCTGTGCAAACTGCTGTGGGGAAGTACGTTCATTTACAGTAATAAATCATTCATCATTTTTCTGTTTTCTATGTTTTCATTTTAGATCATTTCAGTTTAAAATTCATCAGGAGGAATTTGCAAGCATCTTTGTAGCTGATTTAATTAAAGACTATTTGGTGCTCAAAAGACTAAGCTTGTCACGAATGCAGCATCTAGTCATGCAAGATTACCTGACTGCTGTGGTACAATGTGTGGGATTTATGCCAAACAACTGCCCATGAGGAAACAAAACCACTTAACATTTACTGTTTTTGGAGCCCCTCCATGTTGTTGTCTGTTGTTTCAAATCACTGTGTAACACTTTCTTGTACATAAAGTAACATTTGAACATTAAAACTGATTAGTTATGTAAGGTAATTTGTGTGTGTGTGGCTTCATTGCAGTCTCCAACTTGTAAACAGGAGGGATGCCATAAATTCACAAAATGGATACAAACTTATGTCAACAATTTAGTAGCTGTCGTAATGAAAAGTAAACAGTAGGTTCTCATTCACATCTGTATATACTGTATCTACATACAGCAAAGCGGGGGCATTTTGAATTTAGAAAAATAAATGCACTGGCAATATTGTAATTTTGTATAAATTAAGAAATGTCCATTTATAGGGATTGGAAAGGCGCTTTATAAATAAAATGTATTATTATAGTATAAAGCACTCATCACACCTGCCAACTCCTGAATTTAAACCTTTGAGTGTAACTCCCAAAGGTTACTAGATATGTCTCAGTACCAATTTAATATAAATTAATAAAAGGGAATTCTACTATTTCCATTCAAATGTGCTTTATGCACAAGGTCTAAATGAGCAGACACAGGAGTTGTTGGGTTGCATAATTCAGCAATCACTGCTGTGTATAGTAGATGGAATATAAAATGCTACCCAGATAAACACAGGTGGGCCATGCAGGCCAGTCATGCTCTATAGATGGGAGGTGAGATGTCATGGTCTTTGTAGTCACTTCAAGGTTGAATGACAGAGCACTTCTCCGATACTCACGTTTGATAATGCACAATGTTATTATCAATGGGCACAAACTAACAGAACCACCCCCCACCCCCCAATTCCACATTCCACCATTTCTATTTCCTTTTCAAATAATTCACTTCTTAAAGTTCTAACAACTACCACCTTTGGTTAGAGAGAGGAAGTTGTACATGTACAGTATGTACAAGAAGCAAACATTCTGTTTCCATGGTGATTGTGGTGCAATTCCAAGACCCCCACTACAGAAATATGTAAGGCTAGTGGTAATGACACAGGAAGCAAGATCATATTTACAAGACAGGTGTGTGTGAAAGTCTAAAGAAAACCAGGTCAACAAAAACACCAGCACTGACAACATGATGTTTTCACTGTTACTGTTTTGCAACACCGTATGAACACAATAAAAACAGCCTGTGCACGTTTAAAACTAGTACTGCCCTTCCTAATGTAACTGAATGCTACTTAGTTACATTTAACTGGTAATTGCAACTACTTATAAACAGAATAGCATTAATGGTCTTAGTTGAGTAGTATATTACCTGGCTGTTCAGGTTTTTGAAAATCTGCACTCAGTGCTTACAGCATATCATAATATCTTTAGACTTGAAGACAGTACAAGCTGGCCAGCATCATTTAAATAAGCTGCAACACAATACAAGAGTTTGCTAAAGAAATCATTTGTTTAAAAAAATATTTACAACAGGTAAATAGACAAGTGTTGACCTGTTAATTCTTGACATTTGCACACCCTTTAATTACAGACACATAGGAGTTTTAGAAACCGTGTGTGTGTGTGTGTGTGGCGGTGGGTGGGGGGTTGTAGAATGTTATTGAGGCAGAAAGACTGAGGGGAGATTAAATCTAAAATTACATTACATGTCTGCTTTACAGGGTGGATATATAAGTCACTATGCCACTCTACAATAGAACCTGTCCTTGGGACAAACAGAATACGTATTCATGTAATTAAACTTGCAGGGGTCAGCTACAAGTTTCTTTTGGAACTTTGGTCACTCAAGAGTCCCTGTCTGCCATACATATTTTTTTATTTTCACATTAGCATTGCAAAGTGAGATGCTAACTTTATATTCACCTTGGATAAGCAGAGCAATAGTTTGCAGAGCAGGAAATATTCAGCAGTACTTTAAATTATTAGTTACTGAGATCAATATATATCAATCAATCAATCAATCTTTATTTTATATAGCACTTTTCATAGTGGACCACCATCACAAAGCACTTTACAAGATATGACCCCTTTTAGATTGTGAAGACGTTCAGAGTTTATTATCCATTTTAAGATTACTATTAAAATGGTTTGTCTTGTCAGTGCACCAAAGTCTCATTCTCAACCTGCCATACCAATGGTCTCCTCAGTCCTTGTTTATTACCCATACTTGACTGTGCTTCAGTTTCTGTGTTAAAGCCAGCTACTTAGAGAACCTCACATGACTACTTCCCTTCAGAGAAAACAGATCCTGATCATTGAAAATCTGTAAAGCTTTTTCTACAAACAAAGCACAAACGATTTTCATCTGAATATCCTTTCGTATTTGATACAATGTTCCTAATATATTGGAAAGATTATATCCAGGGCTTGCTGTATTCCCTGACTAACAATGAGCAGGTGCACTCTTTCTGAGTAACTCCATGATATAAGAGAAACACTGGATTTCAACTCACTGACAGAAGATGCTGTAAGTCTTCTCTATCGGGAAGGAGAGAGAAAATCTGGTGAATGCACTGCACACTTAGATATGTGAAACCTGAAACAAACATCAATGCAGATAATGAACAGTAGAGGGACACGTCTGAACATGTTCCATTGGCTATATAATTCACATCACAACTGTTCTGTGTAAAGGCTGTTCACAGAGAATATTGTGAAGAAAGATTAAAATAACCTCTCCTCAGAAAACCTTATCTAGCTAGCACAGACAGACACACAAGGGGAGAAAGCAGACAAACACAATGCACAACAGGATGAAGATCTTTTGGGATGTTAAGCCTTTCAGTGACATCATCAAACCAAGAACCACTCTTCTATTCCCTTTTAAAAGAGCACTGATAAAAAAAAATTTAAAAAATGCATTGGTTTATACAAGTTACAAACCAGAGTAAAACCAGCAGAGTATTGGCTGTGACCTGGGGCTGCAGTGTACAATATCAGTAATTGGACAACTTGCATGGCCGGATTGATTGGATTGCCTTAGTTGATATTGACCAATGAATGGACACCATCAAACTGCCACTGTTCAGTGGTGCTCAGAAGGGTTTAGCATCAATGCCTTCTCAAATCAAAAGCAATATTGTTTTTTTTAAATATATTTACAACCGATATGCATCAGCACACAATTATACAAACGAAAAATTAATTTATCATGCCATTCTTTTCAATTAATTGCTTTTAATTATCATGACAATAAACCGTTCTCTATGCCATTAAGGAATGCACTGCCATCTGGAACCATTGAATGAGGTTTTCTTCAACACAACCTACCGCCAGTTAACCTGCCTTTTGATAATTATTATGGATATTAATTACATCTAACAAATGAATGAGCTGTCTCTCTTGTCTTCGCTGTCTATACATATATACAGTACATATCAAACATTGGCTGGCATTTTATAGCCCCATTTCCCCAGTCTCTTCCTCAATTAAGGAGTTAATGTGTCTTATGTGTGTGTGCTGCCACAGTAGACCTGCACCTGCTTGCCTCTCTCCATGGTAATTTGGTTTGCACTCATTTCATCTTTTTAAACTTATTCAAATTCAAGGCTCTCAGTTCAACCAGATGCAAAAAAAAACAAAAAAAAAAACAATGTGAAGAATTTCCTTCTACTGCTTTTACAAAGGCTGTACAATCCCATAGAGACATATTTTTATATATTTAAATCACACTTTGTATTTTTTTGTGTTAAAGACATGCATGAAAGTCAAACATGTACAGTAGTAGAGTATTTTCCTCATTTTGGTTGATGTTCAAAAGGCTGTTCTTAAGCCAACCTGTTTACCTAAAACCCCAAAAATAAATAAAATAAACCCATGGACATTCATTCTGGGCATGTCGCAAAGGTGGAGGAGGGAGAAATAAAGATCCCACTTTGAAAAGAAAACGTATTTTACAAGAGGAAAAGGCTTGAGAACCCCCCTGCGGTGTGCCTGAAGGACATACAGATCCAGGGGATTGGTATGGATCATCTTACTCCAGGTAAATGTCCTCAGTGGGGCAGGCATACTCCAGATGCTCCTGATAATACTCGTGGAACGCTCGTCTGGAAAAGAACAACATGTGAAATACATTTCCAACAGTACTTAAGCCTATCTATTTGCTTAACACGTCTGCACCCTTTCGGTTCATGTGTACCGTTACTTATGATTATTACTACTAGATATACTGCTGCAGTAGTAATTCATGGATTAGTCTTGTGAGGCTTGACTTGTAAGGCTTGAAAGGTATCAGAGCAGATATGCTATGCTTCCTTTGTGCTTTGCTGCCTCTACCCTAAGTATCTCTATGGTGCAAAACAACACCACTATGTTACACTCAAAAGAAGCTCAAACTGAAATACTAATACTTACCACTTCCTACTTACTAATACATCTACTACTACGACTACTACTACTACTACTACTACTAATAATAATAATAATATTCATCATCATCATACAATTTGTTTTTTTTAAATACTCATCTCAGAGCACATACACTCTTAGAGGCACAGCATGCAGTCCCGTTCTGTCTCATCACCGTGGCACCGGCTGTGTAATAACACATTAACCATGGATTAAAGAAGGAGACTGAACCTACCCCACACTGTCAGCTACACAGCGCATTGACTCCTGGGATACAAACACGTGACAGGCAAAGCGGTTCAGTACCGGATGTTTGGTGATGAACCCAAAGTAGCTGAAAAAAATAAGAAAAATAAAATATTAAAAAAAAAAAATTGTATTTAGTTATGTGTGTAATTCAGGCTCTCATCTCTTCAACTAAACTGCCCAGCACTGCATATTTAATAAAATAGAATATTCTACTCCCATTGTTGAATTATGATTGTACAATATAATTAATTGGACATACTTTGTTGTATAAAAATGGCTGACAGATTTGCATTAGGTTCCATGTTGAACAAGCAGAACTCAAATACCAGGCAGATGAAATCAAATGAAACAAAATCAGCAGTCTGAAAAATATACAATTGATTGGGGCTAGGTTACAGTAGCTAGTGGAGTTAGTTAGGCTTTTTGAAGCACCTTGGGGTTTGTTTCCTTTATGAGTAACTCAATGAATACTGATTCTTGCAATTCACAAAAAAAAACACAACTAAGTGTCTCCCTATAAAAAAAGACCCTGATGCTGAAATGAGACCACAGTATTGCACATACCGTACTGTAACAGTAAAAACAGCAGCAAACTCAATGCTCCAGACTTACTACAAGGCTCTATCAGTAGAGTCAATATACTGTACTACTGTCACATTCCCATCTGCCATTGAACTACAGACAAAGACATATAGGGTATCTTTAACCTCTTTCTCTCATTCTGTAATGTAATGTCCGCTTGTGCACGAGATTGTAGACTTGATGGACCCCACAGCAGTTTACATACTAGATTCATATTGCAGATAGAAATGTGTAACATGACACCATCTGGTGGTTTATTGTTGCAAGCCCATACCTCTCTCTTATATCCTCTAAAATAAGGGTAAAATTCTTTGAATGTCCCTCCCACCCCCATGGGAGACTTACCAGCTGTTTTTAGGGTGACAGCCGCAGTAGGAGATATTCTTCATCTGGAAGAAGTGACTGCACCTGTCAAACTGGATAAAATGAGACCTATTTAACACTGCTTGAAAACAGCACCAGAGTTTATCATATTTCTCTGTTCCCTGAAATGCAATTAATCATAAAACATAACAGTAAGAGATGTTTAAAATGTAAATAGCTAATAGGATCAGGGAACAGTTTTCTACAAGTGGAAAGTCTCTCTCTCTCTCTCTCTCTCTCTCTCTCTCTCTCTCTATATATATATATATATATATATATATCAGAGGGAAGTGGAAATCATCTACTTTATTGCCTCATACACTCACGACATGCACAGTATCTGAACAAAACAGTGATATGCTCAGACATGTAGCCCTCCACTTTCTTTATGTTTGCCTTGTGTTCAGTTAAAAGGTGGACTTGGTTAGGTTTACCAATATATATATGATATAGATTAACCTTTTAGGTACTAGAATCTACAGCATACGTTACACCTCCATGGCCTTTTCTTAACTCGGTCCTACGTTTAAGGCCCCCTTAAAGTTATAATTTACTAATATACAGTATCTATAGGAATTACAACAACCAATGCAAAGGACCTTAAACCTTGACAATCTTTCATCTCCTGCAAACAATAGCTTTGGGAGCAAGTGCTATGTTTCTCGGCATGCAGCTCACCTCATCGTCCCCTCCATACTCATCCAAGCTCATGACCAGTTTGACCCCTTGAAGGCTTATTTCCAGGTCGCATGTGGACGGAGGCCTCAGGTGGACAGTTTGCTTCCTTGTAGTGGCAATCTAAAGAAGCAGGGGGTAAAGTCAAACAAAGCTCTTTTTTTAATTTACAAATTCAAATGTAATGTAAAATGCCCCCTGTTGACCTAAACAAACTGAACCTTCTCAAGAGATGGGAATTCAGTCAAAGAGCTAAACTTACAATCCTTGCAGGTGGCAGTTTAGGAAGAGCATCTTTGCAAAGCAAACAAGTTCTTTGTTTTACAGCAGATCCAAGGGGAACACTTAGTATCACAGCTGCCAAGTCTGAGCATTATTCCAATTTAAAGAAGGGAATTAATTACTTTCTGCATGGCAGCACACAGGATACCGTTGCCCTGATGATATGGGACTTCCACTGAGCCCAGGAATTGAACGTTGTACCTCTCCACCCAGCCAGTGTTCCTCTTCATTCCTGAAAGATCACATTAAATGCAAAGTGACGTGTTACACTTAAAGTGGGGAACCTTTGCTATCGACACAGCCATACTGTAGGTAAATCATGTTCTCTGTGATGCAATTGTTTATTAGTCATTTGTTTAGTCCAGTGTTCTATGTCTAGGTTACTTACCAATAAATTCTTTGGCTTGGCTCACCACTGCATGAGCATAGTACGCTGGAAAAATCCCCCTCTCTCCAGTGCGCATGTTGTAACCCTTGTACCAGTAATCATCTTCCTCCACTTCCACAAAGAGTGGGTCATCCACATCCAGCTCCAATTCATCCTCATGCCGAGGGACAAACCTGAGGTACAGGATAAGGATTTGCCAGCTCTCATCTCATTACACATTTTGCTATTCATTGCCAGCTTGTTTGGTTCTCAGTCCTATATTGTTTTTACATAAGTGAGGTAAGACAAGGGGGTTATAAGGTAGAGCTGGGACACACATCTTAAAATGACCATGTTCATGTGTGCACCAAGTTTGCAACAAGTATCATCCAGGTAATCAGTTAACATTACTAACATATACAATACATTACTTTAAGAGAACAAAACATGGAAGAAACTATATATCTGCACTTTCCAGCAGTTGTTTCTTAAAAACATGCCTTGGCACTTCAGAAGAGGGCCCTGTGTCTTTCAGGTATACAAAACCAAACTGAATCTTGCTGTCAACAGTGTACATGCCTCTGATGCAGATATTTCTGACTGAGAATCTGTGACCAGTTTAAAGAGAGCAGTGAACTAATAATGAAATAATACCTTTAAATATGTTTGTTAGCATAGTGTTGTACTGTATGTATGGACTGTGAAGTTCTTGTCATAACTGTGAGGCTGCTGCATCTAACTGGTCTAGAACAGGTTCAGGTTACAAAAAATGGGCATACATGACTTATTGATTACTATCAGTGATGGGTCATCAACCCTAGACTTAGACTACCGCCCAGTGTCATCATTTCTACTCCTCTCACGATTCCCCTCATACCGTTCACCAGGGAATCACCAAGGTTCAATTTATTTCATTCCCTGTCTATAATACTGTATGTATACAAGACGGAGTGACAGAGAGTTAAACTGACTAACCAGAGATGGGGTACCTTCAAGGGACAAATCCTCATTCGCAAGTTAAACAATGGTTACTATTCTGATTTGATTTGCTTCAAGGCAGTTTAGCAAACCACCACTAATTAACATTTCTGTCATTAAAATGCCTTCTGATCTCTGATGATTATTAAAACCATTTACACACGGGAAGAATTTTAATGAGAATTAATCTCTGTGTTACCAAGCCAGTGAGCTCCCACATGATGTTAAGCCTGGAGTGAATCCACATAAAAAATGGTTGCTTGGTTTGGTGACAGAAAGCAGCTGTTCCTCTTTTTTTGTATGGGAAGTCTTTATTGCAGTTACTTTGAAAATAAGTTTTGTTTTTTCATGTAAAAGTTAGATTAACCTAGTTGTGTTGGCTACTGATCTACTTCCTGGATAAAGACAGTAAGAACCATTAAGGAGGTGGGTTGAAGAAAAGATGCTTATGGCAGAACAATCATCACATTTTAGTACAGATTTATAGTAATTACCATAAAGACAAATGAAGTGTACACCTTTTAACTGTACCTTGCAATTATTTTAAAATTATTTTTCTTTTTTATAACTTCCTTTGCGTAAAATAATGTTGTAATTGAACTGATTACCCTAACATTATCAAAAGGCTCCCTTTAAAACAGCCCCTCGCTGCACACAAATCTGAAAAGGAGTCTTTCTGTGAACACACTACCGTCCAGTAGGCCCCCAGACTTCACAAAGTAAAGGTGGCAAATCAAATGTTTTTCTTCTGTGGACAAAACAAATGTATTAATAACAACTTGCACATATGATACATGTTCTACTCTTTACATGAAACACTAAATGATTACTTTTAAAAGTAAACCATTTCAAAGACATACACCACCATAAAATGTACAGTCCTTCTACCACAATCATAACTTTAAATTTGTATTATGTTTATGCTTTGTGATTTCAACAACAAAACACCCTTTGAAATCACACATATTGAATATTGTTTGTAATGCTTTAACCAGTATATATCAGAGCCAACAGAAGTATCAGCCTTTTGTATGAACTGTTTTCTGTTGTTTTTCCCCAACCGATACCCTTTCACTAAGCCAACTTACTGATAATCAGACACATGTGAGTGACATCTACAGTAACTCCGCTCCAACACCAATGTATAGCCTTGTAATCCATAATTGAGCCCAAGGCAGTTAAATAGACAGCTACACTAACAGACCTCTGTCATCTATGTTGTACTTATGGAACTAGACAAAAATCTAAGGAGATCCTCAGAAGCTGTGGCAATGACAAAAGTGAAAATGTGTCATTTGGGATTATACTCACCTGAAGACAGCTCTGTGGGTTTGTTCTCTTTCTTCTCCATTTATTGTGCATGAGAAAAGGCCAAATGACTCTGTACCTATACAAAAAACAAACCCAGTCTGTAGCCATAAACTGAAGAATGACAGGAGAAATATATATATATTGTATATATAAATATATATATATATATTTTACATGTATACGCTTTGCTATTTAATGATTCAATGTTGGTCAGACAACAGCAGTCTGAATGATCTAAATATCACTGAAATTTGTGGCTTGGTTTCTTGGCAACAGGAATTTGTAGCATCCAGCACACCAGTAAGTTGCTCATTTGGGTAAGAGCTGGTCATGCAAACCATAAAGAATGGCTGTCAATCACATATTGTAGTGTCACACTTGCATGGTTAACATGATTATATATGACACAGCAAATAATTATATCAAATTGTTGAATCTGTGTTGACAGAAAGTCAAAAGTAGCTAACTCATTTAGTCTATGGTTTTAAACCTAAAACATATAGCAGGCCACTGATTTCCTAACTCCTTAATCCTAAGCATAAAATCAACAAATGCTCCTTCAGTATTACAGACTTGTGTAATATATTTTTCTTTCTACAATATTGAGTTCTGACCACTGCCTACATAGAATATACTGGTAGAAAAATGTCAGTCTCCTGTTAAGTCTCCCTATAAAATCATCAAAGTGTCTTTACTGTATAACAGGAATAGGCAAAACGACATGTTACTGTAGTAACAGCTCCAATATTTAACAAATTACAGTGGGACCCCCATTCACTATACTATAACTATATATTCTGAAAAAGAAAAAACAAATCGGCAAGTAAAGATATTTCAGTTGTTACTCTCTCATAATGATACATTGGACATCCAACAAATGTAAAAAAAAAAACCATAGAAATGTTTTATATTGTTTTTACAACTGGTAAAAAAAGTAGCTGTTTTTTGAATAGGGAGCCTCTTACCAGTATTTGTATCTATTAAAGTGGGAAATTGTAACATTGCAACATGTTTTTTGCAGACCTAACTGAGTTACTTACTTGAGGATCTTGATGTGCTGTTCACAAAGACGTTCAAGAACTTCTTGGAAAACTGCACATCGGCTTCAGGGGATGAATCTTCAGATGAGCTGAGGACTTCTGGTCCGTCGACATCATCATCAAATTCATTGTCCCCCTCCAGGTCACAATTATCACAGATGGTGGAGATCTCGCTGTCATCACTCAGGATAGAGGTGCATCTTTTCAAGCTAACCAGCTCCAGGGTTGTGTTTTCATCCACCACCAGAGTGTACTTAATGGAGTCGTAAGCCAGGGATTCATCTCTCTGCTTGGGTGCCAACACATTTAAAGGAGGGAGTTCATCTAAGTTATCATCCACAGAAGGGGAGTTGCCCAAGCAGTGATCATGATATGGAGACTTCTTGATGCTCTCAAGAAATGATTCTTCTTCTTTGTCAGTGGAGTAGGTCAAGTTGAAGCACCTGTTTGTTTGGGTGATGGGAATATCAAGAGTCAAACTGTTCTTAACCTCTTTAATACGATCAAACACACTTGTGTCTTCTCTGCCTTCATCTTTGTCAGTGTCTAGCTGATCACTTGCAGGTGGAGATACTGATCCATTTGAATTCATAGATAGATCATTATTAGGCTCCATTGTGTCCTCTTTAAGGTTCTTTGTAGACTTGGCAACTGCAGGGCTAACAGATGAATCCTTGATATACCTATAGGCTTTATCTGTATCAGATGCATGCATTCCTTGGCTTTTCATATTGTGTGCACTGACTGCACTATTATATCGATCAACAAAGACTGGAGTGATTGTATCATTGGTAGGGTTGCTCATGTATAAACACAGGCCGGAAATTTCATTGGTGCCAGCTGAATCTAGTTTAAATTCAGAGTTTATCATCGTATCTTTGGCTTTGCTTCTGGAGTCTGAAGTATTGCAACCTTCACTGCCCTCTGGTTCCTTATTTGAAAAACTTTCTTTGTTAGTCTCTGTATCTAAGAGGCCTTCCTTAGAGTTTTTTGTCCATACATCACTACTCAAACTCAACTGGTGGGCTTGGCTGTCTAGGGGTTCATTAAAAGCATCTGTCTCCAAATCTGACATTGGCGAAATAGTGTCAGATATTGAGCCAGACCTCTTGAAGCACTCCTCTGGACAGCTTATGGGATAAGAGCCTTCTGAAATCATTTTATTTACAAGGTTACTCAGGAGCCAGGGGGAGTCAGCGTCTTCACTCAGGTCAGCTTCTGAATCCGACTCTGAATCATACTCACTATTACCTTCTTCATTGTCCATATCAGGCATCAGTTTGGGCCCTATCGGCAGGTAAAAGGATCTCTTGAAACTCTCTAAGCTGTGGTCAGGTTCAATCTTAAGAACTAATTGTCTCATGAGGTGGTCTTCGTCATGGTCTGTTGGTGGCAAGGTTTCATCTGGGTCTGCGATGTGTTCATATGTAAGTCCATCGACATTTTGAAGACCCATTAATGCTTGATCATCATCAAGTTGTGGTTTGACTTCCACTTCTAATGTTGGTGAAGTAACTTCATAGGGATCGGACTGCCCAAGAAGCAAGGAGGCCTTGATGCCAATTATGCCACTCTCTGCCTCTAACTCTGTCTCAAGCTCTTGGTCAGAGGCGGGAGAGCTTGCTTCTTCAATAGAGTTGGTGAGGTGTGAGGACCGGCCACTGCTGCTCTCACTGGTGAGGTCCAACTCTGTCTCAGAGATAGATGAGATCATGTTACTGACCAAGTGGTCTCCACAGGCGAAGGCAGCCTCTATTTCTCCTTCAATGTCAGAATCAGAACCTGGAGAGCTAAGATCGTCAGTGTGATTACCGGATGGCATGTACCTTCCTTTACTCCTGAGATCTGCTTCAATGCCTGGGTCGGAAGAAGGAGAGGCTGTCTCATTGGATGAAGAAGGTGGGTGACTATGTACATGAGCATCACTGGTACTGTGTGGCCGATCTAATTCTGCATTTGACTGACTTGCAGGGGAACTGTAAATGCAGAATGAAGTAGGCTCAATTGGAGGAAACTCAACATACGATGAACACTCTGGTTCTGTTGAGACACAGTCCTTGCTTTGTGTTCCCATATAATCAATGTCAAAGACCTTATCTAGTTCATCATCTGATATTGGAGTACCAGCATCATTAACTACTGGGTTGGTAGGAGACAGGCACGTACTGGTGCCATCTAATGTAAGGTCATACTCCACTTCTGGATCTGCCACTGACTCTGAGGTGACGGTGTAAGTATCATTGGCCTGTCTATATTGGCACATCCACTTTTTGGCACAGTCAGTGGTCAGGTCATGGTCAACCTCAGTATCAGAGCTCTGTGAGACTTCATCTATCACTGGTATGGTTGTGACTGGGCTGATACTATCTGTGTTGGGTTCCACTCCAGTGTCTGAACTTGTGGACATTTTGTGTTGACCAAAAGACCCTGTTGAAGAGAGATATTGTTTAGGAGACATCTGCCTGTCATGGAATGGAGAATATAGTGGAGATGGTGGTGAAGAGGTTATGTTCATATTATAATCTTCCATGGGAGGGTCAGACATTTTTTTACCGTATTCCAGGGTTTCCCGTTTGTTGCCCTCAAAGTCGTACAGGAGGGGCCTGAGTGGCGATTGAGTCTGTTCAGTGTCCCCTGAGTGTTTTGTGGGTGTACCTTTGCTTTGAGACCCAGCACTTGGTGCTGCAGCACACTGGCCATTCGGATGGGTACTGTCTTCAAGGCAAGAATGGGAAGGAGACAAATGTCCTAAGAAAAAAGTAGATTAAGTGTTACATTAATAGGCCTCGGGTAATGTATACAGGAAAACACTTAAGCCTTTTGTGAAGACTTTAGACTTAAGTCTTCACAAGTTTTACTTACTGTAAGCAAGAAGCAGTTACACCATTTAAACCAAGCTTCAAGGAATCATTTTGCTTCAGAAAATAAAATAGAAGCTAGTGTGGGTAACTATGAGCTATTTACAAATTAAATGAAAAGGGGAGAAGATGTTACTCAACCCTATATTCACCTTGTTATTCACCCCCATATTCACCTTTTCCAGGGCTCACTCATCCTCATTAAGGGTATGGTCAGCCATAATACAGACTTTTGACCGGAATATTATTAAGATTTTTGTGAACTCTTTTGAACTCCATAAGGCAAGCTGCCAACATTCTGCACTTTACAAACTGAGCTTACCGCGTGAAGATGAATGACGAAGAGTTTCCTGCCAGTTGGCTTTCCGTGGAGAAAAACTGCCATTATTATTCAGAGAATCCTGGGAAAAGAAAGGGGTCAGAGTAAATCACAACTCAGCAAGAAAGCAGGCTCCAATGGAAGCTGGACAGCCAATTTGAACCATATGTGTTTAACTAAATACACAAGCAAACTGCTACTGAAAATAAAACAATGCAGTTCCTGAAGGAAAAGCTGCCCAGTACAACTCTGTCATTACAATGTTCCTATGTTTTAGGCATCATATTTAAGTGTTGGACAATTTTTTGATAATATTTAAAATATTATAAAAAACAATACAAAAATTGTATGTGCATTAACCTTTGATATTTGATCCCATTACATATTTTAAATGCATGTATTAAAGTATCCCTCAAGCCAGGAGGAAGCTCATTATATATTAAGCGAAAGTACTTACTGTAATAGCACTCCCCTGGCATAAAACTGAAAAACCTTTACAGCACAGCACATAAAATATATAAAAAATGCTTAAATAAACAAATAAAATATATATTCTCCTAATATAAAATAACTAACACTTATTTCTGATACTTGTTTAGAGGGAATGTCAAGAAGATATTACTGTACTTTTCATAAAAGGTTAAAAAAAATAGCAGTCTAGGAATAGGAGGGCCCTTCTGTTTTAGTGATAGACTGCCCCAGAGATGAGGCACTATACTGCATTTCAAGCTGTCTACTGTTCCAAGCAGGGTTGTGCCGAGTACATTGATCATCTAAGAATCAAATCACCACTGTGGCAACTGTTCCCCACACGAATAATAAATGCACTATAAAAAAAATTGTACCACATTATTTTTCAATATACAAAATTCAGTAAATGAGCTTCCATGTTAACTCATGCAAAGGGATAAAAGGCAAATATATGCAAGAGGAAGAACTAACACAGATATATAGCATACTAAAGAAGTCTAACAGAAATGAGTGAGTGTGTCACTGAAAGAAAAAAAATAGTGATATTACCTGGAGTACAAGACAAAAACCCAGATCGAGGTTGTTTACAGAAACAGAGCATCTCTTCAGAACAAAAATACCCATACCCAGTTATGCCCCACATATGATGCCACAAAGGCAGAATAAACCTGGCCATCCTTGTTCCCATTAACAGTGCCACTTACCAGAGAGAAATTGCATTACCTGACAAACCAGGTAGCAAAGAAGTTTAGTTACTTGAAAGATAAAGGTTTTTAGGCTTAGTTACCAGAGTTTGTTGTAGTGAAGTTTAGTTTTTTGATAGATGGTTACCTGAGAGACTGGTGCTTGGAGGTTCAGTGTGGTCGGTCGGCTATTCTCTGTCGTGCCCAAGGGTGAGGCAGGAGGAGAGACAGAGGGGGAAGGCGGGCCCTCAGGGTCAACTTCTTCCTCCTCTTCTTCCTCCTCGTCATCATTATCGTCAATCATCTCAAACTCCTGAAAGTCATCCTGGAAGGAGCACACTGGATGATGGAGGTCATTCTTCTCCAGGATAAGACAGTCCTAGAAAAGAAACAACAACAGCAAAGTGTTTAGGAATTATAACACTTGCGTCCTTTAATAAAGGAAATCTGTAGTAGAGGAAAGAAAATGGTCCAAACAATATTAGATCTTAAAACTGCCCAGCAGAGTTGACAAGGATAGGGGTTTCTAGTTTCCGGTTGGCGCAGAGATTGATCTGAACGAGACGATCCCAACAGATTCTGTAGCCACATTCGGTCTGCCACCATTTCCAGTAGTAAAGAAGAATTCAGTATGCTCCTAGACGTTTACAACGGGGTCGAGTGGGTTGTCAGCTGAATTTGGAGGATTAGACCAATCTCAGCATCTGCTCAGCAAGGTAATGGTGTAATTTGGAACAGTGTTATAACTTTGGCAATTCTGTCATTATATTTGAATGAATGCAATAAATATTCCTGGTTACTTTAAAGTGCTACACTTAACATGTTTTTATTTTATTTTGGACCCTCTGAGTCTAGCTACGTCACGGTGAGTCACTTGCATACAGACACTAGTTATACTAGTTATAATGCAGCAATCCTTATTACAAAAGCTGGATCACTTCCACTGCTAGAGCAAATTCTCTCAGTACCTACTCCAGTCTCATGCTGTCAGAGTCCCAGTGCAATCCTCACTGATGTCACTCTGCTGTGATGGAAACCAATGGGACAGATCACAATGGTATTTCATACTATACATACTGTATTGTATAAAATGCTGCATATATAAACTATTTTTCCAATTCTGAGCAAGCTTTATCCTGAAAATATACACTGGCTCAAGTGGTAATCTTCCAATCTAATTACTGATTCTTAACCTTTAATTAACATGCTACTCATTACAGTCCAAATCCAATTACTATAATCAGGCCAGTACTGCAAGTAAATACACATTAGCTAAAAATATTCCACCATTTGTTTCCATTTTAATCATTGTGGTTTTCATATTGTTTTAATTAAAGTGTAGATAAAAATATATTCTCTCTGCATTCAAATTATATTCAGAACACTAGCCACTTAACTAAATTGGAGAACATCATGGGGCTTATTTTGTGCCTCGCAAAACTGGTTTTGTGCTTGGCGCATAGTTTTGAACATGGCAGGATCTCGCAAATTGTCGGCCACTCCAGCCAAATTGCGCTATGCATACATTATATTTGTGCACAGAGCAAAACGGATTTTGGCACGCAAAAAGAAGTTTCGGATATGGTACATTTTGCACGTTCGTGCATAGCGGCCATTCCCGATGTGCACAACCCCCTGCGCGGTGCGCAAACCTTTCAAATATCTGGGCCCATTTGTTTTCATTTTGCTCACGTTTCACACAATTCATAATATTTTAGCACCCACAAAGCATGAAACAGGATTGTGCTTATCATTTGATCTTACATAACTATATTTTACATTTTAAAGCCTTCTTTTAGATCATTTAGCTGCTGCCTCCATCAAACTGGATTTATACAAAGCCCTGTTAATGCACACCATGCCACTGGTGTTGGTAACCTTTAGGGTCCGCATGCTTATAAGATCATTTTAGCTCTATGCCACACTTTATCTGGGCATTTTAATTATGCTCCAACAGCCTTTCTTAACAAGTGGAGTGACCTTGAAGAAGTCATTGTTCTCTTGTGCCACATACTCAAACTGTTGTTACACAAACCATTTGGAAGCAAGCTGCTACATTCCATCTTTCTGGGCTACAGTATATATGGCAAGAGATTAATAAAATACATCAAAGTTGTCAGAACTGACCTTAGTGTTCTGCAGAGGAATGCAGCAATCCTTATTACAAAAGCTGGAGACTGGATTGTTCGGTGACTGTGCAGATTCTTTAGAGGTCACCTGGTCATTGTGACTCACAGACATTTACCTGCTGTTTAAATGCCTATCTGTTTAACTAAAATGTATTTGCAATTGGGTAGAGGGGTGTCACTTTCAAAATTAAATATTGTATGTCTTCAATATATATTTCATAAAGGTATCCTTTTCTATTTGGTAGTATTGCAAGTATTTTGTTGTTATATTTTACAGGTGTAAAATACCCCATTTTGGTTTTAACAGGTACTGTAAGTAGGTGGTTTATTGAGGTGCATTTATAAATAATCCATATTATATACCATATTAAAAAAAGAACACTGAGGTGAACTTTGCCAAAAATATGAAACATGCACAGGAAATACACCCTCTGCCCAGCTAGCTCCTCTTTTTCTAACAGTGGTCAAATTGTAAGGTATCCCTTTTCAGATACAGAACTGTAAGTCAACATAAATACAGGAAGGAAATGTTTTCTTTCCATCCACTAAGTCTCAGAGACCCGGTCTAATTTGATAATAAACCTCCAGCGATAGGCTAAGCTAGTCTCCTAGCTGATGAATTAACTCCCAGTGCATGAATATTTCACAGGAAACACTCCATCTTAAAGAGGGCAGTCAATGTAGCCAGAGGAGTCACGGATCAGGGAGAAAAAAAATCCATATTGCATCTCAGGTTTCAGCAGGTTTACAGGAAAGGAGAAGACGGGTCATAATTGAATATGACCAGTACTGTGCTGCTGCAGTTGGGAGACCCACAGCAGGGTGGCACACCATGAGTTAGGGGGAGCTGTAACTATAATGGGACAAAAAATCAAGAGGCCAGAGAGGGCTGTTTTGTTTACAGTTACAACCCGAGACTTTAAATTAGTAATTATTTGTATTGCATTTGGAAAGCATATAAAACACAAGAAATGTACACTGATAAAAAAACAAGCAGGTACAACCATTTCTCTTCTAATACCTATTTACTCTATTACAAACACCATTACTCTATACGAAAAACACACCTGTCACTTCCTGTGTACAAACGATATACTCATAGATGTATAAATAAACAACTTTATGTGCAAAATAAAATTAATCTTAAAAAGAAAAGACTTATAAGACTTACATTTAATGCAAGAATGATTTTATATTAATACAGCCCTAGTCCTCAAGAACATCCAGCAGTGTAGTTTTTGTTTCAAACAGGAACTGCATATTTGTTTTAAACATGCATTGGTTTTCCAGTGCACATAAAATAACACTTACTGACAGTGACTGATTTAGAGTCTATATTCATTACCATGACCTAACAGTATTGCCTACCAAACCCACATACATCTTCATCTCAATGTAAACTCCATGTTGCTATTCTTGCCATTCACTCTTAATTTATAAGGCTATGGGTGACTAACTGCATGCTGTACATTATATAGGCAGCTCAAATCTTTATGAATAGACTGAGGTGACCAATGTTTCCCTGGAGAGATGTGCACTAAGATTTATACTTATAAAAGAGTATTTTTACACTTACAAAGTTGTGAACCCCACTCAAGTGACCACAGTACTGCTACTCATTGCTGCAACTTACAGTTCAATATGCCATTGTACTTCCGAGTCCAGTCGTTCTGCCCTCACAGTGTGCACTCCTGGGATCACCCAGAGATAACTGCCTGACTGCTTACATGACAGGCCAGTTCAATGATATTACAAAACAAGAGGAATTCTAAAACCCAGGACTAGGGTGAGATTCTAACCCTAATGCTCATACAACACCTTCATTGTCAATGTTTTTTTTTTTCCTACTAAATAGTCTTGAAAATATTTTTGGAGACTCTAAAAGATGCAGATCTTAAAAATGGTGCTCTTTCACACGTCTCTTTTTACTATATTAGTTTTGTCTTTAGCAGTGCTTCAAATAGGCCAAAGACTTGCATACAGGCACTTCTTATAACCAGAAATATGATCTAAAGTGCATATGGAGATCTTTGAAAGATGACGCTGCGTGCTTGAAAGCATAGAGCTCCTTGGGAGTTGTATTTTCCAAGTGTATACGATTCTAATCTGCTGATGAGACCGCTTGCCGTTCTCGTAGCTGTGAAGCTTTACCACCTCAGCTCCTGTAGAAGTTACTTTGACTGGAGCTCTGTCTGGAGAATACTTGGCCTCCGATTTCTATCTATGTGTATGGGCTGAACATATCAAACACAACCAATAGGCACGTATGAAAAACATGATCACAGGACATGGGCCAGTAAAGGGCCAATCAATCATTAAAATGAACATTCCTATATTAATCTATTCACGTAGAAAACATTCTGTAAAATACACCTACAATGACATGCAAACAATATGCTTACTAGCCTATTTCTGGCACAGAATAATTTGCTGTCTACAAGTAAGCAGACAGGTCTAATGAGAAAGACTAATATATGGAGAGACTGGAAGACACACGCAGTGATGTTTGGATTAGGTTTTTGCTGGCATCAGCTGGGCTGTTGCAGTGCTAAAATGAGAGGGAGTAATTTGCAAGTGCATCTGGTGATCGGTTTAACAGTCTGAATGGGCTTTTAGCCCCGGCGTCTTTTGCAGATTATGTCACACAGGCTGCTGTGTATCCAGTAATATTTCAAGCTAGGTCGGATGTTCTCCTTTTCCTTTTTAGGTTCAAGGCAGGTTTTGCACCTGAAATGCTTTTATCTATCCCAATTTTAGTTGAGTTTTTATTGTGTTGAACCACGTACTGTACATGCAGCCTGTTCCACTACGTTAGCTTAGCAGAGCTCGGCAGGAGGTTCAGGGAAGACACAAGGAATAAGCATCAGTATCTTGGTAACCCATTCCATATGCTCTGTGTAGAAAACTGTCTCCTACTCACTGGACTCTCTCCAAAGCTACAATATCCATTTCCATTGCTGTGACATTCTAAGTGTGGTCTCTCCTGTATAACCTCATAATAACCTTGCTAGATGTTGTAATCAATATTTTTGATGGCATAACCAAGCTTTTTTAATTGCCTCCCCACAATCACAATGCCAGGTTGCTGATAGAGATGAGTCTTTTTGGTTCTGGACTATTCTAGTTCAGTACCACCTATTTAGTATTTGAATGTCACATTATGACCGGCATGCAACACTTTACATTTATTAGCATTGCAGTAACTCTTGGAGGCTAGTCAGACAGGATCAATGTGGACTGATGCTGTTTTTGTATAAATAATGACCCCTTACGATTGATTGATCGATAATTTCTAAGGATATTCTTCAGTACAGGTTATTCAATGTTTTAGAATTGGGGGTTATATGAAGGCTGTCTGTTTGACTGTGAGTCCGTCCTGCTTGTCAAACTCTTGGTGATCTGCTTTTTTCATGTTACTGATAGCTCTAATTTTTCACAGCTGTAGAATACGATGTATGTCAAAAGACTATGTACTATTTAAAAATAAGATGTATGTTGAAATGATAATACAAAAGGCTCTAAAAGCATCATGCAAGCTTTCAGTTTGAATGAGCTTCTGACCCCAGTGAGGTGAGGTTAAAATCTCAGCCTCTTCCCTGTTACTAAAAGAACATTTTGCCTTAGAAAACGTCAGAAAAGTAAAATTCTCTTTGCTCACCCAGCATGTGCATTTCAAAAGCAGAATAACATCCCTTTCGTGCATGTGAGTGCTCAGTTAGAGATTTTTATAACAAACCATTGTCCCAAAACCCCACCCTTTACTGGATCTATGAACATACAGTAATCATTCGGGAAACACCCATACAGTTTTTTTTTTGTACTAAATTACCCAGGAATATTGCAAATATTTTTGTAACATTTTTGAAAACCAGGCAAGATGACCTGACCTTGCAGACTATAATATAATGTGGGGGATGTTGGGTTATTATAAAAAGATTAAAACAAATGCTAAAAATATACAGTATCTTTTTAGAAAATGTCTCAGTGCTGTCAATGATCTTTGACATTACCGACATCAATCCAAGCCTGCTTTCACTATGATATCGTTATGTCACAATGTGATTGCTATAGCTTCTAAATCATGCCACTCTTTTTTCTGCATTACCCTCAAGTTATATCACTCATGACTGCAGTACACTGCTGTGAGAATCACATGCTGGAGGGATAGTTAATTTGGTTTACTGTACTGGGTGGAGCACATGATCGGAGCCATACAGTATCATGTTAAACACACACAGGACTAGCTTGTGCTGAGAGAAAACCAGCAGAGGACAGAATTTATTAGATGGAAAATTTGAATCTTCATTCATGAATGGGGGAAACTCAAGTCTGGGATGCAAGGTTTTCACATCCTGATGTCTGGGAAATATCTTTTCTAATGCAAGCTTGCTAAAGTAGTAAAATCAGATATGAAATACTTTGTTGTTTCATATATATATATTTTTTTTTTTAGGTCTCCCAAATGTCTTTCTTTATTATTTGTGGAACTGGGGAATAAGTCACAGTTGTGAGTTGTGAGGAATTAACTTGATTCCAATACTGTGACAGTTACAAGAGATGTATATGTCAAGGGTCCATATCCTGTTAAAGAAATATGGCTAACATTGATGGGATTTTTACTGGTTCTACAAAGTGGCTAGCAAACAGTTATTTGTTTCAGAATGTTGCTGTTCTGCGACGTAAGCAACATTTTTGCTCTTTTTGTTGCAGGAGCACCTTTGGAAATGGTTAAAGAAACCTGTAGTCTGCTAATACACATCTGGCAGCAGTTCAAATGAATATGACATTGATTCATGAACAGTCCATTGTACAGTCCTTGTGGTTGTTGTTTGTACTGTACCAGCATGGCACATGCATTCCAGTTCTGACCCTGGAATCTGGTAATCCTGAAATAACAGTGTATGTTAATGTGATTGACATTATTCAATAAAAGACATAATTTGGTGTATACTAACAAAATGAATTCATATTTAATTTTAAAAAATATAGTACCGTATATCAGAACTGTAAACCTGAAAGTTGATGTCCTAATATTAAAGTAACTGAATGCTGCTGTTTTGAAAATCTCTTTAGATAAGAATGGGAGAAGAATGGAACATGGAACACTTTAGCCAAGGGGAATGCAGATTCATTTATATTAGGTTGATTCATGGAATGTACATTATATAATTAACATAGATGGGTCAGCTTGCCAAGTATCAATGCAAGACTCGTTTTGTCATAGAGAAAGCTAATTCTCCATACATTTTCACTGTTGAAAATCAACTATGACCACATATAACGAGTGGGGGCAGCAGTGTGGAGTAGTGGGGCAGCATTGTGGAGTAGTGGTTAGGGCTCTGGACTCTTAACCAGAGGGTCGTGGGTTCAATCCCAGGTGGGGGTCGCTGCTGCTGTACCCTTGAGCAAGGTACTTTACCTAGATTGCTCCAGTAAAAACCCAACTGTATAAATGGGTAATTGTATGTAGAAATAATGTGACATCTTGTAACAATTGTAAGTCGACCTGGATAAGGGTGTCTGCTAAGAAATTAATAAGTAAAGCAATGTAATTTAAACATATAAATCATGAACACTTCATGATTTATAAAAAAAGTGATATTTTTGTACAAAAATATAGTACCTGATGCCTTTTAATGGATGAAGATGCTTAAGATTCTGACACTGAGTGGTCTGAAAGCTCAACAGCAATATGCAAGACAAAATGTCTCTGATCTTTAGGGAGGTGCAAGGATTAAGAACATGATGAATGGACATTTTTCAGTTCCAGCTTTAAGAAGCCCTGCATTTCAGAAGGGAGAATAAAAATACTGTAGCCCCAAGCTCTGAGATGAATCAATACTGAGAAGAAAAATAACTGAAAAGCTTTCTTCCAACAAAGGAAAAGTGTAATCGTTATCTGTAGAAGTCAGTGCAAAGATCAATCAAACGAAACAACCTTCATTGTGTCTAGTTGTAAAAGGGCTGTGAAAGTTTCCAAGAAGCATTCATTTAGTAACCTAAAGTAGATTCATTTTGCATTCCTTTTCAATAACACAAAATCCTTTTCAATCGGAATCGATGCATGCAGCATTTATTTAAGACAATCTGCATAATCAATGTAACAATCATTTTGGCTTAATTTGTTTGTTTATCCAATTGGAATACAAATATAAAACTTGAAAGATTTTTTTTTGTTTTTTAAATCAACTTGAACGTTGAATTTTGAAGCAACTTGGCTGTCAGTCTGTAAGGAAGGGTGGTTGAAAACTATAATACCTATACTTGCTCAGCTGTATGTTTTTATAGTATATCCCCCGAGCTAGTGTTACATTTTGATTAAAATTAGCATGTATTAGATGTGTGTAGCACACTCATGCAAGCTCCAGAAAATGTATTGCAAATTATGGATGATACCTATAGGTGGACTTTAAAATAGTAATAAAAAAATTGATGTATTTTTTATAACAGTAGTTCACTGAGGGGGAGTATGATCTGACTAAGAGCTTACTCATCCATTTTAATCTAATGTAAAAAGCTAGAAGATTTTTATTTTTTACATATCCTGTCATTCATCATTGATATGCCTTTTTTGTTCTCATTCCTGTAATTACCCAAACGGCTAAATGAGGGAGCAAATCCTCTGGTGCCATCTTAGGTGCACAACCACTCCCTTCTCCCATCCGCGCATCACACTGCTTCACTTCTCCTGAAATAAACTTGGCTGACTGTACAGCAGCAGATCAGTTCTGAACTTCAGGACAGACATCAGGATGTTATTTAAAACAAGTCTGCTTAATGGAACAGAAATGAAAGGTTCTGAAAACAGACACAAAACAATTGTTCCAAATCATAGCTTTTACAAATCAGAACAAGATCTGAAATCAGGCTTCAAAATAGGAACATTTTCAAGCAGAACCTCTTGTTGGTTCAGTGTAAGGGGAAACAGTAAAGTGCTGAATACAACATTACTGGAAAACCCCTGTCAGTATTTCACGGCTTTGAAGGTAATTGCATAACAAACAATACATTATAACAATATGAGTTACTATTATTTTTTGTGCAGTGACCTAATGATAACAGTTAAGTTTGTCAGTTGTGAGAATGTAACTTGGTTCAGTTAAAGGTGCCCACGCCTGATCAGAAGCCAGTGGTTTGCTCTTAGTCTTCTTGGAAATTTGTATGCAACTAAATTAGCGTGTGATGTTATTCGACATTCCGGTGATGTAATTTGTGTGACAGCAGTGATAGATGGAGATCATTTCCATCTTTACAATGATGGATTGGTTATTCCATCACTGTTTTTCCATTATCACTTTTAGCAAAACGACAAAAAAGATTTAATCCTATTGTGTGTGTCTAGATACACTTTCAAGATCCAGATTCATGATGTAATGGGGCAATACACTAATGCACATACCTGTCGGTGTACAGGGCCTACTGATCTGATAACTGTATAAAGCATAAGCTTACTTGGTGATAAAGATGTGCTTCTAAGATGTAAATCAGAAAGAGTCTCTTGGCTATTATATGTTACACGTAGGTTCATTTTTATATGAAAACCTAATTTGATTTTGCAATAAACCAAGTAGCATGCATTTAGGCTGACTCCTCCTGTTACAAAAGTGTACTCCGATCATGTGCCTAGTCTTTTAGCTTCATACATGTTTTTAAATCAAATTGAGTCCCTTCTGGAAACCTTGGAGTTAATAGCTGATATCTGCAGCCCACTAATGCAGCCTCTGTTCATGTAATGATTCATTTTGCAATATTTGTCAGATATCGTGAATTCTTTCTGAGCTTTTTTGGATAAAAAAAAGAATAATCCTTTCTCTATAATTTAACATAAGTAATCTTTTCTCTATAATGTAACCATATTTACGCCGCAATAAGCTATGTCTATAGCTTTCTAGCTTCCTGCCAAATAATATAGTTCTGCTTCATTTCTAAGCTAAGCTCTGCATAGCAGCAAGTCCTGTGGGTCACAAATCCTCCACTGCAGACGTGGCACTGTGCCATAGCAATAAAACATTTACATTGTTCAGACAGAAAAGCAAAGTGCTGATAGCTTCCTTCACTGAATAAACAGTGTGCACATAAGGCATAAAGCAGGAGCCTGAAACACTCTATAAACATTTCCCTAGGCCTTTAATTGTGTTATAGAGGTTATGGAGTGGCACAGCTATATATTATCATCTTCCCACTGCATATTCAACATATAAGGGACAGCTTTAATTTGGACATAGTGTGCAATGAAGTGCAAAGCCCTGGCATTACATAAGCATCCCAGGTGCACCACAATAATATCACAGAGGAAACAACACTCTCCTCCCAAATGGTTGAACAAACCTGGGAGGCCCCAAATTAACCTCCAAAGTTCAGTTTGTACCTCGTAACTCCCGAGACTCCCTTAAAAATGAACAATGAATCGCTCAAGGGGGACACAACCCCTTAATACAAGCATTTGACAAATAAGAATGTTCCTTTAGCCTGTTAGGAAAAATTATTGGCTTTCTTATTGACTTCATATCCTTGAACAGCAGGAAGTTGCCACAGGCAGTATACAAGAAAGAAGCTCAAGCAGCTCTCTGCAGCCCTGTCAACATTTTATTGGAGGTAATTTACAGACCAAAAACCAGAGGCCAGGTTAAAGTATGGTCCTCCTACCAGTTTGGCTGGTAGGAGGACCATACTTTCACCTGATAGCATCACAGTTTTACAGCCAGTTGTGGCGAGTTCAAATCCTAAGATCCCCTGTTGCAGTAGTTGACCCCTTACATAGAAAAATATTTTCTTACCTTCTCATAAGGATCTGAATCATAGTTTAGTCCAATTCCGCAGTCATCTGTAATTTCTGATAAATCCTCATCATCAAATTCCTCCAGGCTGATGTCATGAGCTGGCCTATAGTAATAAGAGGGGGAAAGTACACATGTTATATAAAATACAAAGTCTATTAGAGGTTTTCTATAAAGGCTTGTCTGAAGGACTATTGTTACTCTTGTTGTTACTGTTGATGTGGCATAGAAATCCAAGACTTGAAATATTAGTTCCAGCTTTTTTTAAGCACACTATGGCTACTTAAGCAATAGTGCCCATCGATGATGGCTCTACCGTGTGATAGTCGACCGCGACGGGAGTTATGAATCGAAGGCGAGGGCACTTACGAAAGTCAACTATCATATGGGACAGCCATCATCGAGTGGACACTATCAGTATTAGAATACGATTTTTACCATTGCTTTCTTTAAAAAAAACACCTTAAAAGCTAGATTTACCTTGAACTTGTATTGATTTGTCGGGTACCTTTCCGCTGAGTAAAGATGTAAGAAAATAGTCTCGAAGATTTATTTAAATAAAGAACAAGGATGACATAAATATAAAGAGAAAAACAATTCGTTTTTATTTAGTAAATCGATTTTTATTTTTTATTAACTTGTTAAGAGTTTTAATTACTGAACGGTCCGTGTACAATGGAGTCTGAACTACCAGTACAATCTTCCATTAAACACCTCTCTAAAATGCCTCCTAACCCGCCATGTTTCTACCTTCAGCCAAAGCCTTTCTCTCCTGAATCTATATATGAATGGAGCAATATAACTGAACTGTCCGAGTTTCACTTATTCATGTTATTGAAAGATGCTGTGTCTGTGCTGTAGTCAAGCTGACAGTCTGTGATTGGCTCTCAGCAGTTGCAGGTACAGGATTGGTTGTTTTCGTAGATGCAAAGTATTGATTGGCTTGTTTTGGTGGATAATAAAATTAATTTGGACCAATTGTGTCTTTATTTAGTATTTACTGTCCAATAGATCTGAACTACGCTTAAAAATACAGCAAGTCAAAAAAAAAAGCCAGCACTTGCGCGGATTGATTTTAAATTTGAGCTGGTGCTGAGACGTTCCAGCGGGCATCTGCCATCTATTACAGCCCGCTAGAACTGGAAGCTGATTGGTTGACGGTACTGAATCGTTTTCTAATATACAATATTTTGATACAGCTACTGCAATTCCAGAACCCGCAGCAATAGTCTTACTAGTCAATAAAGCACATGAAGTACAACATCAGATAGAAGCACAAAAAACACCAAATGCCAAGTTTTAGGATTAAAAGATGCGAGGAATGTTAGAGATATAAATATCAAATTTCAAATATAAAAAAAAAAATGTTTTTCATGGAACAACTTGAAACAAGCTTAAGTGACATTCAACTCGGCCAGAGCTGAAAATACAAAATCAGAGCTATCACTAAACATGAAAAAGTAGTTCACTATGACCTACATCCATTGAATGCACATTAAGTGTTTAATCAAATTAGATACATGTTTTTTTAGATATATGTAAATGTAAGTGTGACATACAAACAAATGTAAGACAACCCCCATGTACCCGAGATTATGACAAACGTAATACTGAATCAAATGAAGGTCCTTAGGAAGTTTTATTACAAACAGGCAAGCGGCTCTCTAGTTACATGCAAAAGTGACATAAGCACTTACGTACCCCTCACAACAATAATCCTTTATGTATAAGCGTGGCTCAATTATAACAAGCTTTAGATTGCTTGACACCCATGAGATAATTCCAAGTTAAGGAAAAGGACAAGTATTCTCTGCAGTTCTCGATACAGTTTAAAAAGACACTTTTGCTGACTGGAGACTAAAGGATGCTGTCACTCCAGCAGATTCACAGAAGAACACAGTGAGAGATAATGAAGTGGAAAGACTGAGACATCCTTGGTCTTAGCAAAGGATCTTCATTATTCATCTCTCTGTTATCTATTCACATCTGAAATCAGTTCATTTGCAGCTATCATCATTTTTCTGTGTCCAGCAAAGACTATTGGTAACAATGTTTTAATATGCCATTCTGTTATTCACTGAATTTAGCTCCATTGTTCCATTGCTTCAATGAAAAGACAGTAATGCAGGTTTTAACTATCTGGGAATTCCACTGAATGACCATTAAAAGCACAATAATGCCTGTGCATAGTAGTGGGTAATGACAAATAACAAATATTTCTTCGTTTTCCCCCTCAACATTTTAAGCTTCCTAAGGGTATATATTCCAGTGAATATCTTTCAAAGAGTCTTAGCAGACCCTAATGATTTGCATAATGTGTCCTTATTAACTTGTATCCCTTGTAGACTACTTAGTAACAATATTATTCCTTGAAAGATGAAGGAATAATATAATATAATTTCCAATTAACTAATTGTATATGCTAGTGTATATTTTATTAAAGATGAATTTCCCACAAACTGTCTGTCACGACATACCATCAAGTACCTATAATATGCACAATAACCAATAACCAAAATACTGATTTCAGTTAGCAAGCAAGTTTCACTGACCAAATACAATTCTGGGAGTTTATACAGACTGGATTTGCACAAAGTGCTGATAACGTAGCCACATCCTTTAGGAGGCCGCAGTACATGTCTCTCATGTATTGTACTGTCATTAACTGTTATCCAAAAGTTAAACTGATTGCTCCCTGTATAGCACCATGATCCAATCACGGAAACACATGTTATAGCTTGTGACTTTATCCACAACTTTAAATACTTAATGATACGCTTTTAATGTAAACATTTTGCCTTGGTTTTTACATAACTTTGTCTCAATATTTATTTTTCAAAATGCAACATTAAAAAGCAAAATAAAACGGTATAATATAGTAATCAAACTGTAAAACACTTTCAATAAATCAATGCTATGCCTTGGAAGAAAATAGGAACTGTGTGGCACTGAAAGCCTGATTAATTAACTTGTTATCTGAATGATATGTCCAATATACATGTAAAACTTCACATTACTGTACTATGTTATCATCATCCTCTCTTTCAAAGGCTCCCAAAATGGTGGGCTTTCATTATTCCCTGGCACTCTCCAATAGCCTATACGTAAGCAATAAGGCACGACAGGGTGTGTGATATTAGAGTATATCACACACTCTGAAGTGCCTTATTGCGCTTACAAAATGGGTTAACTAACTAAATAGAAAACAAAATACATTTTATTAACACATTTTATTAAATATGCTTCCGCCTAAAGCTGAGCTAAGAAAAAATAGTTCCATATACAAAAAAAGAAAAAAAAAACTGCATTAATTAAAATTTAAAAAAAGCGATTTATAGGTTTGTTATACTAATTCTTGGTTTGTTCATTACATTTTAAAGTCAAATATTAGTGCTCATTTACATCATGATGACACAGCACAAATGAGTCTGCCTTTAAACCACAGCTTCAGCTTCACAGTGGCAAGAAACTCTGCAGTTTACAACTGGACAACGTGGAGAATTACTGGGCCATTGTTAAGAAACAATTTAAAACAATGCTGGGCACAGCAGAAGAGATGATACCATCGTACCTGGACACATTTATGTTTAGAGAGAGGTATGGCAGGAATTGTCGAGATGCAGTTATAAGTACTCTGCATCAGATCACAGACTCATTCAATATCTCATGTAAACTTCAGTTTCCCAAAATGTCAACATTTACAACAATCTTGTCAGTCATGCTTATTGCGATAAATTCCAATATGTCTGCGTTTTTTTTAATTTTTTAATTCTAGTGTGTATGGATAGCTGCCAGTGATTTGCACCTTTTTGAAAAGAAGTGCCAACCTATGGTGATATGCTGTAATATCAACACTCCCATGTGACATGTTGTGACCAATCAGGATAGAGTATTTCAAATACCCATTTTATAATATAACAATATTCTAGTGGATGTGGGTGGCTGTCTGTTATTAATCTGTTACAGAACAATGGAATTTAACTGCAAATTCTGGTACATTCTAACAGCTTGTGAAACATACAACAATCTTATTTACATAATCCTATTTAAAACATAAATCCTATTTACTATCGTGGACAGGGAAGGCTGTTATTAACTCCTGTTCTCATAGTATCTGACACGGATCATTGTGGAGACTTTTACAGATTTACTAATGAGGCACAGTGCATGCTGGTTAATGTGCAGGAGCCATTTTAGTGATGCTGTAAATGTTCCTTCAGTCATTGAAATTGTGCTGTAACATTTCCTTTTCTTCATCTTACAAATGAAAACCATAATGACAGTCTGAGCAGGCTGACTGTGTTCACTTTAAATGCAGCATGTCACATGTTTACTCATTACATATACATCTTGAATTTGATGTTGGAAGTGCAGTGACATTTTGAATTGTAAAAATATATTTTCTATATTATCAGAATATATATAAACTGACTTAATACTAAAGCCAATCATTTTAATCATCTAAAACAAATCATTTTAATCATAAATGATCCTATTTGCAATCATTAAAAAAAAAAAAACTCCTGCTGATTCACTAGGGACAGTGTTGCAAGGGGACAAGTCAGTGGTTACAATTTGCTTTGCAACAATAAATATCTTCAAATCATAAATAATGTATTTTTAATAAGATGTGATCGATCATCATCATCAAGTGCCACGTTTTACTGTAGATACTGTACAATAGTACTGATACTGATACGGATTCCCTGTAAAAGACAGAAGAAACTTTCTCTCCACATCCTGTATCATCTGTGGTTCAAAAAGACATACCTCTTTCTGGAAGGTGTGAGCTGCACAAGAACAAGGGTTTTTTCTGAAATTGCAAATTTAACATGTGATCCAGCAGCACTGTGCTCTGACAAATGCACAGACACAATTACTGTGGAAGCACAGCTGTAAATAAGCCTCTCGTCACAGCCATCACACATCTTCCCAGATGGCAGCTGGGTATTTCAAGATGAAAAGAAAGTAAACAAGGGACAATAGTCACTGTGTTTTTTAAGACAGAGTCAAGATTTTTTATCACAAAGCTTGTGAAGGGGCACACATGAGACATGTTGTAGCATTTCACATGGACCTGTAGTCCCTAGTTTCTTGCTATTTTGGTTAATTTTTAACTTCAAATATGGTTTGCCCTGATCATGAAGTATGCTCTTGACCTGGAAATAGCCGAAAACGTTCTGGTGCATTACGGAGCCCAAACCCCCTCCCCACACTATTATTTCTGGCGGCAGGCTGTATTCAGTGAAAACACTTCAATCTCAGGGGGAGGCAATCAGGTCCATTTTCTCTGGAGTTTTTATTTTATTTCTTCTGCCTGATGCTCCGGTAAAACAGCAATTTTACTGTACTTCGTAGTTGTACTAAAATGTTTTTAGAAGTAATACTGAAGTTAATTGTCTGGTCTCTGTTATAGTTTAAACAAGGTAACGTTTGTAAGGGTTGCTAGAACACAACTACGGCTTTAGTCTGGCTGACTATATATTTTGGCCATTTCTCTTATTGAGGTTTATCGGTACTGTATGTCTTTCTGTATTAGTAATGCAATTTGTTTCCCATTACCTACATGCTCAGATCCTGACTTGCAGTCAACCACTTTAAATGCCCTAATATAAGTTCTCCTCGGAAGGCTGACAATTTGGACCATGTACAGTTTGCCACATTTTTTAGACAAACATTTAGCGCAGCAAAAGCCATGAATATAAAAACTGAGCATAAAATGGATGGAACTAAAAAAAAACTATTATGCACATTAACCAGTATACAAAATGTAAGGTCAAATGTACTGTATGATAAAGGTTTAGTTATTATTATTATTTATTTCTTAGCAGACGCCCCTATCCAGGGCGACTTACAATTGTTACAAGGTATCACATTATTTTTTACATACAATTACCCATTTATAGTTGGGTTTTTACTTTATCTAAGTACCTTGTACAGCAGCAGTGACCCCCACCTGGGATTGAACCCACAACCCTCCGGTCAAGCGTCCAGGGCCCTAACCACTACTCCACACTGCTGTTGTGACTGTTTTTAAGCTTAATTGTATCTAAAAATAAATAGTCCTGTTATGTACAGCTGATAAGAAATTAAACGTGACCAAAATAAAAGACTTGTGAAGACAAGCATCTCAGTGAGTATAATGTAAAATGGAGATGTTAAAGGATCTGGATCATTGATGGGTTGACTGGATTTACCAAAATGTACACATTCCCCTCAGCCTTCCAAGGATGTCCAAGAATTGATGATGCACGGTACACTCTCATCTTTGATTTATTTTCTTTTGACAGGGAACTGCCAATACAATCTCAGCTGTCCACACTTTTTTGTGTCCATGATTCATAGTGCTATATTGACATGGTGGAACACTCTAACATCCCCACTATGAGGGGGATGTTAGAGTGAGACCCATGTATCCACATGGACCTGAAAGGTAATTCTTTTGGCTCCAAAATAAGATTTATTCTAAATGACTTTTGGACAAATTTTATGTGTGAAGGCCAACTACTGTGACAGGAAGTCAATACCAATTTTCCAACACCAATGGAACTATCCAACATACAGTGACAAGAATACCAAGACATGAAACGTACAGTACCAAACACGGCTGTAAATACAAAATTAGAGCTATCAGTGACATGGGCAACAATGGGTATTAAATATCCCACCTCCAGTCGTTCATCATTCCTTATAAAGATGAAGAGTGGACAACTATCTACTCAGGGATAATAAGCAAGTGATATGTGACTTGTTTTAAAAATAAAATCAATTGCCGGGCTTTTCATGTTTCCTACAGGATAACCAATATTACAGTTATGCTGGGGTTGACTAGGAAGAGGGTGGGAGTTGATGGACTGATCTGTACGAGACAAGATGATAAACCACTGAGCCATGCACTGTTTAATCCATATATACAGAATGATATCAGTTTTATCATATATTCCAAGTAAAGAGCAGAACATTACAGACACCGTAACATTAAGAAAATTGACTTTCAGGTTGTGGTTTTTTATTTAAAATCATTTGGCAGAACAAGATATAAGACCAAAGAAGCGATAGTCAGCCCTGTAAACATCAAAGAAAAACATGTTGTATATATTTCTAAAGAGTGAAAAGACAGCTTGTATTGTATGTCTAACCAGGGAGTCAGCATGAACAATACAAGTTTTGTCATTTCAGATACAAAACAAGGCAGAAATGTGTTCCACATTTAATGAGGAGGGTCTTTAAAGAAGTTTAGTTTGAAATATGAAATACATTTGTTGTTAAAGTTACAATGTGTTGTTAATGTTGGTGCATATAAATGTTTATAGTGTTTGATTTAAACCAGCATGTGGGTTCAAGAAAAATGTATGTTTAGTTATTTGTCTTTTAAAACACAAAAACTATAAATAAGACTTACTTTTTAAGACTGGGACTTCAATTTGAGCATGAGTTAGATAACTGACTTTGAGAAATAAATAAATGCATTCATTACATTTCTACACTGATTTAATAATTACATATATTTAAAATCTTACTTGCATTTAGAAAAAAAGAGTTAAAAACCATTGACATTTTAGCATTTCTTTTTCTTAAACAGGCTTATAGCTATTTCCTGGTCTGGTACTCATTTTAATCAGTATTTTATGTCATCAGAGAATAACCAGCTTGCACATTCCTAGTATTACAATATACAGTACTGTGCAAAAATTTTAGGCAGGTGTGAAAAAATGCTGTAAAGTAAGAATGCTTTCAAAAATAGACATGTTAATAGATTATATTTATCAATTAACTAAATGCAAAGTGAGTGAACAGAAGAAAAATCTAAATCAAATCCATATTTGGTGTGACAACCCTTTGCCTTCAAAACAGCATCAATTCTTCTAGGTACACTTGCACAAAGTCAGGGATTTTGTAGGCATATAGTCAGGTGTATGATTAAACAATTATACCAAACAGGTGCTAATGATCATCAATTCAATATGTAGGTTGAAACACAATCATTAACTGAAACAGAAACAGCTGTGTAGGAGGAATAAAACTGGGTGAGGAACAGCCAAACTCAGCTAACAAGGTGAGGTTGCTGAAGACAGTTTACTGTCAAAAGTCATACACCATGGCAAGACTGAGCACAGCAACAAGACACAAGGTAGTTATACTGCATCAGCAAGGTCTCTCCCAGGCAGAAATTTCAAGGCAGACAGGGGTTTCCAGATGTGCTGTCCAAGCTCTTTGAAGAAGCACAAAGAAACGGGCAACGTTGAGGACCGTAGACGCAGTGGTCGGCCAAGGAAACTTACTGCAGCAGATGAAAGACACATCATGCTTACTTCCCTTCGCAATCGGAAGATGTCCAGCAGTTCCATCAGCTCAGAATTGGCAGAAAACAGTGGGACCCTGCTACACCCATCTACTGTCCGGAGAAGTCTGGTCAGAAGTGGCCTTCATGGAAGTCTTGCGGCCAAAAAGTCATACCTCCGACGTGGAAACAAGGCCAAGCGACTCAACTATGCACGAAAACACAGGAACTGGGGTGCAGAAAAATGGCAGCAGGTGCTCTGGACTGATGAGTCAAAATTTGAAATATTTGGCTGTAGCAGAAGGCGGTTTGTTCGCCGAAGAGCTGGAGAGCGGTACACGAATGAGTGTCTGCAGGCAACAGTGAAGCATGGTGGAGGTTCCTTGCAAGTTTGGGTCTGCATTTCTGCAAATGGATTTGGGGATTTGGTCAGAATTAATGGTCTCCTCAATGCTGAGAAGTACAGGCAGATACTTATCCATCATGCAATACCATCAGGGAGGCATCTGATTGGCCCCAAATTTATTCTGCAGCATGACAACGACCCCAAACATACAGCGAAAGTCATTAAGAACTATCTTCAGCGTAAAGAAGAACAAGGAGTCCTGGAAGTGATGGTATGGCCCCACAGAGCCCTGATCTCAACATCATCGAGTCTGTCTGGGATTACATGAAGAGAGAGAAGCAACTGAGGCTGCCTAAATCCACAGAAGAACTGTGGTTAGTTCTCCAAGATGTTTGGGCCAACCTACCTGCCGAGTTCCTTCAAAAACTGTGTGCAAGTGTACCTAGAAGAATTGATGCTGTTTTGAAGGCAAAGGGTGGTCACACCAAATATTGATTTGATGTAGATTTTTCTTCTGTTCACTCACTTTGCATTTTGTTAATTGATAAATATAAACTATTAACATGTCTATTTTTGAAAGCATTCTTACTTTACAGCATTTTTTCACACCTGCCTAAAACTTTTGCACAGTACTGTATATTAGGGTTACATGAATCCCATGATCTGTAGCCTTTAAAAGCAGAGCATTAGAGAAGGTTTCTTGATAAATATGATATAAAAGACATAACCTGATCTGAAACAATAGCCTCACCCTATTGGCCTTTGAACTCTCCTTAATGACATTTGCAATTGCAAAGCAGCAGCCCTTATTTGAAGACTTAATTCACCAACAGCTCACACTCTCAGCAGTGCCTATTATTGTATTATGTGATTTCTGTGCAAAAAAAATCCATCCTACGGGATCTGCCTGTTTTAACCTGAAGGCTAATTACCCTTTAATGTACATTTTAGGAAGAACAGAGCGGGGGAGGGATTGGTGTAAATGTGATGGAAAATCACCTCAGCTAGCATCCTTGTTTCCATGGCAGCTAAAAGCATTAAGGCAGACTGCAGTACCCAAATAACATCCACTTCCTGTGCTTACACATGGCTGCAGTGGCTCCAGATGTTCAAGCATCATTACGTTTTTCAGTGTTGAAAAGTGGCATATGCCAATTTCAATATTTTAATATTTCTTTATAGGTCAGCTGTGTTGTGGACACTTAACTGTAGGAAAACTGACATGGGTTAAAACATCATTGTCACCATTTGGACAACACGTGTTTATTTTTCTTACAATTATGTGACAATTTCAAGCCTACCAACCAATGGCTGAAACAAAAGGATTTCCTGTATACCTAATTGCTAAACTGGTACAGTCAACCTTTTAAAACTGTCATTGCTCCTGTACCACTGCACAGTATCCAGGACCACAAGAATTATTCTGTCACAGATGTACTGAAATAGATTTTCTAGTTGAACCCCGTGACTGTAAAAAGTAAATTATAAACCAGCTGGGTGCATTATTTGTACATTATATACGGTAAATAAAGCTGCATTTTTAAAGAGGTAGCCAAGACAAACAACAGGTAAGAAGAAAAAGAATACAATCAAACATATATTAAAAAACGAAAAAAATAATGTTTATCGAAGAACTGTCTGTATCTCCCCGTGTGTTGTTATTAAACAGAATACTGTAAGCACATTTATTGGTAGTAACTGTATTAACATTGCTTATTTAGGCTGTCACTGCTATGCTTAATGATGTCAAAAGATGGCCACCTCTTAAAATCTCTTAAAATAAAGTGAACGCTGATACTGGATTTGTTTTGTTTGCTGAGTATGGCTTGCTTCAAGGACTCTTAGTAATGTGTTTGCCCTCTATGCTTCAATAACACCACGACAATGTCGTCTGAAGGTTGTCATGAGATGTGTAATACGTTGGCTGAGGATTTCATCTGGAAACACATCTTTCCAGTACAAACCATCGGGTTTGGATTGGTGAGCCTGAAGGTCATCTCATGTGCTTATCCTCTAGATTCTGGGTGACTAAGCAACCTCTTGAGAACATGCATTAATATCTATCGGCATACAATCAGAGCCAACAGCACTAGCTGCCACAACTCCATAAAGGATCACATCCATATATTACACTGCCTGTTCAAAACATTACAGATGGTCATCCAGTTAGAAGTGGGGTATTGTTCCCTACACTTTCCCACTGTCAAAAGTCTCAACGATCCTAAATCTTTTTAGGATTTTAATAGTCATTTTAAAGGACTGATTACACACAGGTGTTCCACAGTGGATGTCTGGCGAACTACCGGTCTTTGGAGGACAAAGGCCAGCCCTGAATGTGTCCACTTTCACCTCGTTGGGTTCCTGGCCAGTAGGGTCCACTGTAGTGTGGTGTGGAGAAACAGTCCATGCCGATTTTGTCTCCCTAACCCACTGGAGTGCAATTGCCACACTCTCTGTGAAATCCCCAGAGAATACCAGCAACTTCGCACAGCCAAAGTGCAAACCTGCTTTACCTTGATTGCATGACTCACCTGCACACCACACTGTAGTGCCGTTACCAGGCGGAGTGTGATAAATGCTGTCCTTCAAATTCTGGAACCCCTGTTTCACACATATGCTGTGTTTCCAAGATATATATATTCCTGATAAACCAACTTTCTGCCTCTGTACTCACTGCCTGCAATTTTATATTCCAGTGGCCAATTCTTTTTTCAGCATCAAAAAGATTTTCCTACTACAGTAAAATGTCCTTAACATGAATCTGAGGTGAACAGCAATACAGGAGCAAATAAAATTTAAGGCTGAGGCGATGCATCGATGTATCGATGCATCGTATCGTTTGACAACTATCGATAGTCAAGTCAGTGCATTGTTTTTGTGTGAAGGGTTTTAACAAAGGAAAACTTATTTTTTAGTAAATTTGGAATCTGCAATTATTTTTTGCATTAAGCGCAGAGCTTCTCTGCTCCCCTCAGGTCTGACTCGCTGAATCTGCATGCGATTGAGCTCACCTTCTCCCCCCTGCCCAGCCCCCTGTGAGTGTTTACTGATGGGATTGGATAAGTGAAGGGGTTTTCAAAGTAACAGAGCAAGTTAAGAGAGTTGTGCTAGAATTACACATACTGTATCGAGGGAGCTACAATGTCTTTCGATGTTTGAAAATTATTTTCTAAAGTAAGACGGCAAGAAAGAAAAGTGGTGTAAACTGGTGTAATCAATTTAATAGGCATAATAGTTTTCAAAGCGTTACTTGCAGTGTTACACAGTAATCCACAGCTCCACATGTATTACTGCGTTTTTTTACCCTTTCATAACGTCGATGAATTGATGCATCGGCTTTTCTGGAGAACGATATATAGATAGTGAAAAATTAGGCATTGCCCCAGCCTTAATAAAATTCACTTTAATTAACATTTTAATTAACACTTAAATACAGCAAATGTCTTTATTTATTAGATGATATACAACTTTGACAGAAAGAACATTTTGAGTTACAGGCTGTCAACCATACTTGAAGGTGTGCAGTAAGCCTGAGATTTTGAAGACTGCCCCACATTCATAGTCAAGTTCTGTACATTTCTGTTTTACTGTATTTAAGAATTAATGTAATATTTGGTATAAGAAAACAATTCCGCACCATCAGCCAATCAGCTTCCAGCTCAAGCTGGCTTCTATCAGATAGTAGATGCTGGAACGTCACAGCATCCACTGTGAATCAAACTTAAAATCAATCTGCACGTGCCAGCTTTTTCATTTTGACTTGCCATACTGACAGCTCACTGCACATCCATTTGACAGCAAATACCACACAAAGACATAATTGGTCCATCTGTATGTCATTATCCACCAGAACCAGCCAATCAATATTTTTCACCGACGAAAGCAACCAGTCCTTACCTGCAACTGCCGAATCAGCCAATCACAGCCTGTCAGCTCGACTGGAGCTCAGCATCTTTCAACAACAACAAACCGATACTTGGACAATTCAGTAATATTTCTCCATTGAGATATCTGTCACTGACCAGATAACTATAAGCAATTCTGACAAGTAAACCATTGTAACATCATAGCAAGGTTTCGAAAAATTATACTGAAAACACAGAAAAGGACAGTTAGGATTGGTTAACAGAGGAGTGGCAAAGCATCAGCTAAAGACTGGTGCTGTGAACTACAAACTGGAATATATGGTAAACTGCAGCATAACAATGTATATTAACCCGGCTCAATGTTCATTAAGTAAAGTTGTTAATATGTTTTATATTATTATCTGCAGTGTTTCATGTAGCTATGATATGTAATCATTGAGGAGTAACAACCTTCCTTAATTGCTGTAATTTGCTGTAATAGATTGGGAGCAACTTCTTTTACCTTGGTCCCTAGTTTTCCAGTCATGTCATGACAGTCCTGTCATTTATGCTTAACTGCAGTACATGATTGGACAGTGCCACTTCTTACTTGTAAAACCGGGCACATCTTTTTCTACAATAATTTAATTGACTTTCGTCCAACTGTCACCCCCCACAGCACTTCATCTTTAATTAATAACACAATCTGATTGATTTTTGCAGCACTTTGAACTCCTTGGGGGCAATCATGTGTCTGCTAAGGTATACATTAGAAAGGTCAAAAAATGTTGTTGGTCACATATTATTAGATGTTAGTAAAGCCACTTTCAAAACACCCAATGTGTCATGCAAATATAACTGATAATTGCATTACTTGTGATGCAGGGGCTCATTGAAGCTTTTCATGCAAGTCACCTATGGGGACCTGAGTTTGAATCTGGTCGAAATCGGTGGTCACACCAAGTGGGTTTTTAGCCAACATTTGTTTAAGGAAGACCCAGAATGGCAGGGATCATTCGGGTTCTGTCAGAAATATATTATTTATTAAAGCCTAGACTAGACAACATTACTATATCATACATATTTTCACACAACATTCTTTGCCTTTTCGAGGTACCCCTGCCCTTAAATTAGCTTGCAGATAAGTGGAGAGGTTGACCGTAGAGAAGCCATGGGCAGGATAGCTGCCTTCCCCCATTAGACAAAGCCAAAAAGCAGGTGGAGGCTGGGGATGAGGTTGCAAACTCTGGCGCACAGCACGGACGTAATGGATTGACGTAAGAGATAAATCCCTTCCTTGCCGATCATTGGATGCATTGTTTATCAAAAGAAAAATAAGATACTAGCTTCTCGAATGAACGATTTGTTCATTGGAAGCGCCTAAAATAGGCGTGATGTTTACGATCTCAGGTTTGCTCTAAAGTTAAAAGTGAGTTCAAAGCCTGAACCACCACTTTGATCCATTTACAAAAGGTAAGCTCACAGTGTGGTAAGGGAAGTTCTCATCATGGCACCTGGAAAAACCATGATTGTAGTCATGGCCGTATGTAGCAGATTTTACAATTGAATTCAGACCAAGTTACAGTATAAACATGTTCAATGTTGAGCTCAAGGTCATGTAAACAGACAGGGTTTAATAATGCACAATCCTATTGCAATGGTGTAAATCAGGTCTCCACAGCTATAATCAATGACTTCATACCCTAAAGAGAAACAGAAGAACTCTAATTAGATTACCCACTTAATGCAAAAGTTTACACCATACAATACTGTGAAACATAAGGGCCATATTTCAAAAGCACTTCCTGACATACAGTATATAAGTTGGTCCTGGTTTTTGAATAGATAAAAATTAATGTCAATGTCACAAAATGACAACTTGAGGGTTCTTTAATAAAATCACTTAGCTGTTAGGTTCTACTTTTGTAAAACGAATATTCTTTTAACAAAGGAAATACTGTTTTATTATTGTGGTTATAATATTATAATATAATAACTATATAAAAGAAAAAAGAAACCCAGGTTCAAACTCAATCACTTCTCAAAGCGTACATTTAGATTTGAATCTCATACATGCAAACACATACCATCTGACATCACTTTGAAATAAAGAAAAAGTGATAAAAATGTGTTTTATACTGTATTTTTAAATAAATGCTTTGGGTATGCTATTTTTAACTGCAGTCTTTTGCTACCACTTATGTGGTTTGGATGATCTCCTCCTTAGTTAACATGATGTCCACTACCGGCACAGCTCTCCCTGACATATGCTGTTTTCAGTGCTGCCATTTTTTATGCTGCCTTTGCTACTGAACCTTGTCACACTGGCAGTGTCTTATTCTGCATCCTACAAGTCATCCCACAATATTTGTAGAGATTAAAAAAAATGATGTCATGCATTCATCATTCCCACGTTTGTACATAAAAATGTATTGAAAAGTGAAAGATTTGGCAATTGCTCTGATGAACTACGCTGCCAGGAATACGCTAACCGAAGAAAACCCTTCAGCAGTTCAGCGTAACAGTCTGTAATGCTCTATTTCAAATTTGATCACAGATGGTCCGTTTTCTTGAACACTAATAGACTCATCTAAGTGACAGCTGAACCAGCTGCTGAGAAATATGACACCAAGCTCCCCATTAATAATAATAAGAAAATCAACCATTTACTTGCAGATTCTGATCTATTGAAATGGGGGAGGGAGAGAAGGTACAACTGGTATCACAGAAGCAGTCATTTCCGTGTGGAGTAGTGGTTAGGGCACTGGACTCTTGACCGGAGGGTTGTGGGTTCAATCCCAGGTGGGGGACACTGCTGCTGTACCCTTGAGCAAAGCCCGTTACCTAGATTGCTCCAGTAAAACCCAGCTGTATAAATGGGTAATTGTATGTAAAAATAATGTGATATCTTGTAACAATTGTAAGTCACCCTGGATAAGGGTGTCTGCTAAGAAATAAATAATAATAAAATTATTTCTTGAAGTTGAAATACATCTTTAAAAAAAGCATGTTAGCATTTACTAATCAAGGTGTATTTAAAAGATTTATAAATATTAAAATAAAATAAATCATCTCCAATCACAAGTTACCTTCAGCCTTACTATTGCCCTTTTCTAAGGTTTTAGAATACTGAAGAGGAACCCTTTCCCACAGAGGTATACATCTCACCAGCACACATTAGAAATGGAAAAGGAGTTTTTTTTTTAATCTCAGTTAATCGAATGCTTAATTTAGAAAGATAAAATACCAAAGTCATGAAAAACATCAGGAACTACTGTAGAGCTACACAACCCAATTGTCAAATCTGTTAAATAATCAATCGATTATAACTTTGACTAATCGATTATTCTGATAAGTAGCATATGTAACTTCTTCTTTTTACATTTTTATATTCAGTTTTTTTTCTTTAGTTTTTTTGTGAATAAACACAATTTTAAAATGAAAAGTATTTTCACAGCCCCTGTATATAGATCAGTTAGATGTAAACTCATGTACATGTAAGGATAGCAGTGGTGAGAGTTGCCATACATCAGCTGTGTCTATTGGAAATGTTCCTTGGTGACAGAGAGAACAGATTACTCCTGTGAGAGGAAGGGCTGAGCAGCAGTTATCTATTATAGTTACTTATTTATTTATATCTTTCAATGCAAAATTCTTTGTGTCCACCATATTATTTAAGCTGCATTTTATCACCACCAGCAAACTGCCAAAAACTGCTGTGCACAAAGGAAATATGTAAAAATACAGCTCATCCCCGTTATTCCAGATTATATTTTGTGTGAGAGATGCACATTCTAAATCATAAAATTGAATCCCACTCTAGTTACATTTAAACTGCCTGATATTTGATCATCTCAAAAGCTCACCAAAGTTACATTATTTTAAATGCATTTACATATGAAGTACAGCACTAAGATGGATACTTCAAACCCTCGGTTTATAGAGCAAAGCAGTTATTTTGTGCCATATGATTACATCATGCAGTAGTGAGCTCATTTCCTTTGTCACAATCTTTGATTCAATATATTGGAGGTTCCCTGAAGGCATATTCCCAGAAGAGCAAACACACACAGTAATTACAAAACACGTTCCAGGTGGCTCAGTGAATTGGGGTATGTGCCCATTCACTTTTGGGTCACCAACATCAACACAGGTTGGTAGTTACTGAAAAACATTTCTAAATTCTGTGAAATTTGGTCTGCTGTCCTCAGTCTATTTCCTGGTGGAATTGTGTCCACATACAGCAACCATAATTATAGTACAGTTTTATTTTGCTAGAACTGATACAGCAAAAGATGCCTAACAGTGAAGATTGCATGGGCACAATGGATTACTCCATACAAAGTGGCTACTCCAGGGCAGGCCTGAAGGACTTTGGCAGGGGAGAAGCTAGCAAGGTGACTGCTCATGATATAACGGCTCTATGAGAATCTAATGAAATTACATCTATTCTTATTTCTGAGCTGAATGTAAAAATAAGTGCTGTGAATTCCAGAAACAATTGTATTTCTTGAAATCATCTTGAAATTCAGCCTCTGATCTTTTAGTCTGGGAGGCCCTCTCTGATCTTGGATCGAATGGTTTCTGAAACTGTAGAAGCAGTCTAATAGTAAGGTAAATCAGGTAAATCAGCGATGGCATCTGCTTCTGATAGATAAATAAGTCAGTGTGAAAATAATGAAGGATGCCACTATTTTTGACTTGCAGTCTAACTCTGTACTTTGTTTAATGTGACCTTGCTGACTTTGCCCCTTTTATCTACTGCCCTTCATGGCCTCTGCTGTCAGACTTGCTTGATTTTTTGCTTGATGCTTTGTTTGTCAGGATACTGAGGTAAATCAGAATATTGTTGACTCTGAGTGATTTGATTTTTGGTTGAGATGCCTGTAAGTCTTCCGCTTTAACCCTGTCTAGGAATCCCAAGAGTTAATAGTTCACTACTTGATCCAGAACGTCACATGGACCATGGAAATAAACATATATTTTGATTTGAATGGTTAATGTTAGAAAAGCATTAACTTTCCTTATAGAGTATAATAAAATATTTAATATCTTTAAACACTGGAAATGTTAATTCCATATGTGGAGTTGCTATTGCTTACTTTAATAAGGACGTCAATGCAGTCTTACACAATTATAACGCAATGCTGTATTATTTTCCATAATGAATGTAATCAAGAATGTATTACTATATACAGCAATACTGATGAGATGGAAAAATCGTTCTCGCCAGCATCGGATTATTCTCCTTCACGAAATAAATAAATAAATCCGCACTGGAGGGTTCATGTTTGTATCCAGTAGGGCGTGGGCCTCAATGAAGCAAGCAACTCTAAAACCCAGCAGCAATGCAACATCGAAGAATTGTAGAAACACAAAACAAATATATGTATTTCAATCTCTAGTAAGTCAATAACTAACATTCCACATAAATACACACTGTCTTTATTGTTCATATAGCTACGTTTCTGTTAAAAAAAAAACAACAAAAAAAAAACGATTGCTTGTATAAACAAAATACGCATATGTTTACTAAAGTTACAGTTATTTTTCGCAAGATACGTGCTTGCTTAAGGTCTCTATGCACCATAAGGAGACCTGTCATGACAGTACCTGGCGGTTCCTGGGATCGCCAGCAAATCATTCTCTAGACTCCTGTTTGGTGGCGACTCTGGCCACAGCAGACACCGCGTGCAGTTCTCTTAAGCCCTTTGTACACTGGACCCCATTCTGTGTTTTTGTCGTCTTACCTGCAGCCCGGAGGAGAGAGGGAATGGAAGGTGGAGAGAGAAAACATCTCAGCCCGGTCCGCCATCTTCTTCCAGAAATGACTCTAAAGTGACTGCAGATAATCACAAAGCACAGCCCATTCACAGCTAGAGGGTGCAGGCAAACGGGATCTGGGGATGATGATCAGCGAAGATTGTTTTTTTCCCCTTGGCGACACTGCGGATGTCACTAACAAAATGAACTAAACCATACAGATACGCGAGATCATAAATCCAGAGAAGCTACGCTTAAAATACAAGATAAAGGATTTTAAAGGCGATGTGTTTTGTTTTTTTCTCCCCCGGTGTCCAGGAACGATACGCAGCACATAGACACACCTGCAATGATCTTGAGCTACATGGTACCAGAGTACATATAGAATGCATATAGCAACAGTGGCAGAACAACGCAAGCGCAGCCTCTTTCGCCTAAAAAGGACGCACAATCGAAACACACAGCTCCTCCGGCAACACGTACAGCAAGTAGCGTTACAGAGCTGCTAAAGCATTGCAACTGGGTTCAGGAAACAGCACTGCGGAAAATCATATTACAGATACTACTTTAAAATAATAGCTACACATCCCCGTTATCCGTCTCGTACTGGCATTGTTATACCTTGCCGATTATTATTTTTCATCGAAAGTTCTAAGTTATCCTACATATATCTTTACATATTTTTATTTAGGAATATAACACTTTAGTCCACAAACACAAAATGTCAAGGACAGCAAGCTAGTCCACATGACTTACTTAGAGGGGCCTCTATAATACGTTGTCACACCTATTAAAGTGAACATGGGCGACTGATCTGATCTGATTTGTAGTCGACACAGAATATAAAAATCCAGAGACATGGGAATTCAACCAATACATTTCCAAACAAGTGTGTCTTCATAAACACTATAATATGCTGTAATACGATTTTAGTACAGACTGCAGCTAATCCGAAATAAATGTATATAGTCTTAATATTGGTATATGATTGAATATAACTGTAATAATTGTATTGTGTATTTATAGCATAAAGCTCTAATAATAATAATAATACCACCCATACGAACAAATTCACATACATGCTAAATAGTGGCCAAGACAATGTTGTATTGTGTTTTTAACGGCTTTTTCCATTAAAGCTTAGCAACAGAGGATTCTAGCTGCACCAGCTTCAAAACCACCGATCAAATGGTTTGAATTAGTTGAAATGCGCATTGGCCACTCCTCATAGGGGAAACAAATAGGAACATAAGCTTCTTGGTTTAATGACGCCAGCAGCATTTGTTACCGCAATGACATCGACAGCGAGGACACGGTGTCTATCTACCCACAGTAACAGTGGCACCAAATGTATTCAGTTAACCCAAGTTTTTATATCCACAGTTATACTGAATACGGCATGAGGTTGCTTGGCTTGGGGGAATATCCATACACTCTATGGCTTACCTTGCCGACGTGAGAACAGAATGCTGGTAGTGGCACAGAACAAGTCATGGGGTACACAATGATGAAAAAACAAAATGCATATAGGGAGCGCTTTGTGCATACCACATAGTTAATTGCCAATGTGTTTGAGGTCTCAGCGGACTTAATACATTAAGTTACGTACCCGTGTGCTACTGGCTTCAACAGCGCCACAGAAGTGCATTTTGTGTGTGTGTGTATTTTGTCATTGTGTTCGCCTTTGCTTGTTCTGTGCCAGTACCAAACATCAATCACTCTGGTTGACTTCATGCCAGCCCTGTATATTACTGAGGTGTTTGGATATTTCGTAAAGCTAAAACACTTAACTTATGTTTACTTGTATAGACTTTACTGTCTGGATATTATCGTGACACTGTATGCACATTTGTTATCAGAGTTCAGATACACTCGTTTATAATAATAAAGCATCTGTCAAATGTTTAAATGGCTGATTTGACAAACCGAATTGAAAATGCATGGAGTAGTCAGGAGCTGTCCAGGAACAGAGGTGCTGAATTTGTTTAGCTAGTTCCACCTACCGTTTACCTGGTCACACGCGCGGTGATTATTCCGTTTTCATTAATGGGCTGTAAACACTTTTTAACAGCAAAACATTAAATATAATGTAATAATTCCGGATAAATAAAAACACAGAATTTATGCAATCCAGGGTGATTCCCTCGTGCTGTAAATAACTCTAAAAAACAATCCCGTAGTGGTTTTTTACAGCTTGTACAGTTGTGTACAACTAATACAAGGCATAGACATGCTGTTAATTACATCACCAAAACTGTAATAAGACATTTCATAATAATAATAATATTAGCAACATTGAAATATCACATATATCACAGTAGACAGTGGAGAAAAACTAGTGTGACTTACAATACTGACCTCTACTAAGAATCAAGTATCTTTTGTTAACTATTCAATTTGTTAGACTGTCCTTATTTTTATATTTCCATTTTTATCCGCTCGTAATTTTACAAAAATTAAGTCAAATAAGTTTGAAAGTGTATTTTAATGGAAGACAGAAAAAAAAGCAGTAGACACTACTGATAATAAAACAAAAATACTTCAAGCAAGAGCTTTCTGATAATGATCATTGACACAGCATTGTAAGAGCTAGTATTATTTTTTTTCTGCCAGTAAAAGATCCACGTATGCACCGATAATGAGGTCCTCTTTTTTCACCCCCAGTTCTTCCATCAGTTTGAGAGCAATAGATTCTCCATTCTCCAGGCTTAGGCCATCGTTTAGCACCACCTGCAGGTATTATATATGTATGACATTCAAAATCTGGAGAATGCATCTACTGTAGTTGTTTTTTAATTCACCTGAAGTAATCGCCTTGACTCAAGCAAAGATAGAATTAAAAATACATGTGTACAGTGGAGTTTAGAACAGAAGAAACAGGCCGTTAAATACAGCTATTCTCGTTTTTGTTGAACAAGCAAAGCATATGTAAATGAAAGGGGGTTTGTTATGGGTTGATATTACGGTACTCTCGGAACACAATTTCTTTTCATTCTTTTCATTCTTTTTGACATAAAAAAGCAACACTGCACGTGGGTTTTGGTATATTCTGCACATTCTCACTTAAAACAGCCAACAAGGGCTTTGAAGAGAAAGGACCAGTGTCACTGCAGGTATATTTGGGCTTTGTTCGTGTCTATATAAATGTAATATACCGTATGGTCAATTGCAACAAAAGAGAACTTAGGGCTCCAATTTTCGTACAAGTCATGTTTTTTCCGTAACTGGGACACAGCCCAGTATGCAATACGATTGGGTTGCAATGAGTTTATAACATGCAATGTACAGAACTCTTTCATCACTGGAGAGAGTTAACAAGGTGTCAGTTTACCCATACCTGTAGAACCTGTAGAACTGAAAAGAAACTTAACCAATAGTTAAAATTAGACAAACAATTTTTAAAGCTTCTTTTCAGTCATACTCAATACAATCCAGCTGACAGGACTTTTGCAGAATGCATTCAGGTAAGTTAATGTTTGCAGAATGTCAATGTATTGTATTTGATTTTCAAGCAATTTGTTTTAATACGATGACAAAACACATCAAGGGATTCTATTCCGTTGAGTAACAAGTTAGTACAGCACTGGAATACCGTAATGTGTTTTACAAACCTCTAGGGGGCAGAACACTGACACAGTGTGGTCGTCGTCATTGAGAGCGCCTTTAAAACCTACCTGCAGACTTTTTTGAGGCATTTGGTTCATTGCAATTGGTACTATAGTGCAGACTTTATCATTACTACTGTCCTCAGTAATAAACACAGGATCATTCACAGGTAGTACGCTACTTTTAGTTTGTTGCAATTGACCATTAGTGTTACTGTTTATTTAATACAAAAGCTGGCAGTATATAAAAAAAGAGCTCAGGTTTAAGTATTTAATTACCTGTGAATTTTTGCAGAATGTCAGACAGGAAAGTGCTGATTGATCAGCTCTCAGCTGACATACATTAAGGCAACTAACTGAGCTGTTAAGAAGACAGGTAGCTGAGAGTAACAGGATGGATGAGTAGGTATCTAAAGGCAATAGGCTTTCTGGTGGAGGCTGATACAGACTCTGTCAGTTTAGTGCTGACACAAGTCACATTATTTACATTTAGTTTAACCTTGTTTTTGTTCACACCAGAAATGCTGTTGCACTTATCACCATTATCCTTTGAAGCAGTGGAAAATAACTTAGTGGGTCGAGCTGTGCCTGGACCTTTGAGGTGGAGAAGAGGTCTGGGAGGCAAACTGAGATTTGTGCTCTAGGTAGCGATCATCCAGCATGTGGGCATCACGCTGGAGACTGCCAGGCTGGTCGAAAGAGGGGAAGCACAGCAATAACACTGCAGTGTGTGCACAATACAACAAAACCCATATGCAGGGTCTTACTGTGTCACACACATTTTCAGTGATTGTTCACATACAAGAAAACAAAAGTGACTACAGCTCTCTGTAAAAAGACAGAGAGTCAGAGGATCTTAGGTACCTCTAGCTCCATAAAATGCCCCAGCCCCTCCACTGTATCCACATGGACCCTCGTCTGCCCCACCATATAAAGGAGACGCTCTTTCTTCACAACTCCCATGATGCCCAAAGCATCTGCAAGCACTTTCTAAAAATACAAGCATAAAACAAAATTAAATTAAATTAATATATGCATTAAAAATGTTAAAAGAACCCACTACATCAATTATTTTTATTGGGACAACTTGCCTGTATAACCCCTATTAGACCTGAGGCTTACTTAAAGCATTGTAACAACATAACTTTATGCTATTACATCAGCCTGACAGAAAATGTATTGTGCTTACTGTTAGACCATCTGGGTCAGTTGTGGGCGAGATGGAATAATTACAAAGCTTTGGTCCATCCACATCTGGGCGTTCATAGAATAGCAACTGTCCACTACCATTCTGCTTGGAAAAAAAATAAAAATTTAACTGTACATAAAACTCCAAAATGTTTCTAAAAACATAGTCATTTGTTACTTACCAAGAAATTCCGAAGTTTTAGGCGTCCTGTGAGGACCTTAAAGAAGGTGTCTTGTTGCGTAATTATGTGTCCTTCTGATTTGTTGAGTTGCTTTGCATTTTGTATCAGCTGCTGTAAGTCATGCACTTTAGCTTTGATCTCCATGTTGGAGGGCATTTCTGCAAGACAAATACTGAAATTTTAAAACATTTAGCTTAGTCAATACATTGCATACACAAACGATACTGTCAACTTTTTCTGAAAGCTGGTAGAGTTAACATTCATTGAATTAAACTGTAAACTGGTGCACCATTACTGTTAAAGAGTTCGTGTCTTTTTCCAGGGTGCAGATTAAGTTATTAGAGAACAGGGAGCTTGTCCACGGACCAAAGTACACCAAAGTTGCCAACTACCTGATTCGACCAGCATACCTCAGGTGATCATTTTACCTCAGCAAAATAATGTATATTAAAACGTAATGTTTATGTGCACGCCACAGGAGTCACTTGGTGTACTACCAGTCACTGCAGCCAGCGAGGGAGTTGTGCAGAAATGTGTGATCTTTGCATCTAAAAAAACAGATTAAAGTAAGGAAATAAATAACTACCGCCCCGTTTGAAATTCCAGCAATAATGAGCACAGGGCTGGTAGTTGAAAAGGAAAATGTTGGTTTGCAAAATAAATCCCTCCGGCCACAATTTATCTTCCAATCTGCGCGCCTTTGTTTGACAGATGACGTTATTAAAACGCTACTTCTCAGTGGATACCCACCTTCACGTGTCCTTGCACTCACCCGGCACTGCATGCGGAAGTAAAATGTTGTTTGCAATTGGACAATGCAGGAGTACGTCACATCTCAACTCATCTGTTGTCTGAAACACAGTTGTTCCCCCTATTTCTGCTGTGTAACCTACTACGCCATCTGTGACACAACAGGGGCCATGTTTAAAATTACTTAGTATGCTTATTCATACACCACTGCTGAATTTTTCCACGAGTGCTTCGTAACATCAGAACATGTTTTTCCTCAATTTGCCCCGCCCACTTTTCAAGCCCTTCTTTTTGCTGTTTGCTATTCGTGGACATTATTACCTTGTTCATTATTGGATGTGTCTAAAGCTCTCATAGAAAGAATGATTGGTTAAGAGTGGCAGTCGTTGTTGCGTTTTTGTCGTCACTACCTAGTTTCAAGCTTGCGTGTGAAATTGCCAATGCTGAGGTCGTGAGTTTAGCATTAGCGGATAAATACTGTAGTTACAAGGATATCTACTGAAGAATAGGAACGAAGCAAAGAACATTATCTAATTATAGAGGACACCAAGGACAGCTTACAGAATACGTATTCGTTATTATTATTTACTTTATTTTTTATATTGACCATTTAAGAATGATCAAGTCTGAGTTTAATTTGAATATATAAAACCGCTGTATGAAGAATAATAAAAAAGACATTTCGTACAGATTAATTTGAAACGTTCTGTGTTTAAGTCTAATAGGTATTTCAGCCTACATTATTAAGACAATTCAGGAGTAGAGCACTGGTAACTTCATTTTAATCATTTTTTTTTTTTTCCTACAATATGCAATCTTCTGGTGGTGGAGGACATTTAACTTTGAGCACCAGTGACGGGGTACTTGTTAATTCAGTTAAACATGCTTGCAGAAACAGGTTAAATACAGGAGTGAATGCAGAGGACCCAGATTCCATTGTGTCTCAGGTGGGTGATTCTCGGCGATGTGAAGGAGTCGATCCAGGTCATTTGAAGGCTTCCAGTACAAGAGCTGGCAATGCTGACGGTTCCTGTGTGGAAGATGACTCGGAAGACGAGTCGCACAAGGATGGGCGAACCGAGGAGGTGGACAGGGTTACGAAAGTTAGGGCATACGCCTGGTGTAAAGAATTCCTGTCTGGATCATGGAAACTCATTTCTGAAGATGATTTTCAAATTGGTATTATCAGGTATTTTTAAAATTTATTTTCCTAATAATACTAATTCAATAGACCCGTATTGTTCGTAATTTAGAATGAGCATTTGCGTAACATTAAGAACACGTAGTGTGCTGTAGTATACAAATAATTGTTTAAAAAAAAAAAAAAAAGGTTTCAGATCATGGTAAATCATGCCCGCGGGGTGGAGTACAATCACCACATCACTTACCGCGATGATGACTCAACCATGGCATTAGTTAAGGAAGGGCCTTACAAGCACAAATAAACATGACAGATAAGCCTTGCAATTATGCATAACATGGGATTGGCTTAATGGGATTGCTGCTCAGTCTGTAAACTTTAGTCTGCAGTTTCACATTAGTCCTCAAGGATACGGCAGCATGTAAACTGATTTGTGCATTTCCTGGCTCTTCCGCATTGCAGTGTCTGGAGTAGATTTGTATTATGATTTAAAAGATTATTAGCTTCTGAATTGGTCTGATTACCCCGTCACCCCTTACTTGGATTGGTCCATTCATGCAGGCGTGTTCTGTATTTAATCTTCCATTTATTGGTAACTCATTAGCTGTCAGCACAAATTTGGTATTTGTAGTAGTGGCAGGAAACACTTTAGTAGGTTATTATAGTATAGCATAGCCTACTTGTTTAACTTGCTTCAGATTGTGAACACGATCAATTTTGTGGTATGTCTGACAAGGTACAGTTGACCTAACCTTTGACCAGGTTTTGCATGCTTAGTACAATGTGGAGTGTTTAAGGACTTTAATCCATAAGAAATTATGTGTAGACTAATGCTTACTGTGAACCATACTGTAGTTCATATTGAAATACAGAAAGCTGCCTTGCAGTAGTTGTGTCGCAGAAACTGGGGTTATAAAAACACTATAAAGAAAGCTATACATAAGTAAAATCATGTGGAGCAAAATGTCGATGGGGTTTAAAATCTACACCGACTGGTCAAAAAATTAGAAAATACAATTTGTGAATCTCCTAATCTACGTACCACAGATACTTGCAGCATATTGTGACAAACTGCAGACCGACTACAGTACAGTGGCCAAAATCATAGACACATTAAACATTGGACACTTGCTCCCACTCGATGCACGGGGAGCTTGGCATTGTAGCAGGTCATTATTTATTTATTTATTTATTTATGCCAAGTCATTGTAACCGCATATCTACTTCTAGACTATGTAGCCTTCATCTTAATTTGAAATCTGGTATTCATTATTAGCCAGTACTTTGTCAGACTGAAAATATCTGGTATCTTGTACTGCTGGTCGCTACATTTTTATTAATGCGGGTCTTTTTGAATACAGAACTGTTTCAGATTGGATTCGTTAAATAGCTAAATAGTACATTGTTATGAATAGCAAACTAAAGACATACATTTGTTTTAAAAGTGAATGCATCATTCAGCTGGATCGCCTTTTAATTTCCAGCAGGAGATATCTGTGTATATTGACATGCTGACTTCGATCTTCAATTTGTCTCCTTTAGTGGTGGATTAAGTAACCTGCTGTACCTGTGCTCTCTACCGGACCATGTGCTCAGTGTTGGAGAGGAGCCTCGCGAGGTTCTGCTGAGAGTTTATGGAGCTATTTTACAGGTCAACACCACATACACTAAAATATTCAGTGGAAAACATGGAAATGTTGAAAGTGTCCAGTTCTTTTAAGAAATTAATAGAGCTGTGGAAAGGATATCATTTAGGCCTAATACTTTATAACCCATGTTTTGTAGCAAGTGTTATGTTTCTACCATATGAACTTTTGCATGCAGTGGTTACATCAACTGAAGCAGGCCCTGAACATGGTTTTAATACTTCACTTCTTTACTTTACTGGTGAAAAATTACATCCCTTTAATGACATCCTTTCTTCCAAGTAAAAAATATCAGACATATCAGATGCCTCTCCAGATTAACCATCATGCATCATTGCTGTCATGTGATTGTTCATTTATTTTGGTTTGTCCCCAATGTACATGTTAATAATACTTATTGTTACACATAACCAAAAACTAATACACCTCCCATTTGTTTTCATGTCTAGGGGGTCGATTCCCTTGTTCAGGAGAGTGTGATGTTTGCAATACTAGCAGAACGGGCTCTGGGACCACGGCTCTATGGGATCTTCCCTGAGGGGCGGCTGGAACAGTACATTCCGGTATGAAGCCCTACTTCCTGACTCTCACAACGTCCATAGCAAACACATAAACTAAATTGCTTTTAGATTTCAAATTTGTCAACTTTCTTTGATGAAAACTAATCCACGTCTGGGAGGTTACTCTGAGCACCTCTGAGGACAGCTGAGTTCTAGTCCCTGAATCATGCTTTACATCTGCTTTCCTCTCTATACAGGGTTATTTTATGTTGAATCTTCGTATTCCTCTTTTCTGTGTATTTCCAGAGCAATCGGTTATTGACGGAGCAGCTACGAGTTCCTGATCTGTCCGGGGAGATTGCTGTGAAGATGTCCCGGTTCCATGGGATGGTCATGCCCTTCAACAAGGAGCCCAAGTGGCTGTTTGGGACCATAGAGAGGTATGACATCCGTACTAAGAAGTAATAGTGCCTGCTTTATTCCCTTCTCCTTCACCGTCACTGGAATACTTAATATAACCCACCACTTGAAATTGTTCAAATAATTATGTAAAGGTTCTGCTGGGGTTTTAGATTTTAAGCTGTACATATTTTTTTATTTTGGTATATTTTAGCATCTGTCAAAACCTTTAAAATGTATAGAAACATCATTTATAGTAAAGTGATTAGCCTTGTAAATATGTAATATACATTTCTCCTATGTGTCACAGATATTCAAATGTTTTTATTTTTATTTTTTTATATTAAACCAGTATCCAGAAACATAAGAATACTAGTACAAAATATCTACAGAAAGCCAAATGTAACACAGAATGGATCATCCATATGAAGATGTGATCTCTACAGATCTAGAAGGTGCATAGCATAGAGCTTGTTGTTTTATAAATATCATTATTATTAATATGATCCCCAGGTATATGAAGCAGATTTTGACATTGAAATTTACCAAAGAAGCCCATTTGAAAAAGTTCAACAAACTGATGAAGTACAACCTGCCTGCAGAGATGCAGAGCCTGAGGTAAGCTGGGAATGGTAGTAAGCTTATGAGGAGGAGGGTTAGTGTAAGGAGTCAAACTGAAGGAAACATGACATCTATTATCTGGTGGAGGTGTGTGTACACAATTAGTTTTTCATATATCTAGAGAATCAGCTCTTTGTGAAACTTGCCAAGGCCCTCCTTAAATATCAGTTATGTGGTATATCTAGGGCTCTTCATTTTTGGTTTTTATTTTTGGTCACGTGATGTCCCTTTTTAAAGTTATATTGAGCCAGCGCTCAATAGAATTAAATTAAACTCTTGGAAAAGCGTTGATTGTGAAACCAGATCACTTCAGTTTTTTCACCCGTAACTTGAATGGGACTATGATTATGATCATTGATAATGTAAACAAAAAAAAGGCAGCTCCTTATTTTTAATTGAAACCGAACACAAAAAGTGAGTTCCGCTTTCGAGTTCCTGGGTGTAAAGAGGAAACTGGCTTGGTCGTGGGATCGGAGGACGCCCACTGAAACTTCGGTTCTTCTGAGCTGTATGGGGAATTGCTGCGGTGATGGGGGAAAAAAAGAATTGGACATTCCAAATTACGGAGAAAATCTTGGTAAAATAATTGGGCACTCTAAATAAATGTAAAAAAATCTCATTTTTACATGTATATTTATGGGATAAACAATGAGAAGTGTTGAATCGGTAAAAATAATTCAACCTTTCAAGTACCGTTAGGCACGAGAAACTGTGGATTCTTTTTCTTGCCGATTCAACACTCGAACTTGAGTTGCTTATGTCACTTAAAACATTTCTTCCTAATTTGATACTTGTTCCATAACAAGGTTCAATTCAGTATTCATTTGGTAATTGGATTTGGTTTTCGCTCCTTTGTACACTTAGTTCAAACTGTTAAAATGTTTCTCTCTCACATTGCAGCACTGTTGCCATGAGTTTGAAATCCCACTTCACACAGACACAAGTGTCTGTTGTAAGTGAAGATAGTAGTAGCGAGCACAATGTTTTAGATCTAGAACATGAAAGTGGCATTAGAAAAATAAAATGCAAAAAACAAAGGCATGTGAACCGGGAACAGAGAGGAAAGTTATTGATAGTGTTGCTAAACCTAAAACAGATGCAGACCTAAATATCATTGCAAGCGATCGGTTTTCGAGAAGTAGTACACAAGCGGGCTGTGAGCTTGTTTGAACAATGTTTAAAGCCAGGACCGAAAAGCAAAAGCTGAGTTTAAATCTAACGTCCGTGTAATTGAGGTTTACAAAGTCATGATGAAATTGCTTTTGTTACTGAAAAAAGATTTAGTTCTTGCTGTTTAAATGAGGAATGGAAAAACTACATCTCCCAGAATACCATAGCTATCCAAGACCACTGATTCATTGACAATCAGTTAAACTAATACACCTGGTTGTAATTTAACAAGTCAGTCAAGTATAAAATGACAGGTTTCAAAGGCAAAAGTTATCTGTGGGAAGTAAGGAAGTAAGTATAGACCTGAATGCGGTGTATGTTAAAAAAAACAAAGTACATTAAGTTTGTGATTTGTGTATTTAAAGGCAGGAAACCAGATTAGCGTCTGACCAAAGGTACAGTAGGGTTTAGTTAGTTAGCACTCCAAAACATGAGCTAGGGTTTAATTTTGTTTTGTATTGTTTGTTAAAAGAAGCCGTGTTTCCACTGAAAAAGAGACACTGTGGAAAAATAAACAGGCATGTATCATCCTGTTTAAACCCATCCTGTGTTGTAATTATGAGGAAAAAAAAAGTTTGACATTGTTAATGTATAATTGTATTGCCCTACTTTTATCAAACAATATGAAATACTAAATTGAAATCGCAATCCCTTTTCTAAGTGTTATGTTTGGAATGTGTAATATGAATTAACTAATTGTCGGAATGATTTTTGCTCAATAAAATGGTATTTGCTTTTCTGTTGAAATGTTCTGACTCGCTGTGGTTTCGTTAACGAAGCCACAGATTTCTGTGGATTCGTAGCACTAAACTGTGGATTTATTAATAAACAATATATCTGCCCTGCACTCCACTTCTCTTCAAAGCCACTCGGCCACTTTTAGTTAGTAGATTTGTAGAATTAATCAATCAAAAGGTCAGTGTGACGTCACAGAAATCTTTTAATCGTTGGATAAAGGTCACACTGATCTTTTTCATGTTACTAATGGCTATAATATTGAATTTACCAGCATGGCGTGGAGTAATTGTCACTGACATGCGTGTTTTTCTTTATAAACAGAAGCTAAGTCTCTGGATTTTTTTTGTGATAGGTGGTATGCTGTAAAACAGTGGTTCCCAGTCTTGGTCCTGGGGACCCCCTGTTTCTGCTGGTTTTCATTCCAGCTGAGCTCTCGCTTTTTAATTGTTTTCAGCTCTTAAAGAGTTGCAGATTTCAAGTTAGCTGTAACATTTTATAAGTAACTTGAACTCTGCAACTGTTTAAGAGCTGAAACAATTAGAAAGGTCTAATTTAAGCAAATGATCAGTTCAATTAAGAATCTAGTTTAGTAATTGAGAGCTCAGGTGGAATGAAAACAGCAGACGCAGGGGGTCCCCAAGACCAGGGTTGGGAACCACTGCTCTAAAGTCATGAATATGGTTTGAGGATAACACTGGTGTCAAATGGTGTCAACATTAGTAGATCTCAAAAGTTTATCTATGTGGTGGCTTTTTTCACTTTCTAAATTAATTTGTTTATTATTTGGTTTTTATTTGCAGAGCTCTTCTTGAGTCAACTGCTTCTCCAGTGGTTTTCTGTCATAATGATGTGCAAGAAGGTAAGAAAAGAGAGCACATCATATTTTAGCTTAGTCGGTTGGCAGGCAGGAGTCGCATAATCTATTCTTTGCTGCAGTTGTTGAAAGGTTGATATGTGGGGGAACCAGAATGTATTTGTTGTGATGTAAAACCTGCAAAGGGAGGCAGCTAAGAATGCAGGCATTAATTGCTTTGCACTGACTGTCAGTCTAATAAATCGGCTGTGTCAGTGGGAGGAGCAATGTGCAAACCAACCAGGAGTCCCTGACATTCTCTAAGAGCATCCCACTGTCTGTATAGCCAACATCCAACCGAAAGCATTCACGTTTTGCTTATTTTGCAAAAGCTGCAAATGTTTCTCCAAAACAATGCATTTCTTCTACAACAATACTGTTTTTGTTAGAAATTAACATTCACAATTTAAATAATGGGAGACACAGGAGTAAAATGTCGAAAGGTCCAAAATAATGTCATGTATGATCTAGCAAAATAATGTCATGTATGATCTAGCAAAATAATGTCATGTATGATCTAGCAAAATAATGTCATGTATGATCTAGCAAATTGTTGGGATCTTCAACTCTGGGCCTCCAATACCCCCAAGCAGTCTTTATTTTTTTATTTTATTTTTTTTTATTCGGTTTGCTTTGCTTTCTTTTTTTTCTTTTAAATTTGTATTGCAGTCTGGTAATGAATACAGCCTCTTAGCAATCAATGAAGCTACACACTGTTTAAAGTCTCATGCGCGCCAGAAAACCATGTATATTCAAAACACATTTAGTTCCTGGTTGAAATTAAAGCTTGGGCCATTGGGGGTACGTACTTGTGTGAGCATTGTGTAAAAAGTAAATGCTAAAGATATTATTTTGAAATTTAATAAACATTTTAAAAATATTTTATTCTGCTGTTTCCTCACAGTACACATGATTTTCTCAGCCCTTTATTCTAACTTGGCTGGAGTCACTACTAAGACTATAGATGTAAATAAATGTGTTTTTGACTGCATAGATTTTCTTTTAATCTTTAATCTTTCTCTCTTGTTCCAGGTAACATCCTTATGCTGGCTGATCAAGATCCCTCTTCCAAAGAAAAACTTATGCTCATAGACTTTGAATACAGCAGCTATAATTACAGGTGAAAATGAAGAACTTTTTAATATTGTCATGCAATAACAAACCCACCAAATCCATACTCTTCCAGAGCCCAGTAATATAATAAAGGGGCACATTGTTTGGGAAGGAGATCATTAGAGAGGGAAAAGAGGGATGAAATATGTGTGCAAACAGGTAGCGTGCAAAATTTCGCTATATCAGGTGGTTACATCTAGGAATGCGTCCAGCTGGGTGTTCATCATAATAAAAGAATATAACAAATCAGAAAAGCCTGATGTATCTCTTGATCTTTGTACTAAAGCAAGCCTTTGTTTGTGTTTTCAGGGGTTTTGATATTGGCAACCATTTCTGTGAGTGGATTTATGACTATACCTACAACCAGTGGCCCTTTTTCAAAGCTACACTAGAGAACTACCCAAGCAGAGAGCAACAGGTAAGATACTCAAAAGATACTTTTGTATAAAATAATCTGTGCTTTGGTGTAAACATAGAGGATATGACGTGGAAAACCGCGACATACGGTATTTCTGTCATTGGCGGATGTGCCGATAACAAACAAGCCCTTGGATGAGTCAGTGAGCTTACTAGTCACAAATTAATAAAGACATTTAAAACAAATGCATTGGTTACTTTATCTAGTTATTCATCCTATTTTATTTGAATCTCATATGTAATGTTTAAATTTTCTATAAATAAAATATCAGTAACAATATTGTAGCTCCCCAAAGTGATTTGAAGGTACTTACGGTAATCTATCACTTTTTACAAGGCAATAGTACAGAGTAGACAGAACGAAGCTTGTCCCTTCCTACAGGTGCTGGTGTAGAGTAGTGCATTCTCTTCTATTAAAATATCCTCAAGTAAGTTAAATTATGCTTGTGATTTACAGCATTAATGCTTGTGATTTACAGTATTAATGCTTGTGATTTACAGCATTAATCTCATTCCTTCAGGAAATCTGAAAAAGATGACTTTCTGAGAGCTGCAAATACTTTAAATGTCCTGCAAATGGTTTCTTTTTCATTTATTTATCTTTTACTTGAAATATGTAACATGCAAATATGGAATACACTTTTCATTTTTAAATAGTTTTCCTTTGTTTCCCTTCCCTTGTGTATGGGTTTAGGTGCGTGTTTGTGGCAATAGAGATAGGATCCTGTATAGAACAATACCAGGATCTTACTGTATGTGGTGTTGACATTATCAATCATTTGAATGTTGTTCTTCTTTTAGTTGCATTTCCTTCGTCACTATTTGTCTGAATTTTCTGGGATTAAGGGAGATGTAGAACGTGACGATCTAGCAAAGATTGAAGAAGAAATGATTATTGAAACTAACAGGTAAAGACCTCTTCATGTGTCAGTTGACATGACAATAGTTCCTCTTTATGTCAGTTCTAATGGTCATTGTGGTAAATTGAGGGTTCACTTTGGAAGAGACTAACGTATGTGGTTACTCCCCTTACCAACCAACAACTTACACAATGACTTGTGGAAAAGGAGTAATTAATTGTGTGTTTTGTGTAATTCTTTGCTTTAGATTTGCATTGGCATCCCACTTCTTGTGGGGTTTATGGTCCATTATACAAGCTAAGTTGTCTACAATAGAGTTTGGGTACATGGTAAGTACCTGAATTATTTATTTTAATGACTATTTTATTTATGTATTTATTTATTTATTTTATTTATATAGCACCTTATGTCATAGACCCCAAGGTGCTTTACAGAACACATAAAACAAACAGCAGAATAAAACATTAAAATGGCATAAAGATAATAAAAAGACTATTTCAAATAAAAGTAAATACATTTCCAATCATATTAAAAAAAAAAAAAAAAGAAATAATAAAGACTATAATAAAAAGGCCTGTGTATATAAATAAGTCTTCAATCTTAAAAACAGCTCCTGTAAATAACTGGGTGCTAATCCATTAAGGGCTTTAAGTTAAAAATAACATCTTAAAATCAATTTGAAACTGCACAGGAAGCTAGTGTAAGGAGGCCAAGACAGGAGTAATATGTTCACCTTTTCTGGTTTTAGTTAGAATTCTTGCAGCAGCATTCTGAATAAGCTGCAAGCGAGACACCAAATACTTTGGAATCCCCCAGTATCCTGTGTATATATTCAGCAGAGGGAAAGAAACAATCATTCCAAGGAAGGAATCATTTGCATTATAACATCATCATTCCTAACCAATCCAAGTGCAAAAAGATAAAAATGCTTGCAACCGCTTCATAATTGAAATATATATTCAAGGAAGAAAAACAAACAAAAAAAAGTTTCTCGTAAATTTACTTTCATGAATGTACCAGCTAGTACGCTTTATAAGTAAAACCTGTCCCAATTTAAAACATTTAAGAATAAGTCATTAATAAGGACATTTTCTATTTTATAAAGTGTATCCATGCCGTACATTTAAAAACATTGTTGCTTATTATATTTAATGTTTCAGTGCCATTTTAGTATAAAACACAGTAGGACATTGCACTGACCAGTAATTGTCATTCATTTGTTTTAACTCTTTTTTTGTTTTTGTTTTAAAACTTTTTGTTTTTGTTTTTCAGGATTATGCACACTCTCGATTTGACGCCTACTTCAAACAGAAAAAACTGTTTGCATAGCAGTTCTATTTGTATCAAGGGGACCCTTCAAAAAAGACAAGAATCTGAATTTCAATTTCTAAAGCAATCCCCTGTTCCACTGGATTTATATTATTATTATTATTATTATTATTATTATTATTATTATTATTATTATTATTATTATTATTATTTTTATTTATTTCTTAGCAGACGCCCTTGTCCAGGGCGACTTAGTCGTAAACAAAAATACATTTCAAGTATAAAAATACATATTCCAGTTCTGTGAATGTATAATCTTCAGTGTTAGGCTTTTCCATTATTTTATTTTTTTTTAATAATTTAGTGGTCGCCAATTATTTTTTATTGTTTTCTCCCCAATTTAGTAATGTCAAATAATTTTTTTTTTAGGCTCAGCCACACTGCAGACTCACTATGCAGCCACCCAGAGCTACAGTGTCAGAGGACAATGCAGCCCCGGCAGTTTACAGGCAAGCCGCAGGCCCGGCCAGAACAGGGGTCGCTGGTGCGCGGTGAGCCGAGGACATCCTGGCCAACCTAGCCCTCCCTCCCCCAGGTGGCACTCGGCCAATTGAGCGCCGCCCCCTGTGAGCTTCTGTCCTCGGTTGGCAAAGGAATAGCCTGGACTCGAACCGGCGATGTCCAGACTATAGGACGCATCCTGCACTCTACGTGGAGCGCCTTTACTGGATGCACCACTCGGGAGACCCCAGGCTTTTCCATTTTATTTTGAATTTGTTTTTGCTTAAGTGGTCATTAAATATGAGACGTGCATTTAGAGCTTGTGCGCAGCCTGGACTCTAGACCTAACAATGGAGTGAAACATGGAACCAAAAAAAAGCACAATGCTTAACGACAATGTACTGTAAAACATAGTGGGGAAACAAAGCATGCCGTAGATTCGTCCTTTAAAAATAACTCGTCCGCTTCGTAGTATATGAGCCAAGCAAATGAATTCTTAGGCAACATCCATTCATATTTTTTGTAACTGTTAAGTAACTTTTTGTTTGTGTCCTTGTTTATATGTCAAGATAAAAATACTGTAAAAAAACAAAACAAAAACAGCACCCTTGATACACTGCAAGCGTAGCACCCATTTTATTTGTGCCATTCGTTATTGTCAGCTACTTGTGCGATGGATGTCCATTTAATTGATAACTTAAACAGCTGCTATTTTGAGTTTCTTGAAAATACTTGGTTGTTGATATATTTTATTTATGTATTGTTTTTGTATCAATTTAACCATTTAACCATCAATGCACACTTGCTGACACATAGTCCATACACAATTATTTTTTGTTGAGTTGTCTGTTGCATTCCCATGTTGCATTGATACTGTTCACAGATAGGGGACCAAGAATTGTAGAATTTAGAATTTATAACAATCAGTATGGATCTTCTTCACTGCCCATGATAAACACAGTACCTGTATTTGTGAGTGTGCTGCATGCTTAATGATTCATTGGAATAGTGAAATAACCCTAAACATTATTAGTGCAAGGTTTGAAAGCATATAATCGTGCATATTTATGTGGTGCTGTGAAGTTGTAGTGTGCTAGTCGTGTTTTCTTAATTTAATTTTAATTATTCTTATTTCAGCCTAGAATCTCTTCAACTGAGAAAAAGCTTTTTTTTCTTTTTTTCTTTAATTTCAAAAATTCAAGTCAATGATGTTAGTCTGTTTTTTTTAATGTTTTCAAAGCCTTGTTTTACACATACAGTAGTTACTGTAGGGCACTTTGTGGATGTACAACAGTATCGTTGATGAATGTTATAAAATCATTTAGGTATACTATTGCTTGTTTGATAAAAGCCCAGCATAACCAAAGGCTAGGCTAAGAGCTTGAATCTCATGAGCTTCTATCACAGTATGTCTGTTATCATTCGAGGCAGATTTAATCGTGTGTATTGTGTTGCTCTTCTGATTAACATGTCCGGGGCCTGAATAAAATTCAAATGTTGCCACTGTATAACTTTCATATTCCCAGTGACCGATATTACACAGTGTGAAGAAGAAACAACTGGGTGAAAAAATTTAATTCGCTCTTGTGTTGTAGTACATGTAACGTTTAATCGATTCAGCTTTCATCAAACATTCATTCATTTTTAATTCAGTTAGTACCATAGGCGTGAAGACTAAACTTTGCCCATAATTATAGAAATTATAAAACAAAACTTAATGGTTTTGGACAATACCATTTTGCTGCTAGCGCAATTAGTTTGCAAATAAAAATGTCTTTTTTATTTCTTTTTTTATTATTATTATTATTTTTTTGGCTTTAGGACTTTATCAGGCATATCATTTTGCCATGTTGCCATAAAATGGTCTTATCCTAGAATTAATACTACATAGGTATTTTGTGTTCTTCTGATTGCTTCGCTAAAGGGTTTTAGAGGTAAGTGCTACCTGTGGGTACACCTGGATAGCAAAAGTTCAGACAATTGTAAATAAAACACAGGCTGGTGATATCTGACCTATAGCATTCATTATAGAATGTTTTGTTTTTTCAGATATTTGAATCCAACACTTATCTTCTGGTTTCACTGATCCCTCCCTATTCGCACTGATCTTGGAAAGCCTAATGTTAAAATAGTCAAAAATATGTGCTTATCAGGGTCTGTGAAACCAGTCGTATGGTATATATGTCTAAATGTTTGATTTAACTAAGTCTGAATGGCTTGAAAGAGTTGTCTTCTTTGAGAGTTTGTTTGCTCTGCTGCAGTTTTATGTATGTAATTGCAATAAACATGTTCATAATAAAGTAATCTTATTCTTAAGTATTTAAGGTCTTTTCCTTAAAGAAAATATGTTTCATTCTATGGATTTAATGCATGCTTTAATAAGCACTATTGCATTCTCTTTGCAATCAATTAAGTCTACTAATTTAAAACACTGTCATGAAAGAATTCCAAAACACTGATGGCAGTACAAAAAACACAACCGACATGTTTCACACTTTTCATGAGTTTTCAATCAAAACAATTCCTAATTTTCATTTTTGCTGAAATAAGAGAAGATAGGCTTTGTTAGTACATTAGCTAGTCTATAATGGGAATAGAATCAATGATTTACAGAACATGCTGTAGTAGTGATGACTTTTTTTACAATAATTACATTTGTATTGACATGTGGTCATAAACCGGAATAAAATCAAACCTGTTACACAAAGTATCTGCAGTCAGCAGATGCAGTTTCAAGCAATGAAGACATTGCATGATGTCCATCCCTGCACACTGTTTCTTTCCAATCAATGATCCTTCCAGCAACAACACGTGTGTTTCTTTCCATTCCCATGATTGACATTGAGTAAGAGCAGCCGCCTGGCTGCAGGAGGGGTCGTTGATGTGGCTACAACCACGGGACACATTAATACAAAGTACTGTATGTCATAAGGAACGCTGCCAATTTACAATGTGAACACCAAAAAAAATATATAATGTTAAAAAAATAAATTATCACTTTTGCAGGATACAACAAAGATAATGCGTTGTCTACACGTTGCGCTCTAACCCTTTAAATTAAACTGTTTGATTGTGAAATGTATGTCAAAGGTCCTTTAGCACTAAAAACAGCTGTCCTTTTAATCTGAACAAGTATCATGTTTCAGTGTTGAACACTGAGCAGCCTGTAGAGATCAAACAGTTTAAAATAGAAAACCCTCCACTCTAAACTGCTTTTCTTGGAGCAGAAATAGCAGCCCTGTTCGAAGCAACAAGATTGAAGATCACTGAGTCACAGACTTTTTTTTATCAACTCATATCTCCTTTTCAAAATGTGACATTTGCATTTTGTTCCTTTTGGTCTAACGCAAAAAAAAAATTGGATCATTCCAGATCTTGCTGAACTTCTAATTTATGTATCCAGCTCGGTGCTCTACAGTATTGAACTCCTACTGGGTTGCTTCTGTACAGAATGGACTGTTGGATTTATAGTCGGCTGAAAAGGATTGATTCTTCTGGACTGCAGCTCAAGTAATCTGTTGTTGATGGAATTTCATAGAGGCGTATAAAAATTCCTGTGTTATCATTCTGAGCATCTCCTTAATAACTTTTTGTGCTTTATTTTGTTCTTCTGTGGGTTGAATCAGAAACATTTAGAAAAACATCTCCTTTGTGGCAATTTGTAAGGGTACCCTGAAGAACTGAGTTCAAGTAATTGACACAACTCCAATTGGCTTGCTGCAAAGATCCTCTAATGTAGGTTTATTATTTAGCCGGGATATACATTTCATTTAAGGTTAATATCTGAGAAAAGATTTAAAACTATAAGAGATGAATAGACTGATGTGGTGTTTGTCACTGGTGTTGATCTATTTCATACTGGGGCTGAAGTTTTGTGGGGGATGGGTGCAGTGGGTTTTGACTGTTCTCAGGAGCTTCCTGTTCAGTTCAGTCACTTCAGGAAATGACAGCAAAGTCAGCAAAGTGGTGGAATCCTGGGAGAGAGACCCCGCCTCAAGAATCTACTCATGTGGAGATGAGGATGCTTTGGTCACAGTACAGACAAGCACACACTGTTTTCAGGTCATATGCTTATAATTATATTATTATACTGTAAGGTGTGATAACTACCAGGAAATAAATTGAGTTTTGTCTAGGGAGATGCAAAGATTTTATGGAGTGAGAAAGGGAGATGGATTTATTTGATACCAACACAGAAAAGCTTGAATGCTGCACGAATATTTGATACTATCTTTTTATTAAGAAATCAGTGCATGGTTTTTGTTGAAAATGAACCTTTTTGTCCAGGAACAGAAATGTAGCTACTAAATATTGTGTGTGTGTGTGTGTGTCTATATAATATATCATATATTTGTTTTTAAAGGTGGATCTCGGAAAGCTGTCAGAATGCAGCGAGTACTTCAGGGCCCTGTCTCACTCCCGAATGAAGGAGACTACAGAGAACCTCATCCACCTGGACCACATTCCTTCTAGAGCCTTCCACAATCTCCTCGAGTTTACCTTCTGGCAGCACTGGGAGGTCCCTGAAGAAGAGCTCCGGGAGCACATTCAGGTGGGCAGCTACCTGTTGGCCCATCCCTTCCTAGCCAGATGCCTGGCCTTACTTAGGAAGGTCTTGACCCCTCAGAATTGCCAGTCCTACCTGGACTTTGCCAAATCAATTTTCTGTGAGGAGATGCTGAGTACAGTGTACTGCTACCTGAGCACACGCCTGCTAGAAATGCCTCAACTCTACGGCAGCCTGGAACCAGCAGAAAGAGAGAGAATAACTGAACTGAGATCAGAGGGCAACCACCAGCTGTGCGCCTTGAAGAAAGAAAGCATTTGTGCAGGGCGTGACTCTCAAACCGATGAAGCTCGCTATCTGTACCGTTTTTTAGGTGCAGAAGACAGCGGTGACTGGTGCCAGGGATCAAAACTTCCCTTTCTCGCAGATAAATGGAGCTTCAGCACTGCTGTGTTGTATAATTACTTGTTTGTTATAGGGGGTTACAGGCACAAGGTGAAGAAGGGATTTGAGTTCAGGATGGCCTCCTTTCGCTATAACCCCTTCACAGACTGCTGGGATTCTGTGGCACATTTGATTAAGGTAATGGAAAGAAAATATGTGGCCAGGATGCAATTATTTATACCGCACCTCATTTTAAACTAGTGGCATAAGGAAAGCATTCATATAGACACTAACCCACCACCAAGTATTATTAGAGCAAAATAAGTTAATGAGCAATCCTTGCAGGGCAGTGGCAATTCCAAATAGTATTTACTATCATATGCAGAAAGACTGGGTGTAACAAATCATTTCGTTTTTTTTATTTTTTGTTGTTGTTTCTCTATCTAGCAGAGCTACATCTCAGTAAATCTCTATTTGGGGCTGTAAACACAGGAGCAGACATATATACTGAGGTTGTTGCTGCTACAACCCTGCACCTCCCAGAATGTGACCAAAATATAGATATACTATATCACAAAGCTATTCATTTTTGTATGTTTCCACAGCGCAGGCGTCACTTCAGCACTGCAGTTTGTGAGGGGGCGATCTTCGCAGTCGGAGGATGGTATCTAGATAATCTTTTGGCTCCTGATTCCAGCACTGCCCTCTACACCGCAGTGGAGCGGTATGACCCATGGACCGACACCTGGGCTTTTGTGTCTTCTCTGCCCCTGACCGACTTCTTATTCACTGTATCCCTTTCCCATGATATTCCACTGACAACTGTCCTGCGTGACTGTATCTATGTGCTCGGAACCATCCAAAAAACAGGAGAGAAGCTCATACTGCAGTACAATGTGAAACAAGGTAAGAAGAAGAATGTATTGAATATATTGTTTCTTTTTTTTTTGTTTTACATTTTGTTAATACAGTGGTGTTCGCTGTGGGGTTTTATGTTGATTGCACCTTTTAATTTTGCTTGTTGATCCTACCCATGACTACTAATGGTGTACCAAACACTTTGCGTTGGGGCCTTAACAGGTCTCTACTGATTATGTTAATGATTTAAATAAGAACATTATTTAATCTAGGACTCCTCTAACAGTAGAATGGTTCCCAACCCCATCCTCGAGAACTATGGCTACATATATAATGTAATTTTTTTTTTTTTCCTTCCAGATTCCTGGTCAGAGCTGCTTCCCACGCTTACTTGTGCTGATGCAGATATCCCCAGTCTCTACTTCTTCTGCTCAGTAGACAGGCTTTATTTGGTTGGAGGGAATAACAATGAGAATGTGGTGACCTCATTCTGTGTGGAGAGTCAGAAGTGGGACAAGGTCAGGGCCACACAGAAAATGGCGCTTGCTGGGCAGGGTACTATACTCAATAACAAAGTGTACATGCCAGCAGCAGAGCAGAGCACTGTTATCAGCATGGATCTCCAGTCCTTATCAACACAGATATTACCTCCTCTCCCCATCTCCACTTCCTATGAGGCTCTTTTCCACCTTTATTTCAAAGTGTTTGATAACGAATCATCCCTTTAATAGAGGATAATCTGACACCGCATTATTAGTTTTCTTAATGACTCAGATAATTCAGTAATAGTGCATTGTAATTTCAGTCTTCTCGTTGTAGCTATTGATTTTTTTTTCTTTCAACGATTTTAATTCTGCCTCTCAAAATGTCCTTGAAAATTAATGATAAATGGTGTTTTTGTTTTATAAATTATAATTCAGGATGTGTATAAAGCACTTTGAGACAGTTCTGAAGATTGATAATGTGTTAATAATAATAATAATAATAATAATAATAATAATAATAATAATAATAATAATAATAATAATAATAATAGCTTCTGGAGAAAAGTATTGCAAAGGGTTGTAGTTTTAAGTGATCTCACTAGCTTTTCCATTGTAAAATAACTTATAATGGATAGTTTGACAGTTGTAAAGATGCTGAAAAAAACAGATTCAGGTGGTCCCACAGCATTTATGTATCTAAAATATACTGTAACAGTTTGTTTAATTATATCACAAGTATTTACCTGTTTTCTTTTTCTACTAAACCATATGTAAAACATTTTACCATCTTATGTTTAAAGTAGAAAGAAAGTTGAAATAAAATATTTTTTGAAAAAAAAAAGTTTCATTTTTGTTGTTGGTAAACCTTGTAAAATGATGTATTTTAGAGTACAATTCCTTTCAGACACATTATAAGCATAGGCTGAGATTAGGCGGAGAGACCATGGGGGCTTGCCTGTCCTGTCGATTCCTCCTCCCTCACATAGCTGTTGCCATTGTCATATGAGTTGTAACTTCATCCACCTCCCCAACCTCCACTTTATTTGCAGGCAGTCCCCTCTAGGAGGGGGAAGTGTGGCTTCATCACAGTCCACCCTGCTGACCTGCATCATTAGATCGGTGGCTTCCATCTCCTCTTGAGATGTGGAACAAGCACACTAACATCATCCATACCCCAAACAAGCATCCATGATCCCTGACACTGAATATCCTACCATATCAACAATGCATGTTGCAATATTATAAAGAAATACAGCATGAAGCTTAATAACGAAGCAAAATCTATGTCCTAATGGATGCACATTAGATATATTAGGTGGCTGGGAAGTGTGTGTTTATATTTTAAGAGATCCACGTGAGAGAGGTTCCTGACACATGCAGTCAGTGTGCTCTGGTGATGGTGTCCTGTTACAGGCAGAATGTTGAGCTGCCATTATAGTAAGAGAGAGAGAGAGGGGGGGGAGGGGGCAATCCAGGACAAAGTCAGTCAGCACCTGGAGCACTTTAGTTTGAAGGGCACTGAGTTGACACAGGACACAGCTCCACAGTAACAAAACATTCAAGAAGGTTATACTTTGGAGTCACTCCAGCTGCTCGAGTTAAAGCCTAGAAGAGTTTCCTCCTCGTACACTGGTTTGCCACCTGCCTAATTTGCAATAAGGTAAGTGATTTCCATATGGGAGATTTCTGTTCAAATTCCCTTTGCCTTTCTCTTCTTTTTTGATTACTTTCTGCTTGGTCTTTAGCGATTAAAAGTGCTGGTGCTCTTTACTCTTAATATGGTTATGCTGCTTTGTATTTAAAGTCCTATAACTAGGATGTTTCAGGTTATGACCCCTAGTGTGTGTAAATAGCTGTGCTCTGTGATTTTTTTTTTTTTTTTATCATTCTTTCTGGTTTTTCAGTTCTTCATGTTACATAACAGGGCAATTTCCCCCTGTTAGAGATTTACAGGAATTATTTTGTTTGCGCCATGTACTTGTGTTTAATAAGTTTGTATTAACGCTCATTGAAGGCTGCATTAAAAGAAATTGCTGGTGTATATTCAATTGATCTAAAGACAGCGGATCTAAATGAATAGTATTGGGGTTCAGTTTTATGAAAGACAGTATACTCAGGGGAAAGTGGTTGTATATGAAGACTATTAAAATGCTTTTAAATTAACAATTCTGTTACCACTATCAAACTCATTTAACTGCAAAGATTTGTATGTGAATTAGATGTCCTACATTTAGTTGTACTTCAGATTGAAATCCTGCTAAATGCAGTACAAAATGTAATTTCCTCTCTCTGCAAGTCCTTTACTGTTCAGGGTTGTTGTGACAATACTGCCAGCCAGCACTCTGCTCTCACTGAGAAGCAAGTCACCTCTGTCCCAGTTGGTTCAACTCCAGCCACATGTGATGGAAAATTAAATGCCATTCAGTCTTGACTCAGTCATTCTACACTACTTCTAAAAACAATCTAGGTGACCTCAAAGGAAACAACCAGAATGTTGGCTTTTACTAAAAAAAAAACACAAAAAAAACACAAAAAATGTTTTTTTTCAAACATCCCCCTTTGATCATAGGGCCAAATTAGCTAAACTGTTATACTGAGACTGACATAGTATATTGTAGTATATACATAGTATACTGTTTAAACTAGTATACTCTGCAGCCATACCACACCTTGGTGCTTTGTATGTCTGTACCCCGTTAGTACTTAGATGAGAGGGGCCTCCACTGACTGCAGAGCTTAGTGCTTCTCCCTTACTGTAGACTAGAGCATAGCTTGGGGCTTAACCAATGCCCCAGCATGGTGTTTGGGGGGATAAAAACAAAGGTTTCAACCCCTCAATCCATGTAGTTCGGGACAAGATATCGGAATAGCTCCAATTCATGCTTTCCAAAATAAACAAATACATAAATAAAAAGGCTGAAAAAAGCATTTCTCACCTCCCAGTGCAAGGTATAGTACTGTACTGGTAGCAGACCGCGTCTAAATCGATGTCTGACATGCGGCCACGATTGCCATCTAATGAATAAACCTTTATAAAAAGTTAACTACGATTTTCAGAAGAGGTCAGAAATAGTGTTAACTGACTGAAAACGGTCCTAACGTTAATGAATAAAGTTGTAGTTTCTTATCGTTGTTGTCGAAGTATGCTATAAGCAAAACGTGAGATACCGGTAGACGCTTTTTCGAATAAGTGATGTCACAGCATTGCCAACAATTGTTTTTGAACTCTGTGGTAAACATTCCAAATTCTAAAATAAACGACTTAGTCAAATATATTCTAAATATAAATGTACATCAACAAAGGCATCGTTAATTTCTTTTCTTAGTGAGTCCCATATTACTAGCAGGACTGCAGGATGGCAGAAGCACATCAGGCAGTCGCCTTCCAGTTCACTGTAACGCCAGATGGAATCGACTTCCACTTGAGCCGCGAGGCGCTTAAAAACATTTACCTTTCTGGAATAACCTCATGGAGAAAACGCCTAATCAGATTTAAGGTAAACCACACACTGCCTTTGATTTTACTGAGTGCTTGGTGGAACTGACATGTAATCGTGTGGGAATAGACAGACATGCTGTACAAAGTGTTAAAGTGCGTTTTGTTCTTTATTCACAGAATGGTGTTCTGACTGGGGTTTACCCTGCAAGCCCCTCAAGCTGGCTTATTGTCGTAATTGCTATCATGAGTACAATGTATGCAAGAATAGACCCCTCCATGGGAATGATTGATTGCATCAAAAAAACTCTGCCAGTGTAGTAAGTGAATTCACCTGTGTTGGCTTTTCTATTACTGTTTCACTGGGTGCGTACCTGCGCACAAGATATATATTTCTTTCTCTCATGTCCAGTCCCGGGCTCCGTAAATAACAGAGTGAGAATTTTCTATTCACTCAGATCACGGATAAAATCTGCGCTGTAGCGCTCGGAGCCGCTCAAGGGGAGTGGAAATAAGCATGCGTTATAAGTGGGTTTGCTCACTGAGCTGCTCTGAACGGCTCGACTTAACATTACCTTTTCTCAGGAGATCTACTCACCTTTATTATTATTTATTTATTTATTTATTGCACTTATATAGCTTTTTTTATACAAAAGTATCGCAAAGCACTGTACAGTACGTAACAGAAAAAAGAACAAACCACAATACATTTGTATAGTATGTCACACTTACAACTGCCACAGTCAGACCATTTAAATAACAGTATAAACATAATAGATATAGGAGGCTGTTTGGTCCAGTGGTTAAAGAAAAGGGCTTGTAACCAGGAGGTCCCCGATTGAAATCCCATCTCAGCCACTGACTCATTGTGTGACCCTGAGCAAGTCACTTAACCTCCTTGTGCTCTGTCTTTCGGGTCAGACGTAATTGTAAGTGACTCTGCAGCTGATGCATAGTTCACACACCCTAGTCTCTGTAAGTTGCCTTGGATAAAGGCGTCTGCTAAATAAACAAATAATAATAAAACAAAAGCAGCAAGTTACATTGAAACCCACTAAGATAAGAAAGCCATTTTATAAAAGTGCGTTTTTAGTCTTGACTTGAAAACTGTAACAGTCCCAGCTTTCCTGACAAACGAAGGCAGAGCATTCCATAATTTAGGAGCTCTACAAGAAAAGGCCCTACCTCCTGTGTTGCTTGTTGCTTATGAATTGCAGCACAGTATACTACAATCATTGGAGATCTATGTACAATAGTAACTATAGAATGGAAATGTATCTTGTAAATTGAGCACAGTTCCATGTTTACAACAGCATGAAGCCCAATGTATAAATAGCATTTGTGCTTTATATTGAAAATATCCCTTTTATTGCAGTGGCTATCTGGCTGGTCAGACCCAGACTGTTCTGAGTGCCATGCTGTTTGCTACAGGCCTATGGGTGTCCCTGATCCTGGTTCTCCGCTACATTCTCAAAATGCTGCTTTCTTACCATGGCTGGATGTTTGAGCCGCATGGAAGAATGAGTAGGACTACCAAGATCTGGGCAGTACGTCATCATATTCTCAAAATATGTGACTCATTTACTACTTAACGTTTTCAGCGCCAAGGGGTTGATTTGATCAACCTGTACCCTGCCAGTATAAGTCACGGCTTCATTTATTTAGAGCATTTTCCAGTACAAGGGAATCCGTCTGGTTCATTTACCCACTCACTTTTAAAGGTAATCCCAGGATAGCCACATATACATGTAATCCCAGTGCTGTAAAATGCTCTAAGGAAATATGGTCGTGACTAACCTGGGTATAGAATGATCAAATCAACCCCTTAGTAACTGTACAGAAAGGCTACCCTAGGATGACTAATTACCTAGCTTCAGCATTTTATACTGAAAAATAATTTTAAAAATTACATACAGTATATATTAATGTATTTGGCTAATTTGCAGGTGTGCTTGTTGAAAAAGTTAAATGTGTGTGTGTCTGTCATAACCATAAGCTATGTACTTGTCTTTTTCCTTCACCTTTTTAAATCCAGACCCTTGTGAAGATGTTTTCTGGACGCAGGCCCTTGCTGTACAGTTTCCAGGCCTCTCTGCCACGTCTGCCGGTGCCTGGAGTTGATGACACCATCAAGAGGGTGGGTGACTGCTGCTATTTTAAACCCTCTCCCAGCAGGAGTGGTTGAACAGATTGCCTCCTGATCTGAACACCTCTGAATGTAAACACAACCTGTCAGTGAACTGAAAGTTAGATTTATTTAATTTCTAAATTGTAAAATTAAGAGCAATAGGATTTAAAACATTGAAACTTCCAACTTATATGTTTAACGCACCCCCATAAAAAAAGAATATGAACTGTATTTAGTTATAGCAAAATCTGCTTTAAATACTTTTTTACTATTACTTTTTTTAAATGTCTAGCAATACTAAAAGAAACTACTAAAAATCTTTGACAGGCGTTTAGACTAGAAAACGTTTTCAGTGTCTTCGAGACAGTCGAACTGTTCGTCAAAGAATTTCACTAGTTTCTTTCAGTTTTGCTACCTATATTACAATTGAGTGTTTTATAATTATGGATGAAAAGTCTTGTAAAGTTTCTGTTTGTAATACAGTCAGCACTCGGATATACCACACTCAGATACAAGTTGTCACGTTTTACCGCCCTTGTATAAGAATAAAATCAATCCCCATTATATATATATGTAACAAATTAATGCACTTACCCGTCACACGCTATTTCTGACTCTGTCACCAGTTTTCTGATACAAAGCCCATCTCTTCAATGTTACAATTGACTTGTTTAACCGTCACAGCCTGCATTTTTTTTTTTTTTTCTGGCATGGCAAATCATTTTGTCTTTATTGTGCACTGCAGTTACACAGTGCTTCCTCCAAAAACGAAGCGAACAAGACAAGGCACAGTAATGTAAAAGTTAAGCATAGACAGTTTTAGATACTGTGATCCATTAAAAAAAAAAAAAGTGATCTTTAATTGTTTTTGGCATTTTCATTTGCAAGTGAAATGTGATATTAGGGCTTTATCGAGCACTATATTCTGCAATTTTGAAGACTGACTTTGAATACTGTTTTAATTCTGGAAACTGGCGTTGTTGCATTGCCTTTTACGTTTTACGCAGTTCTGTGCATGGGTAACATTTTGATTTCATTTTGCTGTTGTATTGTTAATGGGAAATTGTACAGACTGCTATAATACATACCGGATTTAAAAGTATGTACTGTATATTACAGTATACGTGTCCAGTCATCACTTGGCAAGTGATATTTTCAGAATCTTATCGTTCTGAATTAAAATACTACTTCTGTTGAAAATATAGTACTGTAGCAGCAAAACCAACTACAGTACATCTAAATGGAAGCCTACTTATTTTAAAACACAGCCTTTTGAGCTATGTATTTTTGACATTGCATCTTTTTTGTTTTCCCTGAAAAAGTTTTTGAAAGTTTTTGTCTTTTATTGCTGTTATTCCCCCAACTCGTGTGCGAATACATTTCAATGAAAGAATCAACGTCTCCCTGTACATTTCCTCAAACCCAAGTCATATTTTTTGTTTCTGTATGAAATGTGTGTGTGTGCAGGGCAGGTGGTTGTTTGGGTGGTAGGGGGCAGGTTACAACGTGCTCACCTACACACACGTCAAATCAAATGAAATAATCAGATATGCGTCACACTCGTTTAACCGTCACTGAAGTCAATATTTTATAGGGTTGGATATGTGAGTGCTGACTGTAAAATGTTTCTCCATGTAGTACCTAGAGTCAGTTCGCCCCCTATTGGATGATGAGCAGTATAACAGGATGGAAAGTTTGGCAAATGAGTTTAAAAAAGACCCGGCCCCCAAACTACAAAAATACCTGATCCTGAAATCCTGGTGGGCAACTAACTATGTGAGTAACAACGATTCAATGTGTTTAAATTACTAGACGAGTAACAAGTGTATGTGTATATTGAGATTAACATTGAATGGTGCAGAGCCTTTTAATTTGGGTTCTTATAAGCAATTTGAGGAGTTATTTAATCATCTGCTGAGGTCAACAGGGAGTACTCTAATGGGCAAATCTGATTGTAAAACAGTATTGATGGACCCTGACAGTAAAATTAAATATGTAGGTGCAATAATTGTACAGTCCCAGGGTGGAAGTGTTCCTGATATGTGTTTTGTTTTTTTGGAAGGTGAGTGATTGGTGGGAGGAGTATATTTACCTGAGAGGCCGGAGCCCTATCATGGTGAACAGCAACTTTTACGCCATGGTAAGAAACTCTGCAGCCCTGTTTTTTTTTTTTTTTTAAGAACAGTCCATATGCATAGCCATTGTGGAAACCTCACCCAACATGTGCTGGTGTAGGTGGTAGATGGTGGCAGATTGTTCTCTGTGTGATGCATAATTGAGAACATACTAACCCTGATGTAACTGTCAACACTGTTATCTGCTCTTGAACTGCCCCGATATCAAATCGTACTGTGTTTTGTATTTGCTCTTATTAGGACTGAAGTCATTGTATTTTGTATCTTGCTCTTAATTGTACTGTAATTCTTGATATGTATTTTTTGTATACAACTGTAAATCACCCTGGGTAAGGGTGTCTGCTAAGAAATAAATAATAATAATAATAATAATAATAATAATAATAATAATAATAATAATAATAATAATAATAATAATAATAATCAAAAGCCATTTGATCAGTGAGGTGTATGTGTGTACCCTTTATAAAGCAGAAGAAGAATAAGAAAGTGCAGAAAGAAAACACACGACTGAGTTAGCTTCATTATTCTTAACTCTGCTTACGTTCCTGAGAGCATAGGAATAGAGCTGCTCAAACATAACCTCACCTGGTAAAGGCAGCAGTTATGTTTTGACAACAGTGCAGTTCTGTATCTGCAGTCATCAATTGTCTTTTTGACATTCTGTTTTTTTTTCACAAATTCTACACCACATACATAATATATACATTTAGCCATATAACAGACATGTGTGCAGTTTCTAAACTTAGAATATCAATTTACATTGAATAACAATACAATGTCGAGGCAAAGATCCTGAGGGACAGCCATCCCCAAAACCTGAGATATTCAGTTAATATTGTATTCCAGAATGTGGATAGTCTCTCTGGTATAAAGTATGTTCTATGAATGTGCCACGCACTTTATGTATGGTACCATTATTAGTACATTCTGTTGTACCGTAACTATATCATGCCCTACTCTGTCCCCTTTAGGACCTTCTATATGTGACTCCAACTCACCGGCAAGCTGCCCGGGCTGGCAACGCAGTCCATGCCATGCTGATCTACCGTCGGAAATTAGACCGCGAGGAACACAGTCCGGTGATTTAACCTTAATGCCGATGTACCACTTTATTTATTTAAGATTTAAAATACTGGAAATTGTGATATCAGTAAGGGTGTGTTCCCACTGGGTCCGTTTAGAGGGTTTGGTCCACACTGGTGTGAAATGTGAACAACAAAGTCTGCTTGGGAAGTGAGTCTGGTTCGCTTGCTAAACGTCAATGTGAACAACTGCTGGACTCAGTCCTTTTGCACATAAGAAACAAACTATACAAGGTAACCTGACTCGGAAGTAAACATTTCACATGTAGTTTAGTTCATATTCTGAGGAAACAAGTAGAGGAAAAAACAAAAATTGTCTTTGGGAACTAGATTACGGTTACCAGACGTCCCGTGAAAACTGGGAGTGTCACAGTTTCTGCCTTAATTTGTTGTCCCGGTCAGAAACAGTAAAATTGTTAATCGTCCCGGTTTTGCTATTGTACTTTATTTTTATTAAGTACAAAACTGCATCAGTGTGCTCTACATGTTAATAGCAGAGTACTATATTAGGTTTTGTTAGCGCCATTCAAAAATAAAATAAACAATTGTATGGATTATTTGTTTAGTCATTCTGATTATGAGTATACCATATGTTTCAATGGTAATAGATTATTTATTTTTAAATCTGGCTTTTTGTACATTTAACATGTGTTGACTAGATGACCATATAAAGAAAATAATAACTAATAATTACTCGGTTTAATGCCGACAGTAGGAGAACCGTGCAGAATTGCGTAAACTGCATTATTCTCTTACATTCAATACATGTATTAATTAAATTAGCGAAGTGCTCCCCCAGTGCTTTCTTCCACAGTAGTATGTAAGAATCTAAGGCCCTGTCCACACTACATAACTGATCTTGAGAACTATACTCAAAAGCGTTTTAATTAATCCAGCTCAAAGTGTCTACACTAAAGTACCTTTTCATTTTTAGTCAGGCTTAATGTGTCCAATAGTTCAGTTACAGTTCCTAGTAGCTCAATGAACAGTGGAAATGAATACGATAGTATCCCACCATGCACTGTATTTTATTTTAAAATAAGGTGTTATGCTTCATAGTAATAGAGGTGCAGAAAAATAAATAAAACAAGTATTTTGGAAAAAGTAAATGCGAACACACACAAGTAGGGCTTGAAGTTGTCAGGTTTTATTTTTAATCAGGTGACGTCCCTTTAAACAAATTGAGCTGATTCTGTTTTCATAATGAATCTCAGAAAAAAGCCGTTAATTACAAACCAGTCTTTGTTTTTACCTTCATATCTTGCCTGCGCCTAATTCTGGCCCCCTTAATTTTTATTTCAAACAGAGCTGACAAATTATGTGAATTGTTCATCCCAATCCTACTTTTAACTCGCATTTCATTTTTGCAGTCGCATAATTTAAGGTTGTGCTTTTGTTTTTTTCCCCACTAGTTTAACAGACATGTCCTGACAGTTTTTTTAAGCATAAAAATAAATACCCTTTGCAGAGTGTAAACTGATTGCAAGTCCTCAGGTGCCAGTATTTCACCAAACATACCATAAAAATGTAGTTCGGTATTACAGCGTCCACACTTCTGATAAACCACACTACCTGATGCAATCTAATTAGAACCGGACTCGAGACTACCTCCTGACGTGGTCTCGAGTCCGGTTCTCGAGTACAGTATTAAATGCTGCGTAGTGTGGACGCAAACCGTATTTAACACTTTTAAGCTGGTTTAAAGGCAACTAATATGGTGGACAGGGCCTATAACATGCTATATTAAAAACGGACCAATACATCAATAGCTGTCATCTTTCAATATGCCTTGCAGGATATTGCAAACATCCGGCTCACACGCCATTAAACGAGCCGAGTGCACTTGCAAACTGCATTGTGAACACAAACAGACTCAGTCCTGAAAAAAAAGCACATTGATACATTGTTTTAAGCGAAACAAACTAGACCGAGTCAGTTTGAAACGGACCCAGTGTGGATGCAGCCTTAATGTATCCATAGATAAAGGTAGGCCAATAAAAAGGCATAAGATGGCCTGTTATGAATTGCTGCCAAGAAGCTTAGAAAAAGAGACAAAATGCTGGGCTACACTCTCAAAGCTCTTTACTCCAAATTGTCATTAGCACAAAGGAAAAACACACCCATGTTTTTAAACCAGTTAACATCTCAGACATTTGATATAGGGGCTTTACACTGCTAACTATGTGGACTAAAAAGCTTTGAGAATCTGTCCCATTGGGTAAAGGTCTAACGGTAAACAGAATATTATGCTTTAGCCACGATTGTAAAATATAAATACAAAATCATTTATGAATTTTATTAAAATTTGATTCCTAAAAATGACCAATTTCTTTTTGTGCTGCCAGATGAGAGCATTAGGCATTGTTCCCATGTGCTCCTATCAGATGGAAAGGATGTTCAACACTACCAGGATCCCAGGCATTGAGACCGGTAATGTTTACTTTTTGAGAATTTCATTGTGTTACACCCATTTTTAGGCAGTAGTAATAATAAATAGTGTGATATTTAATCACTGATCGTAATACAAAATGTTTAACAGTTGTTCCATCCAGGGTGTAGTCCTGCTTTGTGCCCTGTGTCTGCCGGGTTAGGCTCCGGCTCACCATGACCCTCTATAGGATTAGGAGGTTACAGATAATGGATGACTGTGAAAATACGAATCAGTACATGTGTTTCCTTCCCCCTTGTGTAGATTTTATTCAGCATTTAAAGGACAGCAAACACATGGTGGTGTACCACAAGGGTCGCTTCTACAAGGTGTGGCTCCATCACGGGGGCCGGCACCTCCAGCCCTGCGAATTGGAGATGCAGTTCCAGAAGATCCTGGATGATAAAACAGAGCCACAGCCTGGGGAACTCAAGCTGGCTGCACTGACCGCAGGTGAACGGTAAGAAGGTTCTCAGAACATACTTTTCAAAGGCTACACAAAAGAAGTATGTCAATGGTATTAAGTGATGGCACTGAAACAGATCTCCTTTTCCAGGATTCCTTGGGCCAGAGCTCGTGTCAAGTTCTTTAGTCAGGGGATTAACAAGGTGTCCCTTGACGCCATTGAGAAAGCAGCCATATTCATGACTCTGGATGAAGAGGAGCAAGGCTATGACAAAGAGAAGCTAAGATCCATTGACTTCTATGCAAAATCTCTGTTACATGGGAAATGCTACAACAGGTAGGATCTAGCAGAGGACAATTTTTAATCTGAACAGGAATTAAAGAGATGTTTCTGAATTTCGTAATCTGAGATCACTTTCATTAAAGCATGCTGGAGAATGCTTTATGAATAACATCAAATAATCTGGTTCTGTTCCCATGAAGCATACAGGTCTAAACACTAAATAACATATGACTTCTAGAATAAAGAAAAGGGTGTTGTACAAGCATTATTTCCTTATTGCATGTCTATTCTTTCTTTGATACACAATAACACATGCATGTTTTATTGTTGTGGATGATATATTGTTTTCTGTTCCAGGTGGTTTGATAAGTCTTTTAACCTGATTGCCTATAAGAATGGGAAGCTGGGAATTAATGCAGAACATTCCTGGGCTGATGCACCAATTGTTGGACACATGTGGGAGGTACAGTACTTTTGGCAATTTTATTCTCATTCGAGATAATAAATCCTACAATCATGAAATTAATACATTACATTTCATGCATTAAAGCACCTTAAAGCCTATCGCAAATTAATCATTACAGAGCAAGGTCTAATAACTAGAGTAGGCGAACAAAGCACCCAGTATGGGCTAGTTATATATACACTGTCATCGTGTAAATATTTGGGGTTAATACTGAAGTCTGGAGAATTGATGCACAACCCTAGCTTCATCTTTTTCCCTTTTCAGTTTGTTTTATCAACAGATCATTTTCAGTTGGGATACACTGAAGAGGGACACTGCAAAGGAGACATGAACAAGATGCTATCCCCTCCAAGCAAGCTGAAGTGGGAAATTCCACAAGAGGTAACTTTGTTAAGTCAGTCAATGGCTAAATTCTGCTTAAGGTGGTACAGTATACTGCAGTTAAAACACCAAACATACTATTCTGTCGTCTTATGAACCTGTATACAGTTCTAAGAAAGACTTAAATATGCAGACCATTCTACAATAAATATAACTTCACTACACTTGGTTCTAAACCAGTTAAAATCTGTCAAAATACTGAAAAATAATATTTAAAAAAATGGCTTTATCTGCCATCTGATTTGATACAACATTTCACCAATTCATTTCTCAGTAATACACGTCATGCCTTTACAGTGCCAAGATATTACTGAGAGTTCCTACAAGATGGCAAAAGTGATTGCAGATGACGTTGATTTCCACGGCTGTCTGTTTGATGACTTTGGAAAAGGCCTGATTAAAAAATGCAGAACAAGTCCTGACGCCTTTATACAGATTGCTCTACAACTGGCACATTTCAGGGTAAGCTCTTCTTTTTATTTACCAACTCCTTTCCTTGTAACCAGCAATTGCACATAAAAGTTAATGAACTGTTTTCTCAAAGGGTGCTTTCGTATATCTGGAACTGTTAATGGGATTGGATCTGATTTGTCTTTCTTCTCATGTCTATCAATGTCATAAAAGCATCACTGGGCACCTTTAACCTCCAGGAATATTAAAGGGAAGCTTAAGGAAATTCATTCCAATACAGGAGCCACTATCATCTGACAATTCTTAGACAATTAAAAGGTGTATGCCCTTATCAAAAGGGGAAACATTGGGTTTACAACAAGAATAATTTGTTGCATTAACATAAAGTAAAATAACCTTGGTGTATAGATCATTCTTATGGTATTTTGGTTGCACTTTACATGAAATGACACTTATTATAGTGTTATAACACAGTAAGTTATGTAGTTACAGTGCAACTACAATTACAGTCTAATTCAAGAAACTTTTCAAAGTGAAAAATGTAGCTAAATGGTTCACGTTCTGTTTTGTTTGTTTGCTTGGTTGTGTTTTCATTCAGGACAAGGGAGAGTTCTGCCTGACATATGAAGCTTCAATGACCCGTTTGTTCCGGGAAGGTCGAACAGAAACTGTGCGCTCCTGCACTATTGAATCAACAGCATTTGTTCGTGCCATGGAGAATCCAGATAAAACAGTAAGATATATATTTATTATTGTATTGTGTTGCTAATATTTTACTTCCCAGTCAGTTTATATATGTGTTTCTAAGGGGAAAGAAGTTGAAGTTGTTTGTAACTTTGAATTCTATGCAGTGCAACTCAAACTGGTAGAAACTGTTAAACACTTAATAAGCTAAGCTAAAAGATACAGTAATTCAAAATCTATACGTTCCTTTTTCTTTCTTTCTTTTTACAAAACTAGGGCAGTATAGATAAAGCAAGTTTCTTCATTAGAAACAGCAGTCTGCCACATTGTCTTTTAAGCCCCCTGCATTTTCCAAAGCAATTGCTTTTTAAAAAAAAAAAATGAATATGGCTCTAACATGGCTGATTGTTTTTAGTGCTGGGATGAACACGGGATTTTCATGTTCGGATATTTGTTCATAATTTAAATATTCGTTCGGATATTCGTTTGTATTTCTAAAAGTAATAAAAGCCATTATATTGCTCTGAACGCAGGCAGAGACAGCATAGCAGCAGGGGCAGGGGGCGTGGCCATGGCCCCTGTGTGTGTGCCTTTATTTTACAGCAAGACCTTACAATATGTAATATGTAAATGTGAATTAACTACAAAACAAAGGATGTCAAATAGAAGTTCAATTTAAACGTTGTTTTGTTTATTCCCGAAATAAATATACATAAAGTTGAAACCGCATTTTATTTATTTTTTACTTTTTTTCCATTCCTTGCCATTGCTGTTTCTTCACAGTAAACAGTGGCAATAGACACATTTTCCTAAAGCAATAACGTGAGGTTTACTTGTGCCTTTTTGTACCTGAACAAGCAAACTAAAACTGAAATGTAACTTTAAACACTTCAGATAAAACAAACGTGGAAATGGCGTTGTAAAGTGAAGGGGAAAAAAACTCACCGTTTTGGTTCTCGTTTATTACATTCCACATAACAGAAAGTCACAACAAAATATATATAATATATGCAGTCTATGTAAAAGTCACTACACAACATTTTCAGGAAGTTGGGTACTGTTTAAGTGAGGCATTTCAGTCCCATGAGATTCTGGCTCGCTCTAAAGCAGCACAATGCATTTTTGTCCCAGATGGCTTTCCATAGAGATCACTAAGGGTGCACATATAATCTGGTTTGTTTACTTTTTGCTGTCTAAAACTATAATAAGAGGTCAAGAGCTGCTGTGTTGATTGTGTGTTTATATATATATATATATATATATATATATATATATATATATATATATATATATATATATATATATATATATATATCTCACATATCACACACAGCTCTTTTTCATTTACCATTTTTTTAAACTGTTGTGCAAATTCTGGTGAGCTGGTAAATAAGTGCAAGGTATTTTCATCATTTCTAGTGCATATGAACATCTTATTTTTGTATCCGAATACATGTAAAAAAATATTCATTCGAATATTCGCATATTTGTGCCAGCACTAATTGGCTTTGAATTGGCTCCTTGTAAAGCACTGCATGGGCGGTGGGGCTGTGTGAAGAATGATTGAGTCATTCATTTCTATTTGAATAGAATGAAGAGAGACTGGAGCTGTTCCACGTGGCTGCTGAGAAACATCAGAACATGTACCGACTGGCAATGACTGGAGCGGGCATTGATCGGCACCTTTTCTGTCTCTATGTTGTGTCCAAATACCTGGGAATCGACTCCCCATTCCTCAAACAGGTAACAAAGCTCAATCATTTTCTGCAACAGTTTGTACACATTATTAAAGGCTCTTTTTGAATACCATAGCTGAAGAGAATAGCATATCGACAATCTGTTAAACAGGCATATCACAGGCATATCAGGAATGGGTGTCTGCCTTTTAAGTTTTCCATTAGGTGCTTGTTAGGTATTAGCAGTCAATGTTAAAAAATGATACAGTATAATAATAATAATAATAATAATAATAATAATAATAATAATAATAATAATAATAATAATAATCTTTATTTTATATAGCACCTTTCATGTACAAGCATCACAAAGCACTAGGGAATACAGCGGCTCCGAATAATTTTCCTTTAAGGTCTCACTGAACCGACACATTTCAATTGAAAGCTGGTTAAACTTTTAAGTCACACAATTAAGTTGTGCTGTGTGTATAATCTCCAAAGTGCTTTCAATGAAAAACAAATTGTCGCCTTTTAACCTGTAGACAGGTGAGTTTCGCGTGGCCGATGCAGATCCACATTATAAACACATAAGCAGAACAATAGTGTGTAATGTCTTCATGAAGGGTTTAATAAACAAAAAAAACTGAACCGACATTTAATTTGAACATGGTAAATGATGTCATGAGGTTCTGCAGAGTGCTTTTGATTCAAAGGGAATTGTCAGCTTTTAACTGGCCAATTATCATCATATATGTTTTGCCTCATCCCAATTTAAAACTTGTAAACCTCAACATCAATAGATCGAAGAATAGTAACAAGAGGGATTTTTTAAAAACCCTACCTGAAGGCGTGACACACTATTGTTCTGCTTATGTGTTTATAATGTGGATCTGCATCGGCCTCGCGAAACTCACCTGTCTACAGGTTAAAAGGCAACAATTTGTTTTTAATTGAAAGCACTCTGGAGATTATACACACAGCACAACCTAGTTGTGTGATCCATTGACTGCAAATTCTGTGATGGAATATAGTTGTGTGCCAAATATTTTAAATAGCATGGAGCCAATCCATTTTGGGCCTTGTAGGTCATCAGCAGATTTTTAAAATCGATCCTAAACTTGACAGGCAGCCAATGTAAGGATATCAAAACAGGAGTTATATGTTCACAGGATTTAGATTTTGTTAAAACCCGAGCAACCAAATTCTGAACATACTGCCTGTTGAGAACCCTCTGAGAGACACCAGCAAGCAGAGCATTGCAGTAATCAAGTCTAGAAGAGACAAAGGCATGCATTAACTTATCAGACAGAGACAGAATAGAATGTAATCAGGCTGTATAAGTAATAAATTTAAACATTATTTGGGAAGTCAGTCCTGTGCTCCTATGATCAGATGTCCACTGCCGGTTGTCAAAAGACAGTGATAGTTTTGTGATGTTGATCCTTGGTGCCCCCTAATTACTATTAACAAATTATTACAACCCTTTTCTGTTTCTTGTTGATTTCATGCTATAGTGCTTCAGTTTCCTGATAATAGGTTATCTCTTGGTCATAAGGTGCTGTCTGAACCCTGGCGGCTGTCCACAAGCCAGACTCCTCAGCAGCAGCTCAACATGATTGATTTGAATAAATATCCTCAGTATATCAGTGCTGGAGGAGGATTTGGACCAGTAAGTCCTTCTATATGAATTGTTGTGAAACATCAGGTGAACCTCAAAAATGATGGATCACTAGCCCTGTGGGTACCACTAAAGATTCAGCAGCACAGACCTCCACATAGATTCTCTTGCAAATGCATCTCAATCCTGACCTTACCTTTGTTATGAAGAAATCCCATATATATGTACACTGTCATAAATCTGTGTAGTACCTTTGTAGTTTTACTATTCTTTTATCATGCTCATACTAGTTACCATGTTTTCATGCACCATGATAAAACATTCATGTGTTATAATAGACATGCAACATGCTAGTCTAAATACACTTTACACTTTTGAAAGGGTAATCAAAATAAACCATTTTTTTTTAAGGTAGCAGATGATGGATATGGTGTGTCGTATATCATCGTAGGAGAAGATTTAATCACTTTCCATATTTCCAGCAAATTCTCCAGTCCTGAAACTGTAAGTATTCTTTTTTTATATCAGTTGAGTTTATCTGTACTGTCTGTTTTGTATATCTATATAACCTAATAACCTGGAATGCTTCCACCTGTTCATCAAAGCTTTGTCTAAAACCAGATTCTTGCAATGAAATGTTGGAATTAAAGCCAGGACCGTCGCTCTTAAGATTTGTCATCGACAGATGCCACAGTATTTGTGTATATGGATAAAAAATGCCTTTGGCTTGTAACCTGCATAATTAATCATATCTTATGCTGTATGTTTCTTCAGGACTCCTATCGCTTTGGGCAGAACATTCGTCAAGCGATGCTGGACATCAAAGCTCTATTCAACACTAAGAAAGATAAGAAGATGTAAGAACCATGTAGGGAAGCCTACAAAATGAAATGGTTTGTTATTCCCCAAAAAGTGATACATCACTACTGTACATAAGTGTGGTTAGAAAAAAAATACTTTAGTACACTTAGTTTATATGTACAATCCCAAATGTTGTCTAAACACAGTTATACATACTAAGTACTATTGTACAGAATGTATTTATTAATTTAAACAGACACATGAGATCAAAGTGTTATGTGTGCTATATAGGTTTCAGGTATCTGGATTACAGTTATTCCTAAGTGTGTATTCCACTATACTTTATACAATTTGGACATTAAATGTTTCAGTGTTTATTGTCAGGTTTACCAAAATGGTGCAAATATTATTAGTTAATTCCAACAGTTTGAAACAGTGTGAATTCATGTCACCTGATATAATATTTACTGTTTGTTTAATGAATAGTGCATACTACATATATATAGCATTGTATTCAAGGTATTTAAGGGAGACTTAATGTAAAAGAAGGAACATTAGCACCTTTTATCTACGTTTCTGATTAATTTCATTCAAATATGAATAAAGATGATTTTCAGCTGTAAGGATGCAATGCTAACTGTGTTTCCTGCCAGGATGCTCAGACCTGTTTATTTATCGAGGCTTTTGTGCCTGTTTAATGAATACCGGGAACTTTGACAAAATGAGTTTGCTTTTCAAAAGCAATGTGCAACTGTTTTGTGTTTTTGTTAACATTTTGTAAATTTAATTACTTTAAATTACATTGTTTGTTTGAATAAAAACTATGGTCTTTATATATATTTTGTTTTGGTTTCTCTTTAAACTTAATTACATAGTAAAATATTATTCTTAATGGAAGCCCAGCTATAAAATATGTAATTTCACTTTACTTTCATGAACAGGGGTTGCATACCACAACTTTATTTCATATCACTGACTTCCTGTGTATAATGGACAGGGAACAGTCACATTAGAGAGAGGGTTATGAGAGGGGAATTGGTTAAACCTAAAAGCAGTAATGTTGCTGGAAAAGGGCAGAACTACATATTTATTTAATTTAGAGTACCCACTTATTTAACCCCCAATTTATAATGTAGGTATTTTTTCCCCACACTGCAGCATTTCCCCACACAGCTCAGATCTGAAGGTCCAGTGGGCGTCCTTTGATCCTACAACCAAGCCAGTTTCATCTTCTACACCCAGGAACACGAAAGCGGATGCCAGTCAGCTACCAGCCTCTGGAGGACAAAGGCCAGCAGGTCTACTAAGCGCCTGGCCGGTAGGGTCCGCTGTAGCGTGATGAGGAGAATGTCCCTTCTGGTTTTGCCTCCCTAACCCAGAGGAGCGCCAGAACCAATGTGACGCCCCCTCTGGATTTGGAATCCCCAGTGAAGACCAGCCCGGTCACAAACCTGCGCTTCGCTGACTATGGCTCACCCTACATACCACGCAGCTGTGCTTTTACCAGGTGATCCAAAAACAAACATTTGAAGGACAGCAAATATACCAACTTATCAGTTTATACCATCTTCTGAGGTTAGGTGTGTGCTAATGAGTTACAGTGCAAGACAACAGCTGGTCAGTGTCAGCATGGAATGCGTGACTGAAGAAATTGTTACTTGTGTACCCACTGAAGATTTAACCCTTTAAAATTCCTTTATTTAACCCATCTGTCTTTGTTACATTTTTGCTTTGGACTGGCAAGATTTTTATTTTTCTAAGAATATGATTTAGAAACATGCATCTTACAGTATTTGAAGACGGATTCTTTCTTACTGAGCTTCATGAGGGCTGTAAACTAGCAGTGGTCCACCAGCCATGATGACTGAAAGACCTTAAATGCAAACGGCCTTGAGGATAGCCTTAAGTGTAAAATAGTGTGTGTAAAAAAAAAAAATTATATATATATATATATATATATATTACAATCCAAGGCGGGAGTGTAAACGTTCAGGTGTTTTCCTTACCTATTGTTTGATAAGGAGGAAGGCTAGAATAAGAACAGAACCCATGTTACAATTATCTATACAGTAGAATTTATACATTTGAAAACTTAAAATTATTACCAAAAGAACACATTTACACACTAATGATACATGCATATAGTGTGGTGCCATCTTTGATTCCTGTGTTGTAAGGCTTTTACTATCAAATGAATCCTCATGGATACAGGTCAAAATGTGAAGAGAAACTATTTACACCAGAGGTGCGTATTAAAACCGGTTGTCTCCTGCTAGTCGGGGGCCCACCACAGGCAGGAGTGCTGGCCTGACCACTTTCAGTTATGTTGGATTTCTATTTTTATTGATTATTTTCTTCATAAAAAATACAAAATATGGCTCAATAAGAGATACAAGTGGCATAAGGAAACAACAATTACATACAAGGTGAGATTACAACAGTATATCATTTAAAAAAATAAGCAAAATATACAGCAATCATTTAGATTTCATATCAACAGCAATGACAACAGTTTTTAATTAAATGATATGATGTCCCTCTGGTTAAAGGTTATACTCAAAATGTATTACTAATCTGTATTCTTGATACTGACTACCCATTATTCATACATGCATTTGCACATGGGCAGCACACCATTTCCTTGCAAGTGACTTTGCAAACACTCACTTCTATCAAAAATGAGTTAAAATGGAATATGTTCATTTTAACCAACTGACTTACACCTGGAATTAGCCAGTAATCCAGATTTATGACTGTGCAGAACATAGAACACTATCTCTGCCCAATACCAACTTAAAATATCTTAAAATGTTATTAGCACTTCGGTCAGCCAACCCCTTCCATAGTTAATCACCTATGTACAACAGTTTTATCAATTGATAATGCATCAAAATAGTCATTGGTAGCTGTCTATCTGTTTTTGCTAAGGCACACACCACATGTAATAAAAGACAATAGAAACTTTGCATGCAACACTACTGCACAGTAATAGAACATTAAAGAACACGAAACAGCAGTAAATAGGTTAACAACAAGCTGCCTTTATTGAAGAGGCATAAGAGCCAGGTTAACACCCAAAGAAGTTGGTTTTGCTGTAGAATGTTAACAGTAGTGATCTCATACCAAGTTGGTATGTGTTGTTCTGCAAAGAAAGTCTAAATGACTTAAATTATTGTGACAGATCGATGTTTTCCGATGTAAAGGATGATTGACCAATACAATATTGTTATCTGTTTAACAGCTGAACGTAATCTTGCGATAGAACATATCAGCCTCAAAATAATCTAAAATGTGACCGTAAAAGGATTTATCAGGGATATACAGTAAAATGACAACTACATCTCTTATACAAGAGCAATAAAAAAAAAAAAATTTATTGAGCTTTACCTCTAGCAACAATGTTGGCAGGATGTACACAGAACCAATGTGAGTGCAGAAAAATGGGAAGACAGCGAAGAATCAAACTAAACATTAGTTGTGGCGTTTATGAAAATACAACAAAAAAAGAAGCCTACATAGCACTATATAAAATATAATAAACACTACCGACCACAGAACATTTAATTGTTACTGATATTTGAAACTGTACGTAATTAACCGGTAAATGGGTAATATACAGTAACCACTTATTCGTCTTAGTCTGTAATGTTTTCTGCATTATACAGCAGATAAAACAAGCAGTGTTCCTTGCTGAAAAAAAAAAAAAAAAACATGGAAGACACATTACAAATACAGTAAGTGTTGAAATAATCTAGGAATAGTGAAATTATTTATCCTTCAACCAAGGTGCTTACCATGCAATGTTAACACTTTAGGACATACATTGCTTTACAGAATGTGCTATTTTACAAAATAATAGAGGTTGCAATGTTTTTAAACTTTTGGGAAAAAACAATACAAACATGCAACCATTTCAATAAGTTTACATTTCCTTGTGTTATCTGACGATACACAATCCTATTTTTTTCAAGGCATCTGAAACTTGTTGTTCACCTAGTCCTAGGTTTTCATTGTACACATAGTGAACGGACAAACAAAAACGCTATCACGCTACTTGTTGTTAATATGTGCTAAGTGAAAGCACCTTAAAAAGAGCCTGTGCGGCAATAGACGATACATGGTAATAAAGATTCAAAAATGAATCAACAGTATTGGATAATAATATTCTCAACTTAGAAGCTGCCTTAAGATTTAGGTGCATCTTCAGTTAATGTAACAGAAAAAATAAAAAAATAAAAAACACAAAAAGGCAATGGATTTATTCTGTTTTAAATTGTGTCCACACATGAACTGCCCCAAGCCCAACTGGGCAGGCATGATACAAATTAACATAGTAGTTTTTATACTCTAGGATGCTTCTAGAATATACCTATCTATAGCTTCACTGTTTATTCCTGAATTAGGAGGTGGCACCAGGAGTTGGGTTCACGTTTTGAGTGGCGACTTGTGGAGCTACTTCTATGATCCGTGGTTTGTCAATTATTCTGGCTGTGCGGTTGCCTTTTTCTACTATTCCAATTATCCATGCTTGGTGGCCTTCGCCATATTTAGGAGACTTTATCTCAGCACAGAAACGTGCTGCCTGCTCACGGGGCAAACAGATCAGAAGGCCTCCTATAAAAAAAAGAAAAAAAAGTTTAGTTATTAAAATAAAAGAGATTTGGTGTGACTTTCTTTTATTCTCTGACAGTTTGTATTTGAATATTCATTGCATTTGCGTTTAAAAAAAAAAAAAAACACTGAACAACCAATGTGAACATAGTACTCTAAGGTGCTAGTTACTACAAATTACCAAACTAATGCTAACTAATGCAAGAGAAAAAATAAATGTTAAAAACAAAAATCTTGAGAGAGATTTTTTTTTTGTGCTTTAAATATTTAAATTTCCATACCTGATGTCTCAGGGCAGGTGCCATGCATAAGACCAAACATATTTCCACAAGCTTTGCTCACGGCAGCCATCTTCGCCAATACAGGAAGGTTGTGGATGACAAATGACACTTCATTCCTCTGCTGTCTGGCCAAGTTTTGAGCATGCCCTAAAATTCCAAATCCTGTAATGTCTGTGGCTGCATGTGCATTAAAGGTGTGCATAAGCCCAGCAGCTGCAAAGATTGAAATAAAATAGTACGCTACAGGTTAACACATAGGCCTACGTATTATTCTTATGATACACTCTGTGCGGTACACTTTCAGAATTATACAATGCATGTCTGATTAGAAGTTCCCACCTGTTCTATTCAGTCTTGCCATGTTCATCATGGCCTCCTGGTACGCCAATTCAACATCCTCTTGTGTTACGACCAGCTTTATTTTATTCCATTTTTCAGGCTGCCATAACAAAAAGAACAAGAAATATGTCTTTGAACATTTCCAGTATTTCTATCAGTTGCTCTTCGAATGATTATGTTTCTGTTCTGACTCATATTATTTCTTCTTTGTGCCTGAAAACACAGTACAGGTCCTATTAATAAACAGTACTGGCCATCGTTCATAGAAAAAGTAAAAGTAAGGATCTGTATCTACTTGTTATTTTTTTCTTAAGGGGCATTTCATTGCCTTCTTGTTACTTTATTTGCCAATGTTTTATTCACATACTAAATATTTATACAGTAACTGATTATCTACCATGTTTGCCTTTTTAAAATATCTCATTTCATTGTTATAACCTTTTTTAACTCTTAAATCTGCAAATTACAACATTTGGACAGCCGATATATAGTATATTACTGTAGTGTTGTTTCATATTTATTCAGTGAAAGCAAAACTTACAATATCAAGCCATTGGTGCACTGCAACAGCTACTTGTGTTCCTAAAGGTTTGGTCAGTACAAGCACGTCACCAGGTACAGCATTGTCTGGCCTATAACAACAATAACAACAACAACAGAAATTAAAAGAAAGTAGAAAACAGCATACAAATATACTAAATTCACTTACTTCCCCTGGTCTGAATTGTATTTCCCTTGGTCTGCATCAGAATTACTGGGCCCTATTCTGCTCACTCATGATTGTGGTTTCGTTTGTTTGCTTTAATGAATTTGAATAAACCTGAAACTGCTCTTGGGGTACCGTAATTTATTTTAACAAAATATCTTATTCATTATTTTGGAAAGAATGTCATTGTGTCCACTTAACTTTAACTGCCACAGAAAGGAAATAGTTAAATAAAGTGTCTTATTGTTTGTTCCAATGAAAACCTTTCTTCTTTATCGTTTAATTGAAAATGCTTTCTGCCTGCTAGATTTACCAGTGCATGCACATACAGAGTGTCATCCTAATAATCAAATAGTACCTGAAAGTGCCTGTATAAAAATCGAGACTTTAATGAATTATAGTCCCCTCCCCTCAACCAGACTGACTGGCACCTCTACTGTCTTTACACCATCATTACACTTTAAAAAGGGTGAATCGTGCTTACATGATGAACTCATTGGGCTGGCAGACAGTCGTTGCAACTCCCCCAAGTACAATCCAGGGGTTCAGAACTGTCTGTCCACCAGTTACTGATGTTCCTGCCTCCTCTGCAGCATCTTTAAAACCCTGGATTATCAGAGGCATCACCTTGTCTCTTTCCTGCAGGCAACAACAACCTCACAAATTACATTCACCTCCACAATGATACTGTAAGTAGTGGCATCTGTAAATGTATTTGGAAATAATTAAGCTTGTTTATTTTGGTAGTTTGGTTATGACCTACCTTATCTGTCAGTTTATTACTAATTCCAAGAAGCATCAACATATTGTCACATTCCGTGACCCCCATGGCATAAAGGTCACTTAGTACATTGGCACAGGCAATACGACCCTAGAAGAAATAAAAATGTGTAAACAATGAAATTCATTAGTGATGTCAAATCATTAATTGCACACTGTAATATTCATAATAATATTTGGTTGGCATAGGTGTAGAAAGACAGGCCAGGCTTTTCAGTGACAGGCCCGAGTGAATTTGAACACTGAGCTTAAGATTTAAATCGGCCTAACCGTAACCCTAATCGAGAGAATGTAGTGCAGTTTTACACTTGATCAGACTTTAAATATATAAATTATATATATATATATATACAGTACTGTGCAAAAGTTTTAGGCAGGTGTGAAAAAATGCTGTAAAGTAAGAATGCTTTCAAAAATAGACATATTAATAGATTATATTTATCAATTAACTAAATGCAAAGTGAGTGAACAGAAGAAAAATCTAAATCAAATCCATATTTGGTGTGACAACCCTTTGCCTTCAAAACAGCATCAATTCTTCTAGGTACACTTGCACAAAGTCAGGGATTTTGTAGGCATATAGTCAGGTGTATGATTAAACAATTATACCAAACAGGTGCTAATGATCATCAATTCAATATGTAGGTTGAAACACAATCATTAACTGAAACAGAAACAGCTGTGAAGGAGGAATAAAACTGGGTGAGGAACAGCCAAACTCAGCTAACAAGGTGAGGTTGCTGAAGACAGTTTACTGTCAAAGTCATACACCATGGCAAGACTGAGCACAGTAACAAGACACAAGGTAGTTATACTGCATCAGCAAGGTCTCTCCCAGGCAAAATTTCAAGGCAGACAGGGGTTTCCAGATGTGCTGTCCAAGCTCTTTTGAAGAAGCACAAAGAAGCAGACAGCGTTGAGGACCGTGAAGCGCAGTGGTCGACCAAGGAAACTTACTGCAGCAGATGAAAGACACATCATGCTTACTTCCCTTACATGTCGGAAGATGTCCAGCAGTGCCATCAGCTCAGAACTGGCAGAAAACAGTGGGACCCTGGTACACCCATCTACTGTCGAAGTCTGGTCAGAAGTGGCCTTCATGGAAGACTTGCGGCCAAAAAGCCATACCTCCGGCGTGGAAACAAGACCAGCGACTCAACTATGCGAAAACACAGGAACTGGGGTGCAGAAAAATGGCAGCAGGTGCGCTGGACTGATGAGTCAAAATTTGAAATATTTGGCTGTAGCAGAAGGCAGTTTGTTGCAGAAGGGCTGAGGCGGTACACGAATGAGTGTCTGCAGGCAACAGTGAAGCATGGTGGAGGTTCCTTGCAAGTTTGGGGCTGCATTTCTGCAAATGGAGTTAGGGATTTGGTCAGAATTAATGGTCTCCTCAATGCTGAGAAGTACAGGCAGATACTTATCCATCATGCAATACCATCAGGGAGGCATCTGATTGGCCCCAAATTTATTCTGCAGCATGACAACGACCCCAAACATACAGCCAAAGTCATTAAGAACTATCTTCAGCGTAAAGAAGAACAAGGAGTCCTGGAAGTGATGGTATGACCCCCACAGAGCCCTGATCTCAACATCATCGAGTCTGTCTGGGATTACATGAAGAGAGAGAAGCAACTGAGGCTGCCTAAATCCACAGAACTGTGGTTAGTTCTCCAAGATGTTTGGGCCAACCTACCTGCGAGTTCCTTCAAAACTGTGTGCAAGTGTACCTAGAAGAATTGATGCTTGATGCTGTTTTGAAGGCAAAGGGTGGTCACACCAAATATGGATTTGATTTAGATTTTTCTTGTGTTCACTCACTTTGCATTTAGTTAATTGATAAATATAATCTATTAACATGTCTATTTTTGAAAGCATTCTTACTTTACAGCATTTTTTCACACCTGCCTAAAACTTTTGCACAGTACTGTATATATATATATATATATATATATATATATATATATATATATATAATTATTATTATTCTCACCATCATGTAGGGATCATCAACAATAGGATAAATGTAGTCTGTTGTTTGAACCAGAGAAAGGCCACCGTGTCTTAAGGGAATGACACACGTATCCATCCCAATACCTACAAATATAAAACATTACAGTCTGAAAGAACAACAATAACAGGTTCCTAAAGGACACTGGTAGACCTGCATTGGCTACCACCAATGCTGAATCCAGGACTGCAATACGAGCAGTAACAGTACAATAACCCAAGTGATCGGGGAAAAAAGAAGCAATGGTGATTAAAGCTGTTACATGGCAGGTACTGTAAACCTACTGAATCAAAGGTTAGCATTATTCTGTTGGAGAATGTTTGTATCTTGATAAAGATTTAGGCTATTTTTTGATCTTCATCTGGACTCAAAATTGAAATGTAAAAGTAACTGAAATCTATAATAAACATTAATGATCTATTTTGACACAACCACACATATTATAAGCTTTAACATTTTTTAAATCAAACAGTTAATTGCGACATCTCAGAACTACAAAATGATACCCATACATCACATTAGATAATACAACTACATAAATACATGAAAAAGCATTGAAAGCTGTTTTAATGTAATAAAAACCTATATTCAAGTGATTCATCTCAGAATATGATTTATAATTAAAAAAACATTTTCACAATGACATTTTACTCACTTTCTCCATTACTGTAACATTTTACATTCAAATACCACTAAAAATCAAAATTCAAATTGTTTTCAAGAGACACAAAATTGCCAAGAGCTTGTGTATTGCACCACACTTTCCCTAGTCATCTAATTGTGTCACATGCAAGAACCTACCAAGTCTGGGCATGACTGCACCAAGAAACTGCTCATCCTCCTGGAAATGGTTTTCCTGCAGAGATTCCAAGAGTTTCTGAAGGACATCCTGCGGTACTTTACATCCGGTCCCCTTCAGTTCTGTGAAGCGGGTTAGTCTGAAGCTCTTATCAAGTTCATAGCTCTCGGGGTTAAATGACTCCCGAACAGACATGGTTGGAAAACTGCAGTACTTCTGGCCAATGGAGACTGCGTTTATTTTTTCACTGTATTAAAAGAAATATAAATTGTTTCAAAATCAAAATGAAGTTAGCATTATATAAAAACTATTGACCAAATGCAATAGTTTACAATAGTTTTAATGCTATTCCATTATTTTCCCATAATCAGGTTCAGTTATACCCCAATATATTATTTCTTGGTGTGCTGTTCACTAAATTATTGCATTTCTGCTTGTTGCCCCTCCCCTCACCCCCAACTGAAACATGCTTCATATTTTGTCACTCTGTGAGCTTAATAGACATGCCGTTTTCTACCTGCAACAGGATGAGGTTATATAAAAAATAAAACTTTGGTATAACTGCAATAAAAAAATAAGTTTAGAAAACATCATAGTTTCAAAACGTACACTTTCAACACACAGTTTTTCAAATTGCATGGGACACTAAACCTAAAGCTCTTGAAACACAAATTAACTTTCTGGAAACTTTTCAAGCAATTACTTGTATTGGGGACATAATCAATCAATTTCCCCATTTAGAGAAAAAGAACCGTCAAAGCAGTCTTTGGGCAAATTGGTGAAAAGTAACTGGCTGCTTCATAGAGATATTGATGAAATTGCCCTTATAATATTGGTGCCTGAACTACACATTTTTTAAGGATTTGGAGGGAAGACACAACCAGGAATCCATAGAAAGAAATGTACAGTTATTCAGTGCAAAATCCTGCCTCTCTTAGTTTTGAGAGAAGATAATTCACTACTCCAACACACTTCTGAGATTCCATACTGAGGCAACAAATTCAATGAAACAAAAAATGTAACAATTTTACAAGGGCTGCCTGAGATAAAATAAACTCTCTCTCTTTTTTTTTAATACTATACAATACAGTGGGTTTATTTATTTTTCTCATATTCAGTACAAACAATGATTAATGAGTCATATACTTTCTGACTAATCAGAGTCAAATTCATACTTACAAATCCCAAATTATACACATATATATATATATATATATATATATATATATATATATATATATATATATATATATATATATATATATATATATATAATTTTTATTAGTTAAACATGTGCCAGGAGAGCAGGAGTATCTTAGAAGAGTGCCAATCAACTGTTATGACAGAGAAGGGCAAAAGAGAAAACCTAATTTCTCCTGTTGAGAAGGTGTGTAAAAATTGACAGGTGTGTAAAATGTTTAAAAGCTATTCTAAAGTAATGTATATTTGATATGCAAAAAATTTCAATATACTTAAAACCAAATAAAAAGTGACATAAAACATTTTTTGTTTGTTTGTTTGTTTTGAAAGCTATAAGTTACACATTGTGTGATACTTTTGCAGGTGCAAATGTCCCTGTTCAAGCTTTAGTTGTATTTCTCTCGTGAAAAAAAACAAACACAAGGCCTTTTGTAAACATTAAGGTGCATGCTGTCCGTACGGGTTTATTTTGCGTATTTAAAATATGTTCATAATATCATTAATTTTTAATGAAATGCACCAGAGGTGTAAAAAAAAAATGCATCAACTAATCCCACGCAGAAACTACCAGTAGGGCTACCTTAAATTTTTGCATCTGCTGCCTTTAAGCACCGGGGCCTTTGGATTTTTAGCTGCACATTTACAAAAAGGAGCGCCGACAAGTTCAGATATAATTAACACTACATACTGTTTAATACAATATTTCGAAAATGATTCAGCATGTAGTAAAAAGCATGCACTCTCGATACATTTTACAAACAAGCACTGGTAATTTAAGGGGAAAATCGCATAAGTGCAATATTAACCCTTTCGTTATTTCCCTGCTGCTGCATTGCATTCAATGTAAACTGATGTACTTCTAATTCTACATGAAGCACAATTTCTACACATGTATCTGCAGGCTATCATGTCGGTGCAATTTTTGGGTTATTGTTTTGCATTATCAACTTTGCAATATAAAGATGCATTTATTAACAAGTAAATGCCCTTTGCTTTTAATGAATCTGGACGCGCTGCACATTAAAAATGTCGGCGGTTGAAAAAATTAACCCTTCATCACCCATGCGAGCAAGGGAACAAGACACCCTGTTTATTAAAGAGGCCGCCTCGTTTCTTTTAATTCTGCAAAGCACCCTTGCTTTACCTGCCTTAGGAGTATTTAAAGTCGTACCCCATCGTTTTTTAAAAAAAATATGGACAGTTATTTTAATATCTTGTTTCCCCTTTAATTCTGCATTCCTGTTTCTATCTCCTTACCGGTTTCGGTTTAGTGGCGCCTCCCGATACAAGAGGGAGGACTGTCCCAGAATGCACTGGGACCACAGGGTCGCCCTTAAACACCGCCTGAAGAGAAAGCGCACAAACTAAACATACGTTTTATTTAATAAACAATAAAAAATGGACCCTGGATAAAACGTATAAACAAGTATATTCACTGTTGCTTTTATATAACCCGCTTTTGGTGACTATTTACTGTGTAAATCAAGCATAATAAAGATAAATAAAGGGGATTGGCAAAGGTCCTTTACATGATGACTGGCGCCTTTACCTCCCCTTTAACGAGGCATTTTAGTGTCAGGCAACAAAAAAGACAACAATGGACTGTACCTTTAATTTTAACAACCCTTTAACTTTCCCCAAAGTACTGTCATTATAGCTGAGCAGACAGGGCATGTTTTAGAGTGACTTAATGTACCCTTTGGCCACACATGCATAATTGTAAAGCTAATTTTCTCCAGATCAAGATTAACCCTGTTGTTCTGTGCCATTGTGGTCCAGTTTTTGTAAAAATTGGTTCTAGCAATATAACTGCACATTGAAAACATTAAAATCGTTGAAATTACAAAACAAGCTCTGAATTTACCCTTGAAAAATATTGACCCTTTTCACCCCAAAAACTTGGCAATTTTGGAAAAAATACATAACATTAAAGGGCACTACTGGTAATAGGAGACTCTGATATGCCCAGATTGTCTTTCATATGATGAGGGAGACCTGTGTATTTAGTTTTATACATTGAATTAAGCATTTTGTTTAACCGTTTTTATTACAAGACTAAAAATGGCCATATATTGCAAATTCTATAGTCAAAATCGCCTCTTTTTTGGGGTGAAAAGGATCAATATTTTTTTTTATAGATAAGGCCTCTAAGTGATTCAATTGTGTCAAATCAAAACGATCATGTTTCAACAACCCACCATACCAATTTTGGTGAGAATGGCATGATCAGGGTAAGTATTCAGAGCTTGTTTTATAATTTCAACGATTTTAATGTTTTCAATGTGTAGTTATAGTGCTTGAACCAATTTTTACAAAAACTGGACCACAATGGCACAGTACAACTGGTTAAGTGCTTGGCTAGTATTATTATTATTATTATTATTATTATTATTATTATTATTATTATTATTATTATTATTATTCACAAGGTGGTAAAATAATGTATACAGTAAAGTTTACATTATTTATTGCATTATTTCTTTCTTAATTTGACCATCAAACTAAATTACAAACCAAATCGTTTAGAACATAAAACACTGATTTTATGCTGTAGGCATGCCAGAAAGATGATTATAAGCAGACTGCAGTACAACTGTACTCCTGTTTTGGTCTTTCTGTCCAGAAGATATCACCAGAAAGCATACACTATAAATGTGGCCATTCAAAAACCATTCCGAATCCACAGTATTCAGCAATCCTTTTTAAAATACCACTACAGTGATGGGTAGGTCAACCAGGGATTGCTCATTTTTGCATTCAAACTACATTTTATAACTAGATAGTATGATTGGAATTGAGTCAGGACACCAGGATTAACACCCTTGCTCTTCTGGTGTATTGTTTAACATAATCCAGACATCCACGCCATACTGGGACAATACTGTAATTGACTCTGGACCAGAGGCAAGAGAGCCCCCTAGTGTTCATATTTCACAATGTCATGATTATCTATAGCTAAATATTAATACATCATTTTAGAGTCTATATACTATTCTCCATTTGGTTTTCTATTTAAAAAATATTTTGGCAGTTGTAGTTTCTCGCACCACTCACACTTACTGCACTTGGTGTTCACTTCACTTATTTTTCAGAGTACTCCCAAAAGCCATTTTGTCGATGTTTTTAGTGACAACATGTACTTTATACTATTATTCTTAATCTTTATTTCTCATTGTTATGTGCGACGATATACACCACGCAGCTTTAAAGTTTTATTCATGGAAGTTGTGAAAATGAATTAAGAACTAAAACACAAGCACCAATTATTGTCCAATAAACCTTTTAATTCTTGAGACAGAAATACAATCTAAACAGATCAGTTATTTAAGAGCACACTTTAAATACTCTATTAAAACAATTTCACAATGACTCATCTTTTCGTTTAGAAAAAGGGTTTAAATATTTACATATTGAAATAAAATATTTACAAATTGTATGGAAGAAATGGAGTGACATTTTAAGAAAATCCCATTTGATCAATATTATTATCTACACTGATCTACTAAATACAAATATTACAATATAACATCACTTCAGTGAATCTTCGAACATGTCATTTTAGGGCTTCTTTAAAGGAAGCAGTTATAAAATACATTCTTCTTCTAAAGTACTGCTTGATTTGCCTACCTTTATTTTGTCTGTCAATTCCACTGGTGGGCAAGCCAAGACTGTATTTTCCTTTTTCACTTTTTCAAATGTTTTTACTGGGTACCACGTTTCCTCCACATATCCCCTGATTCTGATACTCTTAATCTCATGTGGTAAAGAATGTACTCGGTTTAATCATTATTTATCATCACTAAGTGGTGCTCTCAATATGAGTACAAACTGAACATTAAACTGGACTTGGTGGGTATTTACCTGCTACAGTTCTGTTGAGCTGATAGAAAACAGCCTAGGGCACATCTTCAAAAAATAACGATTTCATAAAAAACAAATAAAAGTTTACTGCAGTATACTGTGGAATAACACATTTAAGACACAGAGAAGTGTAAAAAAGCATTATGAAAAAAGAAAAAGCATGTTAAAGCACAGGCAAACACTGTAAAGCTTGGTACAATCTTATTTAACCATGGCAAACTGCAAATCCACTGCACATATTTACTATGGTAAACATTTTTAAGGGAAATA